>CM042551.1:13005000-13522500 GCA_023630585.1 Cranoglanis bouderius
ACTATGGGGGCAAATAGATTTTCACACAGGCCCAGTTGGTATTGGATAACTTTTTTGCTTCGATAAATAACATTATCATTTAAAACTGTACTTTGTGTTTACACAGGTTGCCTTTGTTTTATCTTAGATTTTATTTTAATTTCTGAAACAAGATGTACACAAAAACAGAATAAATCAAATACTGTACACAGCACTGTATAAGAGGAACAAAACCTGTTGCAATCTGCTGTTATAGGAAAATGAACTTTTGGGTGGTTCGGTGCATCACAACACCTTGTTGTTGATTATTTTCTTATAACAGCTCACCTGGTCGTGTTTGATTCCTTACTTATTGTATGTTTTTATATCAACTACAGTTATATGTATATTCTAAATAGAAAAAAAATAAATGATGAGCTTAAAAGCGCTCCAGGCAAAAACATCATAGTGTCATTATTTTACAGGCTCTTCCCAATTACCCTTCATTGTTCTTCTCTTTTTCAATATAACATTTTAACCTCAACCAAGCAAAAAAAAAAATTCTAAATTCAGCCATTTCCATTCATGGGTGCAAAACCAAAGTTCACACAAAAACTGGCTATTTAGCAGCATAAACTCCTTACTAACAGTGGAATCTTTTTTTGTGTGTGTTAGGCTCCTCAGCCGCAGGCATCTCTGCAGCGGGGTTTATCCAGCTCGGCGCGTGGCGTGCTATCTAACTTTGCCCAGGCCTCACAGCTCTCGGTGGCCGGCGGACTGTTGGGTATGACCAGCAAGCGCTGTGGAGGAGGCAGTGCCAGCAGCAGTCGGTCACAGCACGAGAGCCGCCGACAGATTTACAACATCCCCGGTGAGCACACGGAGCGCGCGCACACACAAAAACGTTGTGTCAACTCTGTTAGGTTTGTTCTCATTTTGTGTGCTCTGTCCCTCTCTGTCCTCTCAGGCTTGAATATTGCCTATTTGAACCCAGGCCATAAGGCATCCAGCCTGGCAGATCGGCAGAGGGAGTATCTGCTGGACATGATCCCCCCACGCTCCATTTCTCAATCCATCACTGGCCAGAAATGAGCTCACACACACCCACACTGCAACCATCACCCTTGTCGCATGCAGTGCCTGTCCGTGTGCCTACCCAACTAACCCATGAGAATAACTCAGCCAGACGAACACCAGACTCTCAACTTCCATTTCCTACTATAACAAGGCTCTTTATTTCTTGCTATTGCTCTGTCAGTTATCACCTTTATTATTATTATTATTATTATTATCGTTATTGCTTGTGTTACAGGTATTCTTATGTTTATTAGTAGTTTTAGAGACTTGTGGATTTTTTTTTTTTCTGTTTGACATTTTTATTTATTTCTTTCTCAAGGAAGGGGCTAGATTTCAGGGTTACTTGAAAATGTGTTGTTCTTATTTTCCTTCCTCCCTTTTGCACCCTGTAAATTGATGAGCGGTTGCTCTCACATTTCAAAAGCCCTTTTTTCTTATGTAGCCCACATTGAAGCTTATGTCCATAGTTAAGCTTTTGGAATGAGAACAGTTCACCTATGCCATTTGGTAAACAATCTTTGTAGCAAACACATGTCAAAGAGAAAGAGCCCTGGTGGAGACTGCGTCTGACGGAATGACGGACTTTTCTAGTAAACTAATCCTAATGCACTGAGACGCTGACGGTTGTTCTGCCTTGAGAAGGCAACGTGATACGAGAACACTAGGTGCTGTGTGCAGAATCATTGAAGGATGTTTAGGTCACATACCACACAGCAGAAGGATGGATCAAAACGAGCAGCGACAGAAGCATCATGATGATGCTGATAACGGCTGCCATTGAATATACAGGATTTGCAGCAAATTTGGAGGCCTGGATCAGTGCATCTTCCACGTCCCTTCAATGCCTTTGTTTTCATGACATCGATGCTGTGAGATCGTCTCTTGCAGTGCCACGTGTTTAGCTGCATATGGAGGAAATGAGCATCCAAATGAACCTAATTCCCTTTGTCAGTCTCAATTATCCTTCAGCGTCCTTAATTTTCTATTTCTCTCTTTGGCGGCGTCTCCTGCTGAAACGGTTGCGTATCTGAGAGGTACTTACCACAGGAGACGATAATCATCAAAATGGTAAATGGACAAAAACTATTCAAATATCTATGATTTATGTATAGATTCTTAGCATGAGATAAGGTTGAAAAGACGGAGGTCGTATATCTATAATAGCATAGGCAAGGATCAATCACCGTGATGGGGCAACTCATGTGAGATGCCTTTTTCTCCAGGAGCACTTTTTATTTTTTAAATCTCGAACTGAAAAAATGGTTAGGAAGAGGACAAGAATGTTTCAGCTCCCAGGCTCTTGAGGTATGGATGCCGCCAGATCGTCTCGGAGAGAGTTAGTAGAGTCCGTGTTGTGAATCTCAGACCATCGGTTGATTTCT
The DNA here is from genome assembly GCA_023630585.1 of Cranoglanis bouderius. Lineage (NCBI taxonomy): Eukaryota > Metazoa > Chordata > Actinopteri > Siluriformes > Cranoglanididae > Cranoglanis > Cranoglanis bouderius. Next base: position 13,007,418 of record CM042551.1, read on the forward strand.
GCTGATCCTGTCAGTGCCTCGGGTCCACCAGTACATTTCTGTAATGTTTTGTAACTGTCTACATTTTTCTACATTTTAGGCCAGAATTCAAACAGAGCAGTATGGCAGATGTTGCACAAGGTGGCAGCATTTGCAGTGTTTGGTCAGTATGCAGTATTAGATTCTCCTGTAAGTTTCAGGCTGAGATCAAAACACTTTATTAGTGTTTTTATTAGTCAGTTGCTTTATTGAAGCAATATGTGTAGATTGCTCAGCAAAATACAAATGGGTGACAAAGGGAAAAACTGGTGGTTCTGTTATGCTTTGGAGGCTTTTACTGCTGTGGTTTGGCATGGAAGGGTCACTACCAATCAATACAAAGCTCTTCTGACTGATCACTTTTATCCTATGATGAAACATCCTTATGGGAGTGATCTCTTCCCCCATCCAGAGGCCACAAGGGCTCACTGAATGGTTTGATGTGTATGAAATACTGTAAATCATATGTTCGGGCTTTCAGTCACCAGATCTCAACTCAAATCAACACTTTTTGGAGAATTTGGAGCAAAGTGTACAGCGACAGGTTTCTCCACCACCATCATCAGCATACCAACTGAGGGAATATCTTTTGGTAGAATGGCAATTCATCCTTCCTGGTGTTTCATGGTGGTCAAACATCTTGGAGACACTTTAGGTCTTTATCAGTGTGGCAGTGGATCTGGAGCTTATTCCTGGAACACTGGGTGTGAGAATGGATTACACCCTGTAGACAATGCCAGTTTTTTTTTGTTTTAATTTGTCACCCATTTGTAGGTTAATTTGATGGCTTCAAATGGTATTGTAATTGTTGGCACACTGCAAGAACTTGGGTAGTTCCATTAACATCAGACAACAACAAGCACTGAAATCATGTTACATATGAGCACTTTCTCATAAAGTGCTACTTTTTGTTTTGTTTTTTGTTTTAAAGAAAAGTGACAAAATCAAGTTCACCTATGTGGTTATGTGAAACCATTGTTTTAAAAGCTATGTGTATTGTTCTTGCTTGGGACAGAAAGAGGCAACTTTTAAACAGTCATTAGCTGTGTTTCAGATTGCATACTTGTGCTCCATCCTAGACGGTTTTTGAGTTTTTGTCTAGTGTGTTCACACTGAGAAATGCCAACACAACCCGGCTGGTGTACTATATATGCTGAACAAATGAGGTGTGGACACTTTTTGCACTAACCTGTCCCATCATGCACCACAGAACAAAGCGGAGTGGCTTGCAGCAGATAACAGCCATATCTTTGTCTGCAGTGCTGTTTTAAACATTCCCAAACGTTATATTTAAAAAGAAAGATTAACGTAGCACAGCAAATGTTAGTTAAACTAGCTAGCTAACATCAGGTAGCACTGAACCCAATCTGGCACTATTGTTTATATTGTGTATGTCATTTCCCTTAAGTACAAAATGGTTTCTATTTGAATTTAATGATTCTCTCATGTACAAACGGTCATAGATTGTGACTGGAGACACGGCTATTAAAACTACCTTGGCTTTGATTCACAGGTGCAATATTAAATGATAGAAAGTTTACGCTTAAGAGATTTCTTAGTTTCCAGTTTTGATGACTATAATCAGTCCCCTTTAAAGGCATATGATGTTTTGCCCCTCTGATTTGAGTGTCTTGTAGGCTGTGTATAGTCAGTCTCCCTTCTCTCTGCTAATCTCTCTGCCAGACTGTAGTGGATGCATCCATACACATTTATTGAGGTCTACCAGTCGGATTTTGAAATGACGTTTTCTAGGGTTTTAAAATGAAACTTCCTTTGATTTCTTGTTTTAGTTTCGTTTGATTTGTTTATTTAATTTGTGAATTTCATACAAAAAAAAAACCTACATGTAATCAAACAAACAAAAAAAAAAAACTATGAGATGGCAACACAATATTTACTAGGTCATAAGTAATAATGACTTATTGTACATATGCTTTTTTTTCTCTTTTGAATTAAAAAATGAAATTAAAATGGTTGTATATTGTGTAGAAACGCAAGCAAAAAGCCATGAATATTGTGAAGCTTGTCATTTTGTTTAGTGATCACTGTGTATTATTGTGTAACAAATGTGCAAAATGTATGGGATTATACTTCTCTTGTTTTTGAGCTCTTTTTGATGCATTTTTCTCCCAGGCTGTATGTTTTTGTAGTATGTAGTATTTGCAAAAGGAAAAAAAAAAATGTCCTGGTGGAGCATTTGATCCATTCTTCAGTCTTTGGACTAGGACATAATGGGATAATCTTGTATGTGTTATTTTTTTGTGTGTTGGGTTTTTTTTTTTTTTGGTCGTCAATATCATTGAAGTTAAACCAATGTTTGGTGAATGCATTGATTTCTCATGCTATCCCATGCAAAGTGTTGGCCTCACATACGCAGTGGATCAGACATTTGACAGTATTATCCCAAACCTGACCAAACCCAAAGCACTCAGCTGTAGATATGACATGAGACAATGCACACTTCATTTACCTTGAGTTCAACTACAGGGTGTCCTTTACACTTTACACTTTTGGGAGACAATGTAAATCCTCATTTTCTATTTCTCATGCTATACCATCTTATTTCATTATGCCTTTTATTCATGTCTTGCCCCGAGTGGGGGATTTCGCAATGCTCTTAATTTTCCATGGAAGAATTGTATACATTGTATACGTCCACAGGTTAAGGAAAATGTTTGCCTTTGACTGTTTTATTGCTTATTGCTTTCAGTTTAGTAAATTTTTAAGACAAAAAGAGTAAGACAATTTTGCACACTTTTAAGTATTGATTATAAAGAGTGTGACCTTCTTTCAGTTTTCATTATCATAGACTAACTGTCCGTAATTCCTTGATTGGACAATCAGCTTTTCTGGAGACAAGCATTTTAGTTTGTCTTTTCCACCATGTAATGTCTCTCAAGTACTCGGATCATTGTTTCACTTTTTCTTTTTTTTTTTTTTTTTTTTTTTTCTTTTTTTTTCCCCTCCCCTCTCTCCTCCTCCCCCCTGTGATTCCCCCAACCCCCTCCCCCCATTTAGTATTCGTTGCAAAATACTAGTCACTTTTGATGAAGTGTGGGAGAAAGTGGCTTTTTTTTTTTTCTTTTTTTTTTTTTTTTTTTCCTCTTTTCTTTCTTTCTGTTTAAAACAGACTCAGCTGCAGTTCCACAAGTTTGAATACTCAGAACACTTGGCAATATGTAAACCTGTTCTTGTTTAAAAAATAATAATAATAAAACCTTGTAATTGAGTTAAAAAAAAAAAAAAATTGTATGGACAACTGGGGATTGACTTTAACAGTAATGAATTTGAATCAAGGCTAAAAATGTGCTTTTTGTCAAGTTTTTATTTTTATTTGGAACATTTAATCCAGACCTTTTGCACATCCTTGATATTTAACTGTCTAAAAATGAAGCTGAAAAAAAATTGTTTGATTACTGCCGATTGATTAACAATTATGCGTTGACTGAAAAAAAAAATAAGCTAATTTTGGAGGAAATAACTTTGTAATATTTATCTCTTGCAAGCTATGTTTAATAAAGGATGGAACCGTTTACCTCTGTGAGGGAGTCGCTTCTTTATATGTGGTGGTATTTACATGAAGAAAAATAAATCATGACTGATGTACAGTACTGTGCAAAAGCTTTAGGCACCCTATTTTATTTAGTACAAACTTTGTTATAGATTTTTTTTATTTTATTTTATGACTTCTACACTTTAGATTCCCACATTCATAAACATTTTAGATTCCCAAACATTAGTTTTCTAGCACAAAATTAAATGTTACAGAAAAATGTTTGTATGTCATTAAAGAAAGCAGCATATTACGTAAGAGACACTTTTCAGACAAAAAACACAATCAAGGCTGCTGGGTTATGCTGCAAAAATAAGAAGCAAGTGCGACAGTCAAAGTCTCCAGAAGAACTGTGTCTGGTTCTGCAAGATGCTCAATAAAACTTACCAGCTAATTTCCTTATAAAACTGCACCAGAGACACACCAAATATCGACTTTGTTTCGTTTACTGCTCTTTATGGGTTTTTTTTTTTTTTTAAATGTAGTAACATTTAGTTTCATTCTTTTGAAGGCATCTTTGCTCTAAAGCATTTCTTTGCATGTGCCTAAAACTTTTGAATAGTACTTTTTTTTTTTTTTTTTTTTTTTTTTTTCTCTGTTTTTCACCCACCCCTCCCCCTCTTTAATGTAAAATATGTTACCAATTTTGCTCTTTGGTAAATTTGGCTTGTTTGCATACATTGGAAGCTCTAGAGTATGTACGTGTCCTCAAGACCATCAGTGGAAAGCAGAAGAAAGCCTCCAGGGTCAGAAGAATGCAGAGGGTAAGGGCGGTTAAACAGTCACGTTCCCTCAGGGGTATGTTACCATTGTTTGTGTGTGCTTTTTATGTTTATGTGTGAAATAGTTGAGAATGCTCAATATATTATTTTTGGCTTGTGTCTCTGGAAAGGTGTGATTGCTAGTTGTGATGTTGCTCCAGGACACTGAGTGCAAAACATTGCACAGAGGAAGAACAAACTACTGGCAATGTTCTACACTGCTGCACACATCCTCAGAAGTTCTCCTGAGGTTTTGTCTCATTGGTGATTATTTGTGTGTGGTATTTTTCTTTTATCATACTACACTATACTGTATTCATAAATACATACGTTCACTGGTCACTTATAGGAACACGTATACACTTGCTCATTCATGCAATTATCCAATCAGCTAATCATGTAGCAGCAGTGCAGATACAGGTCAAGTGCATGTTCACATCAAATTCAGTGATTTCACATCTCTAGAGTTTACACATAATGGTGCAAAAAACAAAATGTATCCAGTGGAAACCCCTTGCTGATAGAGGTCAAAGGGGAATAGGCAGACTGGTTCAAGTTGACCATAAGGCAACTCAAATAACCACTCTTTACAACCATGGTTAGCTGAAAAGCATCTCGGACAGATGTCAAACTTTGAGGCAAATGGGATACAACAGCAGAAGACCACATCAGGTCCCAATCTTGTCAGCCAAGAATAGGAATCTGAAGCTGCAGTGGGCATAGGCACAATAAAACTAAACAGTTAAAGATTGATAGGGAAATGTGGCCTTTTTCCAGACTTCAACTGCTCAGCTGGTTTACACATATTATAAATATCATTTTAGTAATGGTAGGTACTAGGGGTGTAAGATTTAAAATTCAATTTTTAAAATTGAAAATTGAAGTGGGCAAGGCCTAAACTGGAATGATGCTTGTTGTTTGTTTTTATTAAACATGAACCTTGCTAGTATGGTCCTCAAAGCACTGAAAAAGGCCTGAGAGTACAACAATGTGAAATAAAATTAGTTCACTCAAGCTGCTATATTTGTTCCCAGCTTGTTTTTTTGCATTACACATGTACAGCAATTCTTTCCAGGAATCCCATTCACCAGAGTTATATCTCTGTGGAACCATGAGTTTCAAGGTAGAGTATAATTAATTATTTACGTCCACCCACCTGTTCCACATTGCGTAACTGGCTGCATTCCTGAAAGGAAGACTGCTGAATGACTGTCGGAGCGAAGCCTTTCCAGTGTGGAGGCGATTTTGTCTCACTGAGGGGAGTGCAATATGTTGTTCTCGGACCTCAAGGGCAAGTGCATGCATCCACCCCACCCTTAGCCTCCTAGGTATGTGGATCCTACAAAGAATCTCAACTATGATGTAATCAGAGATTGTGCAAGACAGATGGTAACCGAATGGAACATATTTACAATTTTGTTAAGAATCGATGTTCTGCATGAAATATTTATTGTTTTATTTATTGAATGAATATAGTTGCTTTTTTTATCTTGCAGAGTATTAAACACCAGCAGATTTTTTTTTTTTCAAGAGTAGGACATGGCAATATGATCAACCTTGTTGAAACATACAGGTGCATCTCAATAAATTAGAATGTCGTGGAAACGTTCATTTATTTCAGTAATTTAACTCAAATTGTGAAACTTGTGTATTAAATAAATTCAATGCACACAGGCTGAAGTAGTTTAAGTCTTTGGTTCTTTTAATTGTGATGATTTTGGCTCACACATTTAACAAAAACCCACCAATTCACTATCTCAACAAATTAGAATACTTCATAAGACCAGTAAAAAAACATTTTTAGTGAATTGTTGGCCTTCTGGAAAGTATGTTCATTTACTGTACATGTACTCAATACTTGGTAGGGGCTCCTTTTGCTTTAATTACTGCCTCAATTCGGCGTGGCATGGAGGTGATCAGTTTGTGGCACTGCTGAGGTGGTATGGAAGCCCAGGTTTCTTTGACAGTGGCCTTCAGCTCATCTGCATTTTTTGGTCTCTTGTTTCTCATTTTCCTCTTGACAATACCCCATAGATTCTCTATGGGGTTCAGGTCTGGTGAGTTTGCTGGCCAGTCAAGCACACCAACATCATGGTCATTTTAACCAACTTTTGGTGCTTTTGGCAGTGTGGGCAGGTGCCAAATCCTGCTGGAAAATGAAATCAGCATCTTCAAAAAGCTGGTCAGCAGAAGGAAGCATGAAGTGCTCCAAAATTTCTTGGTAAACGGGTGCAGTGACTTTGGTTTTCAAAAACACAGTGGACCAACACCAGCAGATGACATTGCACCCCAAATCATCACAGACTGTGGAAACTTAACACTGGCCTTCAAGCAACTTGGGCTATGAGCTTCTCCACCCTTCCTCCAGACTCTAGGACCTTGGTTTCCAAATGAAATACAAAACTTGCTCCCATCTGAAAAGAGGACTTTGGACCACTGGGCAACAGTCCAGTTCTTCTTCTCCTTAGCTCAGGTAAGATGCTCTGACATTGTCTGTGGCTCAGGAGTGGCTTAACAAGAGGAATACGACAACTGTAGCCAAATTCCTTGACACGTCTGTGTGTGGTGGCTCTTGATGCCTTGACCCCAGCCTCAGTCCATTCCTTGTGAAGTTCACTCAAATTCTTGAATCGATTTTGCTTGACAATCCTCATAAGGCTGCGGTTCTCTCGGTTGGTTGTGCATCTTTTTCTTCCACACTTTTTCCTTCCACTCAACTTTCTGTTAACATGCTTGGATACAGCACTCTGTGAACAGCCAGCTTCTTTGGCAATGAATGTTTGTGGCTTACCTAGTGAACCAAACTGAGAGACCATTTTGAAGGTTCAGGAAACCTTTGCAGTTGTTTTGAGTTGATTAGCTGATTAGCATGTCACCATATTCTAATTTGTTGAGATAGTGAATTAGTGGGTTTTTGTTAAATGTGAGCCAAAATCATCACAATTAAAAGAACCAAAGACTTAAACTACTTCAGTCTGTGTGCATTGAATTTATTTAATACACGAGTTTCACAATCTGAGTTGAATTACTGAAATAAATGAACTTTTCCACGACATTCTAATTTATTGAGATGCACCTGTATACAAATGAAAGAGAAAAAAAATAGGACTATTGCCATTCTGATATTCTGGGCAAAGTAGGGTGCAATTAAGGCAAGATAGAATAAGTGAATGTGGTATTGTTTTTAAACAATAGAAATCATTGTTTATATTCTGATATGCTGAGATTTGTTGTGTTGGAATGTTTTAAAACATTTACATGTATTTATGCAAATGGGGCATTGTCTAATTAAATATGTGTACATTTTCTTACTTTAAAAACTAAAAATCTATTCTTTGGACAAAGTTAGAATTAATATTTTATTGTGAAGGTACTCTCAGTAGAAAGCAGTAGAAAGCATTTGATGGAAAAATCCTTTCTTGTTTAATTCCACAAGTTATTTATTTTTGTCACTATAAAATCTAACATAAATTAAACAATTATCAATTATTTTTGTAACTGACCTTTGTTGATATTGGTCTTTGTAATATCCTTCTAAATAGTGATGAATTAAAATAGTGAGGAATGAACCTGTAATATTTCGTGAATGCAGCTCATCTAGAAACTGAGATTTTTGGTTCTGAATATAGAAGGGAAAAAAAAAAAAAACATTAAGGGAAATTGTTTTAAATCACAACATGACTTCATATGTTTCCACTCTAGCAAGTGTGGTTTATAAGGTTTATAAATATAATTGACATGTGCTGTATGTGAACGGGAAACGACCATTTCAGGGATATGTGCCAAGTGCATGGACCTGAAAGCCCTTTTCAAGTGGACAGGACAGTGAAATAAACATTTTTCTGTTGAGTTTTGATAGTTTTATTACTACAGTTTAAGAGAAGATGTGTTATACATGCGATTTATGTGTATGTCTTGCCTTAAATCCACATTACTGGATTGTTACAAAAGCCCTGGACTACTCAAGCCCCTGCAGGCTCTAATACAGAAATTGGTTAATGGGTACCGTTTGTGTCATAAGACAATTTTTTGTGTTTTAGTCACTTATTGAACTTCAGAATTGCTGGACTGTAATTTTCATGTCATTCCTGTCAGCACACTAATTTTCATCTGACTAGCTCCTATTAGTCATCATGCATCATGAAGGTCAAGACTGTCACCGTTTGAGATTGCAGCTTCCAGTGGTTAACAGGTATTCAGGTACAGGTTAGTATATGTATATGAGGCCAGCTGCTCTACTTCAGACCTCCAACAATTCAAGACCTGCCACTATTTGCCTGTCTGATTCCTCCCCTTCCTATTCAGTATCCAAGTTCATTCAGTTCATACTGAATCACCTACTGAGCTTCTCTGTTCATGCACTGTTGTGTTCCCAATGTTCATGGATGTTTAGTTTCATGCTTTGCCTATTCAGTATTCACTACAGCCTTCAAGTCTTATTGCTGTTGAAGGGTAGCCTTGAACAACTTTCATGGTTGTCAGGTCTTGGGTATTTTTGCACAGCACAGCAGACAGGATCATTTTTGTTTCTCAAGGTACAAACAATGTAAATTTAACCTTAAATATATACCAGTGGATATAATGTATCAGTAGAAGGAGCTATTGAGAATAATGGACCAGTAGTACAGTTTTATTTTGCAACTACAAATGTAACGACTTTTGAATTTAAACTTTTGTGCCCAGATATGAAATTACTATTTCTATTACTATTACCTAATATTTTTTTAGGTCTTTAGTCTCCTACACACATTAGACAGGATGAGGCCTTAACCAGTCTGAATAAGTGAACTCCTGTTAAGTCATGTCAGTTTAGCAACTAACTTTATAGAGATATAACTGTAATTTTATACCTTAATAATGTCGAGTGGAAAGTCAAAAACAAGCATGTGCTTTATCTTTTTACTTACTTTGACATTCTACCTCTGTACTTGAGTGAGAAGTAGCACTGGTGATACAATATCAACCTCTGGTTTTCTGGTTTTAAAGCTGGATTGTAAAAAAAAAAAAAAAAAAAAAAAAGAAAGTGCCCCTTGTGGATATATTACTTAAAACACTCATTGTAATACCTTAACTATTTTAAGAGAGACAAATTAATGAGCATTACGTATTGGAATTACAATGGTAAATGTGTGTAAGCGTGTGGTTGAGCCTCACCTCTGAAGAGCAAACCAACAACATGGCTGATGATGAAAGGAGCATGTTTAAAGACAGCTGGACAGGAGTATGTGTTTACTTCCCTCACTTCAAGTCCATGGCGCTAATTAAAAGTAGTACTGCGAAGTGCAGTACTATGAAACACTATGAAACAGACTATGAAACAAAACACAACAGTTTTTTATAGTCATAAACTAATCATTAATAGTTAGCTTTTGTCATCGTTCAGTCATGTTAGTTGCTTATGCGGACCATTGTAAGCAATTTTATGTAACTAGACCTTTGCAAATTGCAGTTAAATACCCTACGTTTAGTGCCTTGTTTTCTGAGTGTGTGCTATTGCCCATTCCAGCGCAAAAACCTATATTGCTTCCTAACATATCATAGGTTATTAAATGATGTTGGTGAGAACCTGTGAGTGAAAAAATGAAAACTGGCCTCAGAGTGGGCATGTTTAGACTGCTTTTAATGTGTTTATGATATTGCAGTACTATTTACCCAAATCTTCAAACTGCTACAGTCTGGCCATATCTGACTTTAAAGTGGAATAAAGTCTTGTATGTCCAATGTATGGATTATTTATACTTGTAATTTTTTACCTATCTGCCAGCTTCTGGTTTGATTTTGATAATTTTTATAATAGTCACTCACTTTTGTCTGATTTTATAAAGCATTCCATAATCCAAGCGTTTATTCTGAATATCTACATGCTGTTCTTTCCACATTCAGACTAACATTTTGACACTCTGAAAAAAATGTCTTATTGTAACCCAAAAATGGCTTTATTTTCAGAAAGGAATGCAGCAGTGCATTAGCTAGGGTTATGGACAGGCACTTACAAATATCCTCACATGCATTTTTAATTCTCAGTCTATGGAGCAGTTGGGGACTTCTAACTTTCTATCCATCGCTATAGTAGAAGCCTGTCTTGTGGAAGACCGGATGATGTTAGCAGCTGCACAGGTGCCAGAACCCGCGAAGACTGTTCACATTTCAAATTCTTTAGGCTGTGTCATTCCCTGGTGTCAACAAGTCATTCCTAGTTTAAGTATCCAGTCATAAATCTCTTCCTCTCTCCCCCATAGCATCATTTTTAAAATTCCTTGCTGAGAGACTGTTGAGAGAATACATGTTTTATTTACCAGAACATCATCATAGTGTGCTCAGTAGCCTAAAGGTAAGATAACACTGGCATGGAAGAATTTACAATGATGGAGAACCACATAGGATATTGGCTAAGAGAGTTTGAGAAGTTAGAAAATCAGTCCAAGCAGGATGAAATTTTTATTTGTGGAGTAAAATTTCAAGTGGATTGTACTGAAGCTCAAATGGTGGACTCATCTGATTATTTATGATCCTTCAGTTACATTTCTTAATTGACAATGATTTGTCTGAGCTATCAGTCTAGTAATTTAAAAGATTATTTCTTGTTTCTAATATTTACACAATCTTTGTCTACTTGTATTGCATTAAATTTGAACAGACTGAATGAGACCATTGGAAAGTTGCATTTAACCAATAGTGCATAGCAGACCTGGGGGGTTAGGATGACCATAGAGCTATGGGGAGATTTGGGAACTCCACTTTGTCATTTGCCCCCAGGAGAGATCTAAAAGGCCTTTATTGATTTCCTTTCAGTTCAATTAACAAAATGCTTTTTATTTTGAAAAAGAACAGGTACTTAGTGTTCAGTGCTGTCACGGAGCTGAAGGATATGTCCATTAGACCACTTTTCTGCCAGGATTGTTTCATAGATGACAAGATTAACATGTACCTTCATCAAAAAATTTAAACCTAATGCCTTTATTGAGTTGACATTTAATGAAATCAATTGAAAAGTTTAGTTGTTGAAAGCTTCTCTCTAACACAATCTTGTCCTCGATTTGGCAGAGACTCATGCACAAACTCATCTACAGAAAGTTTTGGTGGGGTTTATAGCAATCACTGAAACTTTCCGCTATTATATAGTCAACATCCTGAAATGGTTTCCAGTGTACTATGGAACAAAGGAAACATGGACACCTTGTTTATCACATTAGTGTATGTGTTACAATAGACAAGTACACCAATATACCAAGTTGCACTGCATTATCTTTTTTTCAATGCCTCATGTACTGCAGGATATATGGACTAACCATGTGATTATTCCCAACACATTACCCTGGATCAAGGTGGAGTTTGGTTTATTTTACATATCATGCTGCCTCAGGCCCAGTTATGTTGAGCATGGCTCCTTGGAGAGGTCCGCTGCCCCAGATGCCTTTCACCTTGGATTCCCCAGGTCACCTGATATCATAAAATTGCTATGAACCTTTTAGTATGAAATGAATGTCAAACCTTTCGTTTGCTGTCAGGTTAGGATTTACCTTGTACACAACATTGTAAGTTGCGATCCTTTTTCTAATTGTGAGCTACACTTTCCCAGAAATCGGAAATGTTTCTTATTTTATGTTTGCTTTGTACATCAAGGGAATATAAAGGCCTTCTCATGCAAGCATCAGACCTGGGAATACTGGGACTTTGTTTCTTCTTCTTGGCTCTCTCCTCTCCATTGTTTTCTTTGGTTCTTTTATATTTCCATTGCACCCACAGATAAGCATATCTAAGTTATGCAGAAACATTCTGGAGGTCAATATGGCCTGGGCATGGGAAAGAGCTGACAAATTGTTGTTTACCAAGGGTAGGACAGTATGAGAGAGTAGGGGGATTAACTGTGGTACTGGTTCACTTTGTTGTCATCCGGTGATATCTTTGGTGTTAGTCACTGAAAATGAATGAATGACTGAAAGCATAGTAACAATCAGGGTCACTGTGGATCTGAAGCCTATACCAAGAACACTGAGCGCAAAGCAAGTGAATCTACCCTGGAAGGGACCCCAGTCCATCACAGAGCGTTACTGTGCTTGTTTAGTCTTAATCATGTTGTACAGTATATAGTTCTTCCATTTTGCAATTACTCCTGATGCTGGACATAATCACTCCAGATTTTCCAAAACAAAATCATTTAAAGCATACAATGACTGCATTAATAAAATATTTTGGTTATCACATACTTTGCCACTGATAGAGAGCACTTCTGATACAGTACACCTCCATTCCTGTGGCCTGAGTTAACCCAGTGCAGTAGCTTGGCCATGGTATAATAAACTCCTGCTAAACAGAGAGTATAGAGTCTCTATTCTGGACACATGATGGAAGATCAGCATTATGGGGGCCTCTTTCTGAAAGCAGTCATCATGCCAGCTGGGGTGGCATATCAAAATGTATAGGAATGAGATCACTAAGCACTTTAAATGTGAGCTGCTATAAAGATTTAAAAGACATCATTTATAGGAAAAATACTCATATATTAAAAAAATATTGTTGTTTGAAGGGTTTCTGAGCAACGTTTAAGCATCAGTCCTGTTGGGGGTAAATAGCAACCACTACCACAATGAACTCGGGTAATGATTATCTCAGTCTCTCAAATACATTACAGTTCTGACCCAATGGGAAGTTTCTGAAATGGATTTTCTGTGTCCATCACTATGGTAACTGTGTACATTTTAAGACACGGAACACAATGCTGAGCAGTTTTTTCCCTCACAAGTCCCAGGCTGACCCAACCCTGATGATCTGCAGCCTCACCACTGAACAATGGCTTTACACAGAACCCTCCATAACACTGTCCCACACACAGGCCAACTCATCACTTCCTGTCAATCTTGAGTGTATCAGAGAGCAAGACAAATTGGAAGTTAGTAAAGACACAGTTACGGTAAACAGCATGCACACAGCTGACTAAATAGCTTATCACAAACATTGTGTCCCACATTTGTCTCAAATGTGCTTTTTGATCAGAACTGAGCACAGTGTTTTACAGCATCATATGTAGACATACGATGGGAATATAGGGAATACTATAAGTCTATATACAACCAGGCTAACAATCTGCTCAGTACTAAAAAGGGAATCTCAGAAAAGCCTCAACAACAGCTTTTTCTCAAAACAGCAAAAAGGTCCAACAAGTACAGTAGTCTGACAGGAGGAATATAAAACAGATGAGACAGAACAACATTGTTATCTGAGAAACCTTACATTCTTGCACAGTAGATTTCAAACTCTACAAAACAGTGGCACAGCAGAATTACTAATTCGACTCTATATTCGCACCCTGTGTATATTTGCTGACTTGTGTCTGTTTCCCTTCATATAACAGGACCTGTGAAGTAGAAGGCATTATCTTGGGACAACAACAGTGTCTTATTGGAAACTTGTTTCAGTTTCTTTATTTCAGTGTTTAGCTGACCAGTGGAATTCCAACAAACACTGAGAAATTACCTTATAGACTTTCTCATTTTATATATTGGATTCCAGATCTTGCTGGATCGCCTCCTCTGACCACACATTGATGAGGGCTTGCACTTGTCAACCAAATATTGTACATAGCAAGAATGCTGTCAGATATTGAAGATTCTTGTGCTGCAAGGTCCAGTAAAAAAAAGGGGTTCAAAATGGCATTTGTCTGACTTGGGTGATAATACCTTGCAATTTTATTTGGCCAATTTATGGTAGTGTCTAGTTAGTGTCACTCTAATTGACAGGAGTGAGGCAAATGCCATCCTTCCTACCCAGAGATCAAGGCCAGTTATGCTCTCTTAGACTCCCAGCCATGGATGTCTGTGGCACCACTGGGATTCAAATTCTGACAATAGGGTGAACACTTTCTGTTGCACCTAGAAAACCAATCAGTGGTAATATTTTTAGCCCCATCCAAAACACTTGAAAATAACAGCAAAATGCAGGCTCACTGATTTATTATAATGTATTGTACCACACTGTTCAGTGGAAAATGCCTAATAAATAAAATGTTGTTTATTCTGTATACACTGAAACATTAGCTTGGCATAGGAGAACTTCTCAATGTCTGTGAAGATTTAAAAGACAAGGGACACTCCTACAATGACAGTATACTTATTTCACATAAAGTGGACAAGTGATTTAAAAGACAAGTAATGGGGCCATGTATCTCAATCCCCACTTGACCCAGTTCAATACCTGGGCTAGACTGTTACAAGAAAATTCAGTGACTACAGTTACTACAGAATTAAAGTTTATATGAATATAGAAGTCAATTTGATGCATCAACAATTCAGTGCTTTTACAAGTATAAATTAATTATGAGAGTAGGGTGTGTGTGTGAGTGTGAGAGGGGTGATGGCCTGACAGATATTGAGTGTGTGAGGTGCTCCCTTAGGGTTGGTGTTGAGTTCACAGTGGGGGTGAGTGAGCACCACCTGAGGCCAGTTCTTTGTAAAACACAAAGCAAGCATGTTCTTTTTATTTGCTTGAGCCTGAAATGAAAGACATATCTTACTAATTACAGTCTGTTTATCCTCCACACTTGCTGTCCTCCTCATCAGAATAGACCCCTAGTGCACTACTTTGGATTTAGTCACATGGTTTCCACTGCTACAGTATAATGTGTAATATACATTATGATGTTATCATATTTATCATAATGCAAGTATCTATGATTAGGTTTGTTTTATGCTGAGTAGTGGAGCATGAGTTAGCAAGCCTAAAGGGGATCTTTTGCAAAAAAAAAACACAACAAGCCCTTGCATGTGTTGCTTTTACCACATTCATTACAGTGCCTTTTTGATGTGTTTCAGTTTGCATATTAGAAGCAAGTAGAGGAAAAGTATACAAGCAGATGGAAAATAACACAAAAGGTCTTTCAGTGAACAAGCATGTGAGGCTGTATAGAATGCCAGTCACTGGAGGTGAAAATCATTGACTCTGTGGTGAAACAGTGCAGCTGAGAATGTCAGACACGCACCTCTCCTAACAACAAGGTAAAAGTGGGGGACATGACATGAATAGACTTGCAGTAACTGTTTAGGAGAACAATACAGAAAGTGCCTACCTCAGACTCAAACCCAGCAGGCAAGTGTGTCCATGAAAAGCTGATTATAGAGAAAACTGCTGTGTGTTAGGTTCATAGAGATGTATAACTCAGCATGGTGCATATGATGCATGTCATGCTTTCTCTGCCCAAATTTGTGTAAACAGCACAGAAGATCAGGAGTGTTTGTCTTTTGTCAGCTCTGAGTGTGCCATATTTTATTGTCATTTTGACAAGCATGACAAGTGACTCAATATGAAAGCCAAGAAAGGATATTTTAAGAATTTACAGAAGGAAAATTTGCTGATGAAACCTTTCACTTTTCCCCTGTGTCAGCCTGGATTATGAATCAACATTTCCTACAACAGTCCACTCAGCATCCTTCACGGCACCCAAAATGAGAAAATATGGATATTTAAAATGAATAACATGCACTAAGTTATAGTTTGAGGTTTAACATATAAAGATACCGTATAGCTTTATCATTTTGACATTATCTACTTTAAATAGTTAAGCACTGCACTGCAAAAATTGCCTTTCTTGAAACAAGCAAGACACTTAAATCTAGTTAAAGTGTGCTAAAATATCAAACAATTGTAAAGACAACACAGGTTTATCCAAAAAAATAATAATAATAAATCTTTGTTAAATATATGTGTGGCACAATTATTGGCATCCCTATGAATTCATATGAGAAAAATATATTTGAAGTATATTCCCATTGATATTTTACTTTTTTTAGTACACCTGGGTGACAAGGAACATGACTTCCTAATTCACAGGGGTATAAATATGAGATAACACATAGGCCAAATTCCAAGGAATATATGTAGCTGTGATGTGCGGCAAAAGGTTGTTAAGCTTCACAAAATGGGAAGTGGCTATAAGAAAATGGCAAAAGCATTGCCATTTTTCACCATCAGGGCAATACTTAAGAAGTTCCAGTCAACTGGAAAATCAACCTAGAAGAGGAAGTGTGTCTATATTGACTCAAGACACTGTGAAGAGGATGGTTCGAGTGGCCAAAAAATCTCCAAGGATCACAGGTGGAGAACTGCATCACCACAAGTTATTTGGAAGGGTTTCAAGAAAAAAGCCTCTACTCTCATCCAAAAACAATCTCAAGCATCTTCAGTTTGCCAGACACTACTGGAACTTCAGATGGGATCGGGTTCTATGGTCAGATGAAACCAAAATAGAGCTTTTTAGCAATAAACACCAGAGGTGGTTTTGGTGCACACAGAGAGGTAGCCATATGGAAAAGTACCTCATACCCACGGTTAAATATGGTGGTGGCTCTTTAATGTTTTGGGGCTGTTTTTCTGCCAGAGGACCTGGACATTTTGTTAGGATACATGGCATCATGGACTTAATATCAACAGATATTGAATGAAAACCTGACTGCCTCTGGCAGAAAGCTTAAAATGGGCCATGGTTGGATCTTCCAGCAGGACAATGATCCAAAACATACATCAATATCAACACAAAAATGGTTTACTGACCACAAAATCAAGGTCCTGCCATGGCCATCCCAGTCCCCTGACTTGAAACCCATAGAAAACCTGTGGGGTGAACTGAAGAAGAGAGTCCACCAGGGTGGACCTTGAAAATTGAAGGATCTGAAGAGATTCTGTATGGAGGAGTGGTCTCAGATCCCTTGCCATGTATTCTCCAACCTCATCAGGCATTATAGGAGAAGACTCAGAGCTGTTATCTTGGCAAAGAGAGGTAGCACAAAGTATTGACTAAAAGGGTGCCAATAATTGTTGCACACCTATATTTAACAAAAATCAAAAGGTTAAACAATAAAGACTAAAAACACAGCCTTTTTTCACAGCCTTCTTTGCTTATATTTACCAAGGGTGCCAATATTAGTGGAGAGCACTGTATTTTAAAAGGTATTTCAAGCACAGTATAAAGAGTAAAGAATGACCATTTTGTAGGAGGTTCTGATATTTCACTTTTACTTGTTCCCAAGTTCTAGTGGGTCCTGAGGTGGCTCTGACCTTAAGAAAATAAAATGTCAAAAAACAAAACACAACAATGAAAGCGAACCAAAGAAAGTATACAAAATACTGTGAAAAGGAAAGACAAAACAACATGGGGGAACATATACGCATTTAATTTGTCTTGCCAGCAATCTCTCCTTTTTTTGGCAGCTTTTGAGGCGTTTCCTGGCGTTTTATAAGGTTTTGAAATTCTTCAAATCCTTCAAGCAATAATTTTTGCTCTGCAGTGGTAAAAAACTGTGCTCGCTCTTTGGCCACTGTAGTAACCAGCCAACTGTAGCATTACCAATCATGGTTTCTAGTATCAATACCCTTTTCAAAGCAACGCATGAATGTGCAATTATCTCAGACAACTCACTCCAGCTATACTACTGAAATCCGCACGTGTTTTTGAAGAACATAATTAGCACGATTGGATGATCTTGCATTTGTCATTTGATCATGGATGTAATAAGCGATATATGAAGAATGGGACCCTGTTTGAAACATTAGCTTGTTTTGTTATTAGCCTCCTACTTTCAGAGGCTCTGATGAGATATCACAGTAATAAACCACCGGCTTATTTACTTTTAAGCCAGAACCTTGGGTGATACGGGGGAGTTGTTTATGGAGAGGCACTTCTGGTCACTGGAATGTATCATTTTAAATTCATGCTGTTATAGCATGAATACTACACCATGTAATTGTCATTTCTGACTTAGGAAGAGGGAATATTTGATGTGAAGAGTTAATTGTAACACGAGTGGATTCGCTATGGAAGAAGAGTGAGTGTTTTTCCATGCTGATACACTCCATGTGCTGTCCTGGACTGATTTGCACTGCTGTGTGTCACAGGCTGCTGTGGCCTGATGGAGAAGAAAGAGCCTGATTGTTCAAGAATGTGTTGATAATGTCCGGTGCATTACTTCTAATCTCAAATATCTCAGCCTGGCTTTACTCTATTTACCTCTTTCTCTCCTTCTCTCTTTTTTCACTCTAACTGCAACATGTCACATGGCTTCATTCTTCTTTTTTTCTAAAGCTGAAAGGTCAGCCCCCCTGACTCATTCCTGGCCTGAGTTCCTCAATGCACGCTTGTGAAATCTATATAATGTGATTTTATTTTTTTGTCTCCCTGACTCATCACTGACACATACAATATGTAGTTGCTTAATCACTGAATCACATCTTTTGTGATAAAGGGAAGGGGTGGTGAGCGCTTGAAAATTAACCTCAGCCTACACATTCTAACAAAACTGTCTCTTGTGGCTTTACAGAAACATGATGCACATTTACCATAAATGTGTCAGTGTGGGTGTCAGAACAAAGCAACGGGTGTGGGCTCTCCTCTTCAGAACACTGAGATTTGGTGTAGTTTTGACAAATTGCTGAATCAAATTTAACAGCATACATTGCAACACAACTAGTACTTGTTTTTGGAAGGTAAACTAAAGTTTGTGGTCAAAATCTTCAGTCAATCATATTAATACAAAAGCATATTTATATAATTAGTACAAACCAGTCTACTGTGGTGGCTAAAAGTCTCTGACACTTGGAAAGAAAAAAACTTTCCTAGTCAGCATTTGCGTCAAAAAATGCACTTTTGCTAGTTAGCATTTTTTTTGTGCCTAATAAGGTTTAATTCAAGGTTATTTTGAGGAACGTCAGTAAAGCTTCAGATTTACCAGTTCAATCCTGTGCTTAGGTTACTGTCTGTGTGGAGTTCGGTATGTTCTCCCTGTGTCTGTGTGGGTTCTTCAGCTTCTTGTCATAATCATGGCAGAAGGTGGATTGGCCCGGACATATTCCTTCTTTACACCCAGTGCTCCTGGGTTAGGATCCAGGTTAATCACAACCCTGAACAGGATAAAGCTGATACTGAGGATGACTGAATAAATGAATGAATAAATGAATGAATTAATAGAGGGATGGATGGGTGGATGGATGTTTTAAACAATTACTTCCAAATCCTGTAGGATGAATCGTCATCCATTAATTGGATCTGACTTGCACAGTGGATCTTATTAATTTCTCTGGCAGCTATACATACTCACATCACCATGTTTCACTAATAATGTGGTAAAATGTGGATCAGGAGCATGTTGCTTTTTTTTCACTTTTTAAAAAAAAAAATTGTGTCAGAACTACAAACTTTTTAAATGCATTTTAAGCAATATGTAACCTGATCTTTGGGCTTTCTTGTAAAACTGAGGTTTGGACTTATCATTATGGAAATCTTTGACATATCTATGCATACAGTACACACATTACGGTGGTCTTGATCTATTCAACAGCGTTCTTTATTATTAAATATTTTCTGTCATCCTTTTGGCCTTTTATGCTCCTCCACCTCACCAGCATTTTTATATCTTAGCAATGATTACTGACAAACAGGTTATTTTAAAACACATAAAATTAACATGTTTTGATTTAGTCTGATTTTTCATGCTCATGATCTGATAATGCAGAGATCTGGCACCAGTGGGGAAAAAGAATGAAGCCTAGGAAGCGTAGATGGGAGAATGAGATTGTAACAGATACAAATAATCAGTGGGATGTATTTTCTATGTTTATATATCCTTTTTTGGTTTGTTCTCTTACATGTGTGGGCCTCGAGGACAGTGTTTATTTTGGCTAATTCTTCATGTCTATGATGGAAATTCATTTGAATGTGACTGTGCTATTTAATTAGTTTTGTTAGACATTTTATTGATGTTCTAAGTGTGATGGCAAAAAAACATTCTGATTCACATTTTCTTTCTTACGTTTTCAGAATACTTTATAAGGAACACTATACTAATACTGGGTATGGCCTCCCTTTGCTCTCAAAACAGCCTCAATTCTTTGTGGCATGGATTCCACAAGATGTTGATTTTGGTCCATGTTGACACGATTGGAATCATGCAATTTCTGCAGGTTTTTCAGGTGCACTTTCATGAAGACCACTGAACTCACTGTTATGTTCATGAAACCAGTCTGAGACAACTTTTGCTTTGTGACATTATCATTATCATGCTAGAAGTAACAATTACACCACCTCCATCAGTCTGGACTGTTGACACAAAGCAGGTTGGGTCCATGGATTCATGCTGTTGGTACCAAATTCTGACCCAACCATCTGTGTGCCTCAGCAGAAATCGAGATTCATCAGACCAGGCTACGTTTTTCAAGTCATCAACTGTCTAGTTTTGGTGAGCCTGTGCCCAATGCAACTTCACCTGAAGCTGCTGTCCCCTATCTGCATGATTTTATGCACTGCGCTGCTGCCACACGATTGGCTGATTAGGTAACTGCATGAGGTGTACAGGTGTTCCTGATAAAGTGCTCACTGAGTGTATATCTATTGTATTTAGTTAGTAGTTGGATGAATAACAACATATATTGAAGTAGACCAGGCTGTACCAGGCTGTATGAAATGGGCCAGTCAGGAAAACACTGCTTTGTGTGGGATCGGTTTACTTTGACCACTGACCACATCTGACCACAAAAATAGTAACTGAATGTGAACTGAAAAAAATTGGCCAACCAAATTAGCAGAACACCATCATTACACCATTTTACTGTGCTTGTGCCTGCATGAACCCTAGACATACTGTAGCTCTCTTGTGCGTGAACTAAAGATGACACAACACATGCTGACATTCCATCTGCTGTCCAGGAGTGATTTGTATTGAAGCCTGATGAAAGTGAAAAGCTTGATTGTTCTATAATGAGTGGACAGTTAACTATGCATAATTCTAATCTTAAAAATCTCTTTCCAGCTTGGAATCATGGAATCGTCATTACTTTTTTTAGTAACTGGATTTATCTAATTCTCTATTATCTATCTTATCTTTTTTTACTGGAAATGTGCCCTATCTTGTTTAACATCTGAAACAAACTAACATGCGTATAAGCAAACATATAATTACTGTTAGTCAAATAAAATAGGAGGATTACCATTTCTAGATACAGTGGTGCTTGAAAGTTTGTGAACCCTATATCTGCATATTATCTGAAACATCATCAGATTTTCACAAGTCCTAAAAGTATACAAAGAGAACTCAGTTAAACAAATGAGACAAAAATATTATACTTGGTCATTTATTTATTGAGGAAAATGATCCAATATTACATATCTGTGAGTGGCAAAAGTATGTGAACCTCTAGGATTAGCAGTTAATTTGAAGGTGAAATAAGAGTCAATCAGTGGGATGACAATCAGGTGTGAGAGAGCACCCTGTTTTATTTAAAGAACAGAGATCTATCAGAGTCTGAGCTTCACAACACATGTTTGTGGAAGTGTACTTCCATGATACAAGGAGATTTCTGAGGAACTCAGAAAAATAGCTGCTCATCAGGTGGAAAAGGTTACAAAACCATCTCTAAAGAGTTTGGACTCCACCAATCGACAATCAGACAGATTGTGTACAAATGGAGGAAATTCAAGACCACTGTTACCCTCCCTAGGAGTGGTCGACCAACAAAGATCACTCCAACAGCAAGACATGTAATAGTCCACAAGGTCACAAAGGAACCCAGGGTAACTTCTAAGCAACTAAAGGCCTCTCTCACATTAGCTAATGTTAATGTTCATGAGTCCACCAACAGGAGAACCCTGGACAACAAAGTTGTGCATGGCAGGGTTGTAAGGAGAAAACCACTGCCCTCCAAAAAGAACATTGCTGCCCTCCTCAGTTTGCTAAAGGTCACGTGGACAAGCCAGAAGGCTGTTGGAAAAATGGTTTGTGGATGGATGAAATGAGTTTAAATGAGAAGGGTTATGTTTGGAGAAAGGAAAACTGCATTCCAGAAAAATAACCTTATCCCATCTGTGAAACATGGTGGTGGTAGTGTCATCTACCATGCTGCATCTGGGCCAGGACGGCTTGTCATCATTGATGGCGCAATGAATTCTGAATTATACCAGCGAATTCTAAAGGAAAATGTCAGGACCTCAGTTCATGAACTGAATCTCAAGAGAAAGTGGGTGATGCAGCAAGACAATGACCCTAAGCACACAAGTCATTCTGCCAAAGGATGGTTAAAGTAAAAGTTGATGTTTTGGAATGACCAAGTCAAAGTCCTGAAATTAATCCAATGGAAATGTTGTGGAAGGACCTGAAGCAAGCAGTTCATGTGAGGAAACCCACCAACATCCCAGAGTTTAAGCTGTTCTGTACTGAGGAATGGGCTAAAATTCCTCCAAGCCGATGTGCAGGACTGATCAACAGTTACCGGAAATGTTTAGTTGCAGTTTTTACTGCACAAGGGGGTTGCACCTGATACTGAAAGCAAAGGTTCACATACTTTTGCCATTCACAGATTTGTAATATTGGCTCATTTGTTTACATCCTGAAAAAAAAATGTTGACAGTCTGCACTTTCTCAATTCTCTCAGTCGATACAGGGTATGCTGGAGGGTAGAGCAAAAAGAAAATTGTGGCACTGCCTAATCATTGTATAGGATTGTGTAGTAAAAAAAAAAAAAAGAAAAAAAAAAGATTATACTGTTTATTCTGCCTGTAAGCAAGTGCGTGAAAAAGGACAGATCAGAGCAAGTCACTTCGTGTTGAAATAACCATTGCAACATGGAAAGAGGGGAGTGTTGTAATCTGTTTACTTACCTGCTTCCAGGCTTTAAAAAAAAACTCACTGAACTCTCTGATTAGTCAGATATTCATCTTAATGCTCAGTATTCAGTAACTACTATTAATTATTTAGTAAATACAAATAGGATGAAAAGGCAAGTGTGTAGTTATTACTGTAAAGACTGTAATTCTGTACCTGTAAGTGGTTTCTGGGTGTTTAAGAAGTTAAACTATGCACTGATATGTATGACACACATATAATCTACTGTTCTTGTTTCATTGCTTGCCTGTGCACAAATCTTCGCCCATTGATTTGTTGACCATGGCACTACTCTGAGTTAAAGTCTCTGTCTCTACATGCCCTCTGTTTATACACTTCTCCCACTGCGGTTCCTCTTACCCTCCAGACCTGCCAGACACAAAACTGGTGCATGATCCTGATGATCTCTTCTCTTCTCTTCTCTTCTCTTCCACATCTAGACCTATTTGCACTTATGATTTACCTTCCTGCTGCAGTGGATAATCTCACCTGCATACCCTAAAGATTATCCAAAACCTGCTGTTGTGATTATTAGCTGTTGCAGTGCACCTACATAATTCTGTATTATATTCACCTTAAACTCTCATATATTCTCAGAATATTCTGAATATTCACAATATTCTCATTCTTAATATTCTGAATATTTTCATCATGTTCAGTTTACCTAATCATTATGTGACTGTAATGATCATAATCTGTCTATCTGGTGTCACTAAAAGGTGTCATCTCAGGCTGGTTTTACAATTATAACAAGCGAGGGAAACTTATAGCCACTCGTTTAACATCATGCACATTGCTATTAAGTAATCTTAAATAGATTTACGTGGTACAAAAATGTACAAAACATGTTGCAGACTTGAAAACCGTAGTAGTGGCCATCTTGCAGTTGGAATCACTTATTTTGCACAGCGCATAGTTTTGTATCATGCAGGTATCAGTATGGGGTAAAGTTTGCCCAAAGTTTAAAGATGGGGTTGTATTTAAAGTGATCTTACATTTCATTACACTGCACAAGTGTATATGTGACAGAAAAGTTGATTCTGATAATTATTTTCAGTTTAATTTGTATATTTGTTTTTTTTTTAATACAGATCTAATGTACTAATGCCTTGGCTACATTTGGGGTAATGGGAAGTGTGTATTCTTTTAAACATGGTACAAGATGCAGGTTCAGAGCTTTAGGTGGTGCTAGTGCAGTTGTCTCATTGACCACCAGGAGGTGAGTCATGCAAAGTCATATATGAGAGAGAGAGAGAGAGAGAGAGAGAGAGAGTTGGCTAATGAGACAGTAGTAAGTAAGTGAAAGGAGGAGGTCCTCCCACCTTGTCTCAGTATAAAGTCCAGCAGACTGCTGAGAGGAACTGAAAGGTGGAAGAGGAAAAAGAACTGAGAGAGACTGCAAACACTCGTCTATCTGAACTTTGTCCTGTTCTGTTCCCCTTCCGGAATAACAGCAAAGAGGATTTATTTCATACAGTGACAAGGTAGGAGCACCCTTTTTTCTTTGATTATTTTGTGTGTGTATGTGTGTGTGTGTGTGTGTGTGCGCCTCCCTCTCTTTCTCCACACCACAGACAGGTGTGCAGATACAGATAGTGACTAACTAACCCCCCTATTTAATAAGGTTAAGAGTGGGAAGATATGGTCATGTCTATGCTGAAATTCAGCACATGCAAAATGTCTTTACATCAGAGACTCAATTCACCTGAGTGATCTCTCTTAATTACAACTTATTTATTCAGTTCTTCAAATATTGCTCATTATATAATTTTCATGTAAGCACATTTATAGAGCCACACTCCTCTTAGTGAGATGTTTAATATTCAGTGTAACAGTGCTCGGGTTGGTGAGACAAAAATGATATTTCACTTTCATGTAATGAGAAAGCAAAGTGTAAGTGTATAGTCGTAATGTATGGACGCTAAATTAAAAATTCTTCTGGGATATTTGATTTGCAATGCTAGTAGTCTTTCAGTGAAATATATTGAGTGATTTTATATATATGTATATATATATATATATATATATATATATATATATATATATATATATATATATATATATATATATACACACACACACACACACATATACATATATATAAATTTGATCTCGTATATATATATATATATATATATATATATATATATATATATATATATATATATATATATATATATATATATAATGAGAGATCAAATTTACTTTGGTGTGGTGTAAAGCCTTTTTATATACACTTTTTTTTTTTGGTGCGAACACTGCCTGCGTGCCAGAGAAGGCTTGTTTAATTTAAGTGGTATTATAAGAGCCAGTAAGCTGGGGATTTTTGGTTGCTGTTGTGTCATTGTTCACATGCATAGAACACTCTAGAAATACTGAGAAGCTCTAGAAAGTCTAGTGTTCTGTTGAAATCTCTTCAGCTGTAATCCCTTACTTTACTTTATAAAATGTTTGAAAGCATACAGTATTAGGCATTTATGTTTTTCAATGCTTTCTTTCTTGTAACACTTATTTAAAACATTATAAACTTTTCATGGGAATATTTGAACGTACTTGCCAATGGATAGCACTTGATTTGTGCAGCGTGTATAGCTGATAACTGGTGGACTAAACAGAGCTGATGTGAGTAGAGACTCCAGCAGACCCTCATCTCATCAGCAGCAGCATCTTATAGACCATCTGTCCCTCTCCTCCAATGTAAGAGGATGTGCTTATGGGTCAGTAGCTCAGTTTGGGCTCGGAGCAGCTAGGTTTTGACCAGAGTGCTTTCAGCCACTTTATGGTGGTTTGAAAAGGACAGATGCAGCCTGCTGTACATCCTAGTACACTGTGACAGTTTTATGAAAATAGATGCACTCTTAGAAAAAAATTCTTCTTTCTAGATATAGTTGATGATTCATATATATTCATAAATGTGTTCTACTTGAGACCCTATCTGATGTTGTACAGGTTTACTGTCTCAAAATTCAAACTAAAGAACCCTATAAGCTTCTATAATTAACTTTTTTCCCCCAATAGTGCAAAATCTGCTAAATTCCAAATTAATCATTTTACCTAACTGCTGTACACTTTTACAGTCCTTTTGGGTGACTTTGATGCACTTACATCAAAGTTTAGCGGCAAGTAATATGGTATAAAATATTATATCACGTGCTACACAATACTGTTACTGACTGTTACAATGCACTGACACTCAAGCCTTTTTCCATAAATATTACATAAATGTTACATGTTGAATGTATGTTAAATAAATATTATCAGACATGTACTGTTGGTGATCAACACCTTCTGACTAATAGAGAATTCAAAAGCTATGTGGTATAATTTTATTTAACATTTACAAAAATGTAATTTCTGTATAACACAGAGAAAGAGGAATAAAACATCAGTACGAAAATATATTTAACATACAATAGGCTAGGCATTACTGTGGCATATTAAAATTACAGTCTTAAATAATTTTTTTTTTTTTTTTTTTTTTTTTTTAAAGTTAATGCTGGAACCCTAGTCGTAAAAGGCTATATGTTTTGTCACTCTAGGGGAACTCTTAAAGGTTTTATGTAGAGTCCTATCCTTAAATATCAAAACAAACAAACAGAACTTTCACTATGAGTATGATATGAGGTAATTTATCACAGAATTGATATATTGTTTTATCACCCAGCCCTGGTGAACGACTTGTTCACACTCTGCTTGCTGACACATTCAGTAGCCTATGTGCTGTTTCTGGTCAGAGGTCAGACCACGGCCAGTTACTGTTGCACTGGTTTTTATCAGTGGTGTCAAAATGCCACCCTCACTGCCGCTCTGTTTCTGACAGCAGTGAATATGACAAACTGAGTTCATCCTCTTGTAGTCCCTCTGGAGGTTTTTTCTGCCTCGCTGCTTCATGAAAGTCAATGAAAAGGGCTTTGGTCAGAGAAACGCTACCATTCCACTGTGTGTATAAGTGTATCTGAGAAAGACTCTGTGTTGGCTGATTAAAGGCACAGTCATGCAGAAAACTGTAAAGCAATGGCTCCTCTCAGAGCAGATGTGGCAGTGTGCTTGCTGTTCAGTTGATTAGATTTAGATTACATTATTGAAGCTATTTGTGTAACTCACAGTCGTCCCTGTGTCTTTGTCAGGACTCTATGCTTGCAACCTGACTCCAAAGCAAGCACTTCAAAAGCAGTCATGTGTGGGCTTAAGCCATTGTTCCCAGTCCGTGGCTGGGAGAGAACATGAGGGCCAACAGGTTGTGCTACAAATGACCAAAACTTGAGCAGAGACACCACAATGCTCCATACAGAGAGGCCCAGAGGGGCCATAAAAGCCATCAAGTAGGGACATGATGAAATCTTAGTTCTTCTTACTGCTCCTACAGTGAGTGCATGCATGAGAGTGTGTAGCGCCTGTACATATTCACACCTTCCACAATGTTGAGAAACAAGACAGTTCTGATATCCCATAACGTTGTGGGTTTGGTTGAGTTGACAGAAGGAAGTTGCTGTTTCCGCTTCACTGATAAGGTCAGACTGCATTATGTTGATGGTCGAAGTACGCCCCCTGCATAACAGCTACTTTCTCCCATATTTAGATTAATGATGACTTTCCGTCCTTCCTGAACCGATTGCTTTTTATTACAGTTAATTTACAGTGTAATCAATCTAGTTTAAAACTTTCAATCCTAACACTGCACTATGATAAGGAATTAGCCATTAGAACATGATGTAAATCATTTTAGCCGTCACAACCTAAAAGGTTCTAAACATCACCAGGAAAAATAAGGAGTTGATGATAATAATAATAATAATAATAATAACACTGATAAAATTGGATTCAACCATATTAAAAATAAGGCGATTTAATACACAAGCACAAATATAACACTAATTTCTATTATTCTACTTCAGAATTTCCAGCATTCTGGACAAGATGTAATTATTTTCCAATAACAGCATGTGTTGAAGTGTTTTTTTTTTCCCCGTCATCAACAGCAATGTGCCAACATTTTTTTTATATTATCATTTATCAAAGAATGACACATCAGACTTTTTGTTCATTTAGAGTTATATTTAATGTGGTGGAACATGTGGGAAACAAGTTAATTCCTTTTATGCCTTAAGGTATAGAAAGAGATCAATAGTCATTCTCTCACCAGCCTCTTTTTCTCTCTCGCTTGAAGTTAATAAGACAGAACACAAAGCCCTCTGTCCTGAAAATGTTTTGTGCCAGAGACTCATTTAAAAAAATGTTAAAAGACAGTCTCCTTACAGAAAACTTTAACATGTTCTTTAATCCATATGTGTGGAGGTCCCTGTATGAGCTCTTACTATAGGAACAATGACAGATTGGAAAGTGGGTTTATATAAACCTGTGATTTGCTTTGCAGCCAGCGCTATTGTCAGAGCCATGCTGATATAGAAAAATAATCAACACCTTCTGACCAATCAGATTTAAGAATTTTAAATGATTCACAAAGAACTTACTGGGCAATAGGCCTACAGTGCATTATCTTTAAAAACTACAGACAGAATAATGAAAATGGAGCTCAGAGTGTGTCTTACTTTTAACTAGTCAAAGATTAAGTGGATGATGTAACATAAACTGATGAGTAGCTATACAAATAAAAAAAAAAAAGGAACTAATTAATGATATATTCTTTATAGTGATTCAGTATCTTTTACATCCACTTTCTTTTCTTAAAGTAGACTTTTTACTCTCACTCAGCTTTGTGTGCCTACAAGCCAACAGCATTCATAAAAAATGACATGATAAATTAGTTATTAGTTATGTTTATATTCAAGAATAGTTAGCTGAGAGTTTTTATAAGTATTGTTGGCTGTGTGTTTCTGTCACCATCCAGACAGAAAGTAATGTCCACACAATCAATGTCCTGTTTGCAGAGCAGCAGCTGATCCTTTCTGTCTTCCATTCTGTCATTAAATCAAATAAATTTGTGCTTGGGTGCAGTGAGATGGAGGAAAATGGTTCATATTACATTTTATTATCCAATACGAGTGTCTAAAAAGGTCATGTTTAATGATAGTATGGATATCCTTTTACAGGTGATTAATGATGATGATGATGAGGCTGGTTGTGGTGGTCAGTGCTGTGCTTCTCCTGATGGTGCACAGCAGCATGATGGAGAGGATTCTGTCCCGCAGCAGGAGGGAGCTGGCCAGCCCGCTACACGCTCGTGGTATCCGGGACCCATTCGGCTCATACTGTGAGAGAAGAGGGGGCTGCTGTGAGGGCAGGAATGATGAGTGCACCATGCCTTACCTAGATACCATCTGCTACTGTGACCTGTTTTGCAACCGCACAGTGAGCGACTGCTGCCCGGATTTCTGGGGCCACTGTCTGGGAATCCAGCCTCCTCCCAGAGGTCAGTGAAGCAGTAATGACACTCTAGTAGAGGCACAGCCTTAAAAGGGTGATTCCATGTTTGGGGTGCAGTTAAACTCTTGTAACTCTTAAATATTAAACTTTTATTAAATCTACGAAAACATCCATTTAACCATTGAAAAAAATGTTTTTCTTTATTTAACAAAGGTTCAGTTTTTTTTTGTTTGCTTTTTTTTTTAGCAAAAAGAATTACCAAATACACAAAATGTGGTTAACTAGCCTCCATGCCAAGGGCATGAGGACAGTTTATAATTAGTGACCTCATCAGTGATGTCATCAGTCAATATCACAATGAATGAGAGAACGTACTTTTCTTTTACCTATAATCTTTAGGAAATGCAGATGATGTGACTTCATGTTGAACATGTGACTGTGGAATATTCCAAATATTTCATAATGGTGGATGTGTTCAGACATCAGGGATGAGTGAATATTGTCTGACGCAACTAAAATGTACATTTATCATCCTTGAAAAAAGGATATTTCAAGCATGAGATGTAAATGGATTCACACATTAATACAAAGATAATATTTTTTGATGTACTTTTGGATTATGCTGTAAGCTAAAGTGTAGTTATAGAGGGTTGGGATAGGCAAAAAAATGACTTTTTTAAGCCTTGTAGATAGTTTTTATTAATGCCTTAAGTTAGTGCCTGAATCATGCACATAGGTTGTTGTGAAGGACACTTACAGTACATTTATATTGCATATATATTTATTTGTAATTGTAATATCAGTGGGATACATATGGCACCCCAATCATGAAATCACCCAAATATTCACTATGATCGTATGACATAATCAGGATCTTCTCACAGACTCTATAGAATTTCAAATCAGTTGCTATGTGATGCTAACCAGTACCTTATTCACCTTATCTTGAAAACTGTGAGCGAATCAGAACCACACAATCTCACTGTTATAGTTTAGCCTGTGTGTGCTTTCCTGCATGACCCCTTTTGTAGTTGAAGTTCTGGGTGCGAGGTGTAAAAAAGTGCCAGGTGTTACTTGAGAATAAGGAGAACAGTGGCCGTCTTATTATCACAAAGGGACATTCAAGGAAGTGGTGAGTGCAGGTCAGAAAGAATGCATGTAATGCAGAGGGAGTGATTTGAGGCAGCAGGAAAGGGCCAAAAGAGATCAGAGCAGGAATGTCAGACGTGTGTTTGCTGAAGGAGGGACAGTCGCGTCTACACGTGTGATACGACCTCCGGCCTCCCTGATTACTCACACACCACACACAGACTGAACATGTGTTCTCAGGAGTGTGACTGTGCTACATCTCGTCTAATGACTCAGCTAGCAGACACCACACCTAATCAATCCTAATGCTCCCTGAACAAAATCTAATCACCATTAATTTACCATTCTTGCTATGCACAACTTAATCTATACATCAGTACTGTGCAAAATATAAGGAAATGAGCTGGTAAGTTTTATTGAGCATCTTGCAGAACCAGACACAGTTCTTCTGGAGACTTTGACTTTCACACTTGCTTCTTATTTTTGCAGCAAAACCCAGCAGCCTTCATTGTGTTTTTTTGTCTGAAAAGTGTCTCTTACGTAATATACTGCTTTCTTTAATGACATACAAACATTTTTCTGTAACATTTAATTTTGTGCTAGAAAACTAATGTTTGGGAATCTAAAATGTTTTTTGTAAAAATCATAAAATTTACATAATGTAAAAATCATAAAATAAAAAATCTATAACAAAGTTTGTACTAAAAAAAAAATAGGGTGCCTAAAACTTTTGCACAGTACTGTACATCTTCTAAAACTAACTAAATAAATAAATAGTTTATAATTTAAAGTTAAGTATTTTAATAAATTAGAAACATTAGCTCTGCACACCATGTTGTAATCTATTCATTAGAGCCATATTAGTAGCATTCATTTCTAGTTACAATTTACACACACACACACACACACACACACACATGCCCCTGGCTATGTTTTTGTGCTTTTTTCACCAACTCAACTGATTCTTTGCCAGCTATAAAAAGTATTCCTGGACAATACTTAAATTAAAAGTAGTGTTGGCATAGCATTACTATAATAATAATAACGTGCATAGAAGCAGCCCTGCTTTAGAGGGTTCCCAGACCATTTTGTACCTTACTGCATCTTTGTTTTGGTTTCTACTGAACAATAGCATAATGTAAAATGTTTTGACAGTGTGTGTGGTCGTTAGATAATTGCTGGGTAAAGCAATAGGGATAAATCTATATCCGGATTTCTGAAAGCTGCTTTGTGAAAATGTCCCCTGTTAAACACACTATATAAATCAGTCTGTAGGATTTTGCAGAGCGTTTTTCTGATTGTTGTGGCCTAAAATGCTTGATTTTGCTGCTGCTTTTTTTCAAAATTTGCGCTTCAACTTGCAGAGTTTGTTTTGGGTTTTATTGCAGAAAACTACTCGAATTGGCGAAATTGCATTTGCACAAAATTGTTTTGTGTCTTTCGAGTGATATTTGTTGGTAAATGAGACCTTTTTGCTGTACTCATGTTCGAGGCATGTGAATCGAAGAGGGCTTTAGCTGAATACACTCGTGATGACATCACATGATGCGTTTTGATCCAAATCTGCTGAAAATCTGCGCAAATTTTGAAAAACTGCAAGCTCCAGTTGAAATGGATTAAATTAAATAGAAGTTTTGGCAGAGATTTAAAAAAATATATAGTCAGGCAGAAGTTAGCTGAAAATAGTGGTTTTGAAATTCAAAATTTAAACATATACGGACCATCCCTTCAGTGTTCCCTGCAGAGCCATGGCCTCCAGAATACTCCCCCTGAACACTAGTGCAAGAGGGGGAGCTTGTAAAGATGCCTTCTTGGCCCGATTGGGTAGACGTTGGTGGTCCACGGTTGTATGTTCTCTCATTTTGGTGTATGGAACACCACAGAAACCAACATTTACATTTACATTTATGGCATTTGGCAGACGCCCTCATCCAGAGCGACTTACATTTATTTCATTTATACATTATACATTTAAACATTTCTCATTAGGAAAGATAAGATAACTTATTTATAGCTGTCAGAAGTTTGAGAACATATAACAAATAGTGTTCTGATCTAAAAATCACCGATTGCACCTTCAGTGTTATGTGCTAAAGACTGCTTCAACTAAGGAGTACAGTGTAGAGTCTTCATTACAGCATGTCGAGAGGTGGGTAGGAGGGAGTGGAAGTGTAGTGTGTGGGCTTCACATAGCGCTGCTTACTTGCACCCAGGCAGGCAGTGTAGCTCTCATTTAGCTAGTTATGGCATGAAGGGAGCTGGTCTCTGGGAAAGCAGAGCAAAGCCAGTGCCAACATTTCTGTGCCAAATCACTGAGGCTCAGAGTACATTTTAACCTTTAAAGCAGACCAGGAGAAGTGTTCCTCATGAGTTCTTCAGCACTGTAGGAATGTCACTCAAGCTGTGTGACCTTTGTTCTCTTTTGCTGAAAATCAAGCAGATTCTCCTGCTAAGTCATTCACTGTAAAGTTTTGTTACAGGTACTTGTGAGAGAAATGGCCACTGGATCCACTCAGGTGCAACCTACAAAGAGAACTGCAATCTATGGTAAGACTAAACTGTGCGGGCACAAGCACACACACACACACACACACACACACACACAGACAGACAGACAGACAGACACACACATACGTACACACACACACACACACACACACACACCCTTTCTTTGTTGTTCTCCAGGCAACACAGTGCATGCTCTGAGCTCTAATATCCTGAGCTGTGGAGCCGTGCACATTGTTCTGTACATTGCTGGGTATTTTATAGAATTTATTCCCAGACCACAAGTTTAGTGAGACACATTCCTCAGCTACCTCTGTCTCGTCATTCTTTTTCTTCTACCTGACTATGATTTCTTTCTGTAAAAACCACAGACCATGTTCCATTTATGACAGATACAGTACGACATGTCCCTGCACTGTATGTTTACATTTCTCTCCACTTTCATCTTGAACATTGCCTTGGTAATGAGAATAGATTTGTTTATAGTATTTGTCTTTTACGTCAGGACTTCCTTTAGTGGTCTACAAATGGTCCCTGACAACAAACTTTTGAATACTATTACACAATATTTCCATGACACATATTTCCTTCTTCAAGAGTCAGCTAAAAGTGTGGTGGTGTTTTTTTGTTTTGTTTTGTTTTGTTTTTTTCACACCCACCTTTCTAATTTTTTTCACATGCCTTTCTTTCCTTTTATTCCCATGGTAAAGTGACTGTGTAAATAAGGTGCTACATAAGTAAGCAGTACTTATTCTCAATACTGGTGGTATTGACCTGTAGTGCACGGGATATCTAGGTTGTTAATTAGGCCCTTTATTTATTGTGATTTATTATTGTGCTAAGCCATGAGGGAAAGGGTTACTGGGCAGAGAATGAGCTAAAGGAATTCCTTACTTATGTGCTAAACCTCTCTGGTACCTAAGTTCCATGAGTCATGTTTCCATGAACAAGTTTGCACTTGTGGCTGATTTCAGCATCTGTCTGGGTTTTGAGTGTGTCCATGCGCTACTGTCATTTCGATAATATACTGTCATGTCAGATAGTTCATTTCATCACTACAGTCTAGATGCTGGGCATCTCTTCACATCTGCTAGGGGGTCCAGAGACAGGAGGGTAAGTGATATAAAAAAATATTTAGAGCACACACATCCAAAATACCATTAAATCCCAGGTGGCAGAAAAAGATAAAGTACGCCATGAGTCAAAAGTTTTGACACACTAGATTAAATAGAGAAAATGTATTAAGTAGAGAAAATGTATTTTTAATAAGAAGATTTTACTTAAAATGATTGATTTTTGCAAAACATTTATTTGTTTTCCAAACAAATGGTTATGTTGCGCTATTATGTGTCAAAACTTTGAACTTTTTAGTGTAAATGAAAAAGAAAAGAGTCCACCAACCAACAGCCAGTAAACACACCTGTAGTACATAACCCATAACTGTATGAAGAAGATATAACCGCACACTCAGTTGCAATATACAGGTGCATCTCAATAAATTAGAATGTCGTGGAAAAGTCCATTTATTTCAGTAATTCAACTCAAATTGTGAAACTCGTGTATTAAATAAATTCAGTGCACACAGACTGAAGTAGTTTAAGTCTTTGGTTCTTTTAATTGTGATGATTTCGGCTCACATTTAACAAAAACCCACCAATTCACTATCTCAACAAATTAGAATATGGTGACATGCCAATCAGCTAATCAACTCAAAACACCTGCAAAGGTTTTCTGAGCCTTCAAAATGGTCTCTCAGTTTGGTTCACTAGGTAAGCCACAAACATTCATTGCCAAAGAAGTTGGCTGTTCACAGAGTGCTGTATCCAAGCATGTTAACAGAAAGTTGAGTGGAAGGAAAAAGTGTGGAAGAAAAAGATGCACAACCAACCGAGAGAACCGCAGCCTTATGAGGATTGTCAAGCAAAATCGATTCAAGAATTTGAGTGAACGTCACAAGCAATGGACTGAGGCTGGGGTCAAGGCATCAAGAGCCACCACACACAGACGTGTCAGGAATTTGGCTACAGTTGTCGTATTCCTCTTGTTAAGCCACTCCTGAACCACAGACAACGTCAGAGGCGTCTTACCTGGGCTAAGGAGAAGAAGAACTGGACTGTTGCCCAGTGGTCCAAAGTCCTCTTTTCAGATGAGAGCAAGTTTTGTATTTCATTTGGAAACCAAGGTCCTAGAGTCTGGAGGAAGGGTGGAGAAGCTCATAGCCCAAGTTGCTTGAAGTCCAGTGTTAACTTTCCACAGTCTGTGATGATTTGGGGTGCAATGTCATCTGCTGGTGTTGGTCCATTGTGTTTTTTGAAAACCAAAGTCACTGCACCCGTTTACCAAGAAATTTTGGAGCACTTCATGCTTCCTTCTGCTGACCAGCTTTTTGAAGATGCTGATTTCATTTTCCAGCAGGATTTGGCACCTGCCCACTCTGCCAAAAGCACCAAAAGTTGGTTAAATGACCATGATGTTGGTGTGCTTGACTGGCCAGCAAACTCACCAGACC
Organism: Cranoglanis bouderius; assembly: GCA_023630585.1. Classification (NCBI taxonomy): domain Eukaryota; kingdom Metazoa; phylum Chordata; class Actinopteri; order Siluriformes; family Cranoglanididae; genus Cranoglanis; species Cranoglanis bouderius. The sequence continues at coordinate 13,042,815 of CM042551.1, forward strand.
TGAACCCCATAGAGAATCTATGGGGTATTGTCAAGAGGAAAATGAGAAACAAGAGACCAAAAAATGCAGATGAGCTGAAGGCCACTGTCAAAGAAACCTGGGCTTCCATACCACCTCAGCAGTGCCACAAACTGATCACCTCCATGCCACGCCGAATTGAGGCAGTAATTAAAGCAAAATGAGCCCCTACCAAGTATTGAGTACATGTACAGTAAATGAACATACTTTCCAGAAGGCCAACAATTCACTAAAAATGTTTTTTTTTTATTGGTCTTATGAAGTATTCTAATTTGTTGAGATAGTGAATTGGTGGGTTTTTGTTAAATGTGAGCAAAAATCATCACAATTAAAAGAACCAAAGACTTAAACTACTTCAGTCTGTGTGCATTGAATTTATTTAATACATGAGTTTCACAATTTGAGTTCAATTACTGAAATAAATGAACTTTTCCACGACATTCTAATTTATTGAGATGTACCTGTATGTATATGTATATATAATAACTCCCATAACCCCCACACAACTCATTGATCAATTCAAAACATTTACTTACACAAAATCACTTTATATCCACTATAGACACCACTGAGTTTGGTAACACAATCCATAAAGCATGACACAAACTTTAAATAAATAGATACCATCATATTATTACAAAGATTGTACTAAAAGTTGCACTAAAGCATTCGAGTCAGATAGATTGAAAACGCTATAAAAGGAAATCGAGGATAACAGTTTAAATAAGTCAAGTTATGATCCATAATAAGCATCACACAGACCCACAAGACAAACCATTTAAAGGAAAAGGGTAAATATCTAATGGTCTATAAGGTACAAAAAAATGTGTGGGGGGAAATCAGAATTACCCGAATTAGGGGAAATGGGGTGGAAATGGGAAAATCAAGTAGCAAGGCTTAATTCATATCTCTGCTTTTAGTCTAATCAAAATAACCTTTAGTCATGCAGTACTCACAAACATAACATATTAAAGTCATAGTTAAAGCAGAATTGATCTAAACTCTCCCCTGCATTGTTCGTGCACACACACATCCTCTCTGGCCAGCAGTCCAGTACACAGGCTGAAGCTGTGGGTGGAGAGCAGGACGTCCGGCTGTTCTTATCCTGCTCGCTCTCCTCCGCTCGCTACTCCAGCTGGCCCGAGTCTCTCCTCCTCTGTTCTTATCTCACACACATACAACCTCCCTCTCATTCCACTCCTCTCTCCTTCTCATTAACGTCTTGTTTGTCATGAGGCCCTTTCGTTTTAAAGCACTCATTCTGTTTTGATGTACTTCATACAAAAATATTAAATACTAAATGAATGTGTCCTGTTGACTGCTTTAATAGATCTGTTTTAATAGATTTATAGATCACAGATTTATAGATATGGAGCAGTTTTACTGCAGGTGTGTTTGAGCTCAGTGGCTGTTGGGCTGGTTGTTGGAATTATTATCAGCTGGTCTGATGATAGTGTCAGGATGCTTCCTGCCTCCTCAGCCTCGCCTTCATTAACAAAAATTGGGACAAAAATTGCATGTGAATAAGATGGAATCACATGAAAATCAAGTAGAAGTGCATTTTAACATGTTATACCCTGAAAGTGCACACGACTTCAAGTAAATTCATGCCACTTGAATAATATGAAAAATGAAACCACAAAATTACATTCATTCATCTTCAGTAAGCACTTTATCCTGGTCAGGGTGATGATGGATCTGAAACCAATTCCCCACAAGGCCAGTACGCCAGTCCATCACAGGCCATCATGTACATACACATTCACATATAGGTGTAATTTAGCATAGCAAATCCACCTACCTACTGCATGTTTTTTGGGAGGTGGGAGGAAACCAAAGAACCTGAGGAAACCCCTGCAAACATGGGGAGAACGTGAGAAACTCCATACAGACAGTAACCCAACCTTGGAGCTGTGAGGCGACAGCACATGTACATAACTGAACCATGCGTGAAATAAATAAAACATGCACTACATCCTGTGATTATTCACATGTGGACAGCAGTGATAGACAGTAATATAATGCTTGTGGATATGCAGGAGAGAGATTACACACACTTCTCATGCTCATTTTAATTTCTGTATGTTTCACTTAATTATTATAGAATCTATTATTTGTTATCATTTCCCTGTGTAATGTTTTGCAGCCATTTCTAATTTCTTAATAGTTTTTTTTTAATATAATAATTATTAGTTTGTGTGCATATGCATGTCCCCCTTGAAAATGAGCCATAATAATGAAAAAAAATGAATGGGTGCATTATTCTGTAACAGCATCTAGATTCTCTGAGATAAAGCTTAACAGATCTTTGTGCAGTGTTTAGATTATACACCTGGGTGGTCTCACCATTATAAGACTGAAAAATGACTTAATCGATGATGTCACCTCTAATACACAAAAATGAAAAGTGGAAACTTTCAGTGTGTTCAAATTAAATAAGTAAATAAAATAAGTAGATATAAATCTCTGATGTATTCAAACATGGTATAAATTTCCAAATACAGTGAAACCCAGCTCAGGCTGTTTCTAGAGGGTATTAGCACACATGAGACCTCTTGTACTTCAGACCCTAGTTTTGCTTATACATGCTGGTGTGCAAGTCACATGACTCTAAGAATAGTCAAGGTTAGTTTATGATCATAATCAGAACTCATTTTGCTCATTCCCACACACACACATCACAAGAGCCTGCAAAGCTCTGTATACTATATATACTGTAATCAGGTCTGAACTGTGTGTGGTAAAAGAGCAAAAAATTTTACGTTTGGTTACTGAGGTTAAGGTTAGTATAAGATTTGTCACTGGAATGTCCTCACAAGTGTAGTGAAACAAACCTGCACACTGGGCTCCACACATGGGTCAGGATCCTGAATTGAACAGTTGTGGTGAACTGACAAAGAATGTGAAACATGGGTTTTTTTTATTGACACGAGGCCACCTGTCACCTCACACTCTAAAGACCAACTGTTTTTGCATGTTACTGTGTGAATTTGTCTGTGCAGATGTTGGCACCAGGGACTTTTTCAGCCTTCAAATAAAGGGGTCAGGAACCTGTGCTCTTCCCCCAAATCAAATTTAGCAAGCATTCCTGGAATGCTCTTTTTTTAGATTCTCTTGATGCGTTCAGTCATGTATGGCTAATATGGCCTTGACAGGGGAGTAACATCTGAATAAATATTTTTCTAGTTCCATGACTGTAAAAGTACTTGTTGGAGTAATATTTTAGATTTACTTTCAGAGTTATTAAAGTTCATAACCATTTGACTTTTTGGAAATAAGTTTCTCCGGAGAGAAATTCCCTCATGACTCATTACGCTTCTGGACGATGTGAAATATTCCTCATCACATCCAAAAGTTCCTTCAAGTACCACACTCGAGTATGCTGCCCCGATCTCTCTCACACACTGCCTAAAAATGGGGATTTATTTGAGCACAACAGCCATAAAAGGTTTCAGTCTTATCCGCCCCCTTCTCCTCCCTCTCTTCAAGGCAGTTAAGTGCTATCTTTCCCCTAGATTTGTCTCTATCAGGGAAATTCCACCAAGTATTTATTTTTCTACTGTTTCTATTTCAGTGGACGTATTTATCTATGTGTGTTTATTTGGGACCTGCATTAATTGAATGCCTACATTTGTAAAGGAATGAGAGCGTGTAAGATAACCATGTCCTGGTGTGTCTCTTTTTAGTACATGTAGCGCGACTGGCCAGTGGGTCTGCGAGCAACACGCCTGCCTGATCGAACAAGACATGATCCAGGCAGTAAACTGGGGAAACTATGGGTAAGAGTCATGCACTCACTGACCCTCTGAGAATCTGCCTTTCATCCAACTTCACTAATGCCACACACATTCATGAGTTCACATTTAGTTTGTGTCCACAATCTGTCCTTCAATTGATCTGTTACTTAATAGATTGCTTGTGTCTTGTCTACTTTAGCTGGAGGGCAGCTAACTACAGTCAGTTCTGGGGTATGAGTCTGGATGAGGGTTTGCGCTACCGGCTGGGCACTCAGCGGCCTTCCCGAGCCATCATGAACATGAATGAGATTCAGGCGAGTGGTGTAGACACACTATACACAGCACTGTGGTAGTCTAGAGCTCAGATAGTTTCCCATTGTATGGGTTCTCAGTGATCAATAGGATCAGAACTGATTGGATTCAATCTGCAATTTAATGCAGGAAAACGTAACAGAATTTGTGAAAATATTACATCTTTTTATACAACTGATGGCATATTTGCGTTCTTTATCATTTGCATTGTATTTGGAGTACCAGTGGATTTAACAATTCAAGCCTTGGACTACTGAGAGGTTCACTGGTCCAAGCCAGTGTTTCTCAAATGGGGGTAACATACCTTTAGGGGTATTTGGATATGTAGCAAAGGGTACTTAAGAGAAAAGGAAAATTCTGTTTTCAGTTATCCAAAAAAGGGTGTGTATATATATATATATATCCAGCTTTCTTTCAGCAATTAATTCAATGTATTTAGAACTATTAATATGATTAAACATAATTAATAAGTAACTACAGTACTGTGCAAAAGTTTTAGGCACATGCAAAGAAATGCCGTAGAGCAAAGATGCCTTCAAAATAATGAAATTAAATGTTTCTACATTTTAAAAAAATAAAATAAAAATAATACTGTAAAGATCAGTAGTAGATGAAACAAAGTCAATATTTGGTGTGAGAAAAAAAAAAAAAATAAAAATAGTAGTCTCCAGTACAATTTGTGCAGTTTTATAAGGAAATTAGCTGGTAAGCTAATCCTATTAGCGGACAATACAGGATCAGCGAAAAAGAAAACCAAAAGTGAAACTCAATTAGTTTGATGAAAATTGTTCATTACTACATATTCTTCTCAAAACTGATAATATTTTTGTTATTCATCATTACTCAATATTTTGTTTGTTTGTTTGTTTCTAGCTGATATACAGTTTATAATGCATTGTGCATTGCAGAATACTCCTTATAATGTGTTGTTTTTTCCCTAGTAGTTAAAAAAAAAACATAGTCAGCTAAAAGTGTTTAAAAGTGTTACTTCATCATCAGGAGATCACAGTTTCATTCCTGACATGACCTTCCATGGTTGGGGGTTCAAGAGAACATAATTGGCCAACTCACTCATAGCATTCCTTTATTCTCTATCTATCAGAGTGATGCTGACTATAAGCTCTGTTCTTTGAACAGGATGGATGATATTCCTGCTTTTCTTGTCTCTTCAAACATTGACATCTAGTGAGCTCATCTACAGCGCAGTTAGTGCTATGATGTTGCACAAGCAGCAGTTTAAAAAGATGTAGGTTTTTTTTTTAATGTCTCAGATGAAACAAGTGTTTTCCTTCAGCCTCTCTATCTTTCCAGTTTGGTAGGACAACAGCTAGTGTATGAATAAACTGGAAGAAAATGGTGTAAAATTAAATCAATTTAAAGTCATGGCTCCTTGAAATGTCTGCCTAGCCTCTCGAATACCTCAGGCGCATCGGGTTAAGCCTTTACCCACAGTAATTAGAGTAATGTAGCATGCTCGTTGGAAATCATTCATGTAAAAACAACATCCACAATTTCTACACTTGTTAGATCTCTGTGAGATGTCTGCTTTAGTGACTTATCCTGTCTGCTAGAGAATGTAAGAGAGCTTTAATGGTATGGTTGGTTGGGTGCTCCCTTATCCTGCCTCCAGCTGTTTTGATCACACTCAATGAGGCCTTCAGTCTCCTGCAAGACCAGCCTGCGCATTCTCCATAAACAAGCATGAGAGAGAATGCTCCAGACGAGAGGGGAAATGAATTGGAACGAGATGAGAGAGAAAACGCAATAGCTTGCCCAGACACTACAAAACATCTTCTCACCCCTCTCCTCTAACATGTCTCCACCTGCAGCATGTTTCTACACACATCCATTCATAAAGCTCTCTGTCTGCTCCGTGCACACGCTCAGGATCAGCACTCATACTACACACGCTTTAACACACTCATGATTTTAAACACACGTATTTTTCACATCTTTAACCTCAACAAGATTTGACACCTTTCTTCAACTGGACTTTGAACTGTGATGCATTCCAGAGGTTTACATCTAATAAACGTCAGATTGAATGATTAAGATATTAACAAAAGGAATGCAGGAATGGATGACTGTGTATTTCTAAAGGAGAGCAGCAAAGTCCAGCCATTTCCAAAGCTAACTTCACAACCGCTTTGTATCGATGCCTCTTTAATTTAGTTACTCAGTGACATGAGACAGCTGGATAGGTTCAGGTTATAAGAACATTACATAACATGGCGTTAATGATTAACGCTATCCACGCAGAAAATGCGACTCATTAAACAGATAGACTGCAACTTTTTAAATTGCAATTATTCACACGATGAATGATAAGCAGCTAAAACTGTCACAGTTTTGGATATTGACACAATAGTATTTACATTAGCTTTCATTAAGTCATCTAGCAGCTGAGATTCAGTGGTACACTGCAAAGGTTCATGTAAGAGATCATGTTAGTGCTCTTATTCTTAAGCTCAGGGCCATAACCAGGATCAAAGTTTCACTGAGGTCCACATTGCAGAAACGTGTCATAGTTAATATATCGCAATGCCGAATGTGCACTACATCTATTCTTAGTTTTTAAATTCGATTTTTTTTCCCCATCCACCAATTTGGTCGTCCACCAATTCCCACACACTAGCCAGCTCTCCACAATCACACAACAGCTAACATGCAGGAAGAGTGGAGGCTAACATGTGCTTTCTCTGAGACATTACTCAGCCACCCTGATACTCATACTGAAGCACAGGACAGCGTAACACATTAGGAGGAAAGTGCTATCTATCCTCTTCCGCATACATGAGCTTACAGTTGCCCACAAGTGGCCAATGTCACTGTGAGAGACAGGGGAGAGCGTATGCCATCCCTCTCACCCAGACAGCATGGCCAGTTTTATTACGTTATCCTTCCATTAACAACTAACTCAGACTCCAGTTAAAAGGTTTCATCTGACTGAGTTAAATCATTTGTTTTACAAGACAGCCTTAGCTACCTGTTGATTTCACAATATCGTAGAGCTTTTTGATATTTGCGTTCATATTTCTTAAAAATGACACAGACTTCATATTAAATGAGCACATAGTATAAGAGGTCCTTTGCAAGAACATATGATTTATTTTGCCTGCGTATTGAATCTTTATCAACTTTAAAATTGAAGACATATCACTATTTCTTTCTTTCCTTGCATATTTTTCAAAATTGTCACAATGCACTGAGTTCATATACACGAATAATAGACAACTTATTAATGGTAAGATATCTGAGCAATTTTACGTTGTTATTGTAAATGATAGAACTGAGAAGTGTATTATGTTGTATATTTTTAAATAATTTACAAAAAACTCACTGTTTTTGTTGAACAAACATAACCAAAATGAAGTATTAATTCAATTAGTTATGAAGTAATTAATCTACATTTGAACTAAAATAGACGCGTGGCACCAAATGCCTGTTTTGGTTACCATAAAATCTCATACAGTATGCTGTATATACTTGCAAAAAACCCATCTGAAACTACCTTGGTCCTGACCATGGTGTTCTCACAGCTAGGTATGATGGCCATGCTTACTGAAGATCATACCTTTATTATTGTAATTCCGTCCTTACCATTACTCTGGCAAATGTTTTCAACTTCACTATATTAAAAATGTGGCTGTTAGAATACTTCCACATGTAAAAACATGCATTTTATTCACCTTAAAGCATATTCAAAGACCACTATGAATTATTCAGGCCATACAGTGAAACTAATAGAAAAGGTTTGTAGTTACATCTGGACCTGCTGACAGTTATAAATTACTCAACGTGGCAGTTCCACAAAGAACGGTCATTAAACAACAGGAAAGCTTTTACACTCATAAAGAAAACAGCATTTGTTACTACAAATCATTGCAGCAACTATTTCAGACTCATTAAAAATGTATAAAATTTAAGGTGCCTTGAACTGATTTTTATTACAACCTTTGCTAACAGCTCATTCATATACATTCCTTAGATGAACATGGATAATAACGAACACCTGCCCAGTTATTTCAATGCTGCTGAGAAGTGGCCAGGAAAAATCCACGAGCCCCTGGACCAGGGCAACTGTGCTGCCTCATGGGCCTTCTCCACAGCAGGTGAGTTACAGGATGTCTTGTACTGTACGTGTCTACAAGCTCACACAACCCAACCACAAAAGCTTTCCTTTACTTCACTTTTCTCCTCATCTCCTTTTATCTCCTCAGCTGTAGCATCAGACCGAATCTCCATTCAGTCCATGGGACACATGACCCCTCAATTGTCACCCCAGAATCTGATTTCCTGTGACACACGTAACCAAGGCGGCTGTGCTGGAGGACGCATTGACGGGGCATGGTGGTACCTGAGGAGGAGAGGGTAAGTTCTCTTTGCAAAAAAAAAAAAAATGTAATGTTCCAGCTTTCATCTACAATTACTGCTGTGCCTAGTGTGTTTTCTCATTGCTCCACTTTCTAATCCTCTGTTTCAGAGTGGTGACGGAGGAGTGTTATCCGTTTAATCTGCCCCAGCAGACCCCTGCTGAAATAAGCCGCTGTATGATGCAGAGTCGCTCAGTGGGCCGAGGGAAGAGACAGGCCACAGCCCACTGTCCCAACACTCACAACTACCACAACGAAATCTACCAGTCCACCCCGCCCTACAGACTGTCCTCAAATGTAAGAAAACACACTCCCAGAGCATGCAATATCCTCACACCCAGTTCACCTAGAACACACTCCCTGATCTTATATAATAGGTTGGTTTACATACGACACACTTGACATAATCTGCCTCACATGCTTGGTTTTCTCAATATGGCCTCCTGTGATGGAATAGCAGTAATAACTCAGTGTGCAGAGATTTAACCAACTCACATAGAAATTAATAGTCATTTAAAGCAGCATCTTCAATTATGCAAACCTACATCCCATATATGCCTATAGTCCTTCCTTCTAATGCACAAAAACACCCAACAATCAGCAACAGTTACTCAGATATTACACCAACTGGCCCATAATGATTGTCTTCTGTCAAACACAAATCGTACATAATCAAATAACCTTAAGTGTGTTAATCTAATCATAACAAAATTCCAGTATTATAGAGAAACTCATATGTATTGAATTCTTATTTCTGATTGGTCAGGCAGTGGTGATTAATTTTGTACAATTAAAAATTGTAATTGCTGTCAAATTGCTGTAGTATAACAGGATGTGCAGCTATCAGGAAATAATCTATTTCAGGGTGGGAACACGCCGCACACCATTGTTGATTTTAATTATTTATTTATTTATTTTACAGCATGCCCCATCATGTTTTATTCCTTACTGTACAGTCCACCAGTTTATCAACTCTGTGAACTCTGTCCTTTTTCACTCACAGGAGAAGGAGATAATGAAGGAGATCATGGATAATGGGCCTGTACAAGGTATGGGATAGGGGTGTGGGATTGTATGAATGATAAGGTGGAGCTGTACAATGCACTTGTTAGCACTTGGCATTCCAGAAATGCCATGATTCCCTGATTTGTTACCACAGATAATCAGTACCATGCAGTAATGAGTATGCAGAAAGACTGCGTGAGTTTCCATACTATGCAGAGATACTTTGAGTCTGTGCCAGTCTTCTGTTGTATTGTTTCACTCAGGAGGGAATTTTGGCCTTAGGCCACTTTTTGCCCTATTTTTTCCCCCTCTCTGGCTTAATAGCAAGAAACGAGGTTGATGACACGTTTGATATACTGCTGTTCAGGTGTATAAATCAGCTTTGATATTCTGCTCTTCAGGTGCTATAGTATGTGTATAGATGCTGTGCATTTCTTAGTGGTTGGTTTCACAGCTAGTTTTCACACAGCATGATCTCTGAACAGACTTTACCAACTTTTAGGTCTGAATATTACAGAATAGCCAAAAGTGCTTGAAACAGTTTAGCATTCATTTTATTATTTGTATTACTATCTGTTGTAGTAGTATATATCGAAGGTCAATCAGTTAAAAAAAAAAAAAAAAAAACTAAATTCTGATCTTTTAGTATCAAAGGTCAGCTGTTGGACGAGTGACATCAGCAAAACTCCTCTATAAAGGTTCCTCTTAGTTCCTCTTAGAACTAACCCTGACATGGCCATGCTTTATGTAATGGGTGTGTCTGCTGCCCTATTTTTCCTTTTTTAGCCATCCTGGAGGTGCATGAGGACTTCTTTGTGTACAAGAGTGGAATCTACCGACACACTGATGTGAATGTACACAAAGCACCGCAGTATCGCAAGCACGGCACACACTCCGTGAGGATCACAGGGTAAGAGCTGCCCTTTCCCAGAGCACTCAAGCACAAAGTGACCTTTCCCTTCATGTGATGGAAGTAAGCAAGAGGATGTGAACACACCTAGTTAAGGCCAAAACAGGACTCCCCCATGATTAGATGAAAAGTTTTCTTTAGTTGTGTCTTACTTTGGTTTAAAAATGTTCAGTTGATAGAACCAGGTAACCAGGATGAGTATGTATTATTTAATGAAGAAGAATACAGATAAAAGTCAAGTACAGAGAGCTCTTCCAAACATCCAGACATGTTCCTCATTACCACAAAAATGCAGACACAACACTCGGATGACTGGCTCTGCCTCCTCAGTCATATCCTTTCCCTTATGATGTGTCTACACCACCTTCACTTAACACCCTGCATCAAACCCACCCCGCCGAGCCGACCACGCCCTGATCTCATCTAATCAGAGACTGAGACACAGGTCTTCTGCTCATATACTACAGTGCTGAAGTGAAACTAGAAGCTCAGGTTTTGCTGTTTCAGCACAGGCTCAGACAAATACTTTAATTTTGTTATATGAAGGCTTACCATTATGGCTATTATGGCCAGTTTCTTAAGCAGCCTAAATATAGTCATGAACGTGGTCTGCGTGGTTTGAACACGCAGGAACAGTTTTAGAAGACATGAATCTTTTTCTCCCCTTCACATTTCTTCAATATGTTCTTTTTAAGTTTCTATAAATGCAAAAATGTCATAAATTTTAATTCCTTCCTTAATCAAGTGCCATATTTGTATTTCATTTAATCAAATCTAATAACCAAAAGATTTGTTAATTTTGAGAAGTTGATCACATGATGTAGTCCTGGAATTGGTCTGAAAGTTTTATTGATCTCGAGCCAAACGTGTCTCTAATCCATCACTCTGATATGTCATGAGCATCTTTTTCAACCTCCTTGCTCCCTGTGTTTATGGGTTAATTACAGAAGCAATAGGCATTCCTCTAGCAGGACATTAGGACACAACTGAGGAATGACTCTTGAGTATCTACTAGTCATTTTTAATTTTCCATCTTCTAAACAATACTAAGTGCAGCCACAACAATGGTATTGTCTGCTATACTGAGTATGAGTAAGTGATTAACTATTAAAATGTCACCCAACCATCAGATTGTGTTTGATTTCACTGGACCTGGAGGCTGGGCTAACCAGTTTGTGTGACATGCTCCAGTGATCTAGTGGTGATATTCATGGCAGATGAGTGGATGTCTGAACCCTGGCTTTTCTCTTCTCTGCATCGTTCGCTGACTTTGCAATTCTTTTGATGAATGGAGCTCAATGCCTATGGATTTATGAAAGAGGTGCAACAAGAATGTTTTTATGGGGTAAATCCTGCCATGGCTGAGGGTCTGGGAAAGTTTGCAGAAAGTTTGTTGATGTCTAGTGTGGTGGAATGGTGCTGTCTGACCCGCTGATCCTGACTCTATAGAACAGAGTGGGCATAAACCTACAACAGGGTAGGGATGAACCAGGAGCCATGCTATATCTGATATCGTTCAAGGCCAAGGGCATTAAGGGAGGGGTGGGGGATGGGGGCTTGGGGCTAGTTTGCAGTATCCAATATAGTAAGTCATCACAGATTTCGCTTGAAAGTCGTCTTATCCTTTTTTCTTTATTTTAGTACACAGTGTTCAGATGTTTTTGTTGTTCTATTTCTGGTTTGCTGGTATGAACCATGATTTGATTTTTCCCTAGATTTTATTCCCAGATTAATTCTAAGCATTCCACTCTCATATGCAAGTCAATATGCAAGTACCCCCACAGAGGCAGATGACAGACAGACCAATTATTCTGATTCATGCTAGAAATAAAATGAGGAAAATTCTGAACTGACCTTTGGGAATATCCGGGCAGCAGCCTGCTGTAAGTGATGCTTGAACATCTAAGGAAAAGCAGCTCTGCCTGAGAACAACACATGCTATGGTGGTAGGAGGGAAGCAGGCCTCAGCTTTTTTAAGAGTCTTAGCTCACATACCTCTCAGAAATGTTGTTGATGCACTTAGAAGGCAGGCGGCAGGCATGTGCTGCTTCCTGATACGCGCATCCTTCCTAAAGCCAGAGGGAAATGGCAGTTTGGGAATTCTACTTAATCAACCACTGGTCTGGAATGTTGGCCTCTGTGCTGCACTGTTTTCTGGATATGTTTAGTTCTTACGAGAACAGTCCTGCCTTTGTTGGTTTCAAGGGCACTAGGTTCAGGCTTAATCTGAGAGTTGAGATCAAATATATTCAAATGTACAAACATTACACTGATAAACTGTGATTTAGTGTTATTACATTTGGCAAGATTTTAACCAAGAAGCAGGTCATATATCCATACTCTTGGTACATGGCTGCATTTTTTTAATATTAAAAAAATACAATTTGTTATTATTGCTATGTTTTTGTATAGGTGGGGAGAAGAAACAGATTACAATGGCAAAACACACAAGTACTGGGTAAGAAATTTTCAAGTAATCAAACAATTATTGTCTCAACTGGGACATGAAATCTAAAGTTGGTAACGATATATATTTGAAAAAACAATGCTCTTCTGTAGATTGCTGCCAACTCATGGGGCAAGAACTGGGGTGAAGATGGCTACTTCCGCATTGCACGAGGAGAAAACGAATGCCAAATCGAGGCTTTCGTGATTGGCGTGTGGGGCCGGATAACCATGGAGGACATGCACAGCCATCACCACCATCACCATGGAAGACGCAAATAGAGATGCCCAATCACGTGTGTCTCTGATCCTTGTGCCTCCTTCTGAGATCCGTGTGCACCTCATCACCAGATTGAACAAACACAAAAGACTCAGTCAAGACTATGGCAGGAGACTGCAATATGGTTCCATCAAACTTCTATTGAATATATTACTCTCGCCAGTGCTGATAGGTGTTCATAAATAGCCAGTCCTTTTTGTTGTTCGAATGTGGGCAGTTTTGGAATGAGCTTTGTGGTGGGTCTAATGCTTCCCTTTCCTCTATGCAAGAAAATGCCAATGGAAAGTCAGTTCAGTTGTTGGCCAAGGAAAATTGATCCATGGAGACTCGCCTGTAACTGTGAACTCGCCAATGCCCCCTGGTGGCCACATAACTCAATTACAATTACATCCACTTCTCACACAGGCTCTCTTCACATGATGAGCTCACATAGTCTGAGAGGTCCACTTTTGATGACAAAATTAGCTATACTCGTAATCTTCTTTTTTTATTTGTTTTAAAATAGGTAGTTTTGAACTGTAAGTAATGTTGTTTGTGAAACTCAGACTCACTCAATGTGCATTTCAGACAATACATTCCAGCATTGTGAAGCACAATGGAAAAGGCAGGACGACGTGAGGTTGAATTACAAGGGTGAATTTATTACCACTTATTTATTTTAAAGAACTATGACAGCTATTTTTATAGTAAATATGTTTATGGTTGTGGTCCTTTTTCTGAGTAATTGGCTGCTTTTATTTTGAACATTCCATTTGCATATCCCAAGTGAATCAAACTCTCAATCTGAGAATTAACTATACTGCTGAAGATATGCGATCTGGCTTTTTTAATTTTTTAAATTTTTTATTTTTTAAATCAAGCAAAAAGTGAATTTTAATACAGTAACAGGCATTATAATGACCACTGATATAACAGCGGTGCTTATTCAGTATCAGTTTGCTGATCTTAGGCAATGGTTATAGAACCTTTTGTAGACAGGGACGCCTTTAACTGTAAAATAAAGACCACACCTCCCCTAAGGGCAGATGTGTTTCATGAACTCTTTTTAATTGTAGACAATAATATTCTGCCTATTTCTTGGAGGTAAATAGCTTTTTTTTTTTATTCTTAAACTTTCCACAGACAGAACACACTAGGTCCCATTAAAACCCATTAAATTGGGTGACTGGTCAGTAGGCAGTCTATAAGATTTTAATAACAAATATTTTAACTTTGATTATAATGGGCTGTGATTTCCACCACTGTAACTAAATTGTAAAAATTAAGGCCATGCTGGCTATACTTCATGAACCCCTGAGGGTCCCCAGACCCCAACATTCTAAGGACATGGAAAACAAATGTGTAAGGCCTATTAAGAAGACCGAGCAATTCACTAACAAAACAAATATAGTGTGTATTGCTTTAGTTACAACACTTTTGTAGTGACACATAAAGGCTGACTAAGAATTATTGCAAAAATTACAATCTTAAAATATTTCAACTAACACTTCTTAAGTTTTTTAAAATAATGTTTTGTACTGTAATGCTGTGGTTTCTTGGGTGATTTTGACTAGAGTCAACCCTAGCTAATTCTGAAATCTCTTATAACAATACAATGCTTTCTGGCATTAACTAATATAAATTATGCTTTCTAATATAAATTACATGCATAGACAATGTTACAAAGTTTTTACTCTACTGATTATTATTTTTAAAGAAACAAACCCTATTTTTAATCTTTTTTCACATGTTAATAGTGCAAATGCTACTGGAGAGAGAGGGGGGGGGGTTGTTGGGGGGGGTTTTGGGGGTGGTGATATAATTTCCCCCTTTTTTAAGATTATAAGCAGGTCTCCACTACTGATAGGAATCATACCAAGCAATTCTATGGCGGCTTTACAGGCTCTGAGTAAATCAAATATTCTCACCACATGAAATGATTTTTATAATTTCCCCTCAGTCATTTGGCTCCGTATATGGGAAGAAACGTGTGCTCAGACACAGTCTTATACTAAGCTTGCGAGTCATGCTCAGTTAATCAGGTGCAGATTTTTTTTTAAGCCAAAGATGAGCTGTAAATCACATCTCTTCTCTTCACAGAAGCATCACATCCACTTGACTTAGGAGCACAGCAAAGAGTTACTGAGGTTATACAGTACAGTGCTGGGCAGAATAAACCCAGCTGCTCACTTTGAACATTTGTGTTACTTCCATACTCCAGTGTGAATAGTCGCATGATGGCCTGTAACTATATCATTGACCATATAATCACTAATCATCTTGTTACATGCAGGAATGTGAACTCTTGTGATGAACATTGGTGTTGATTATTTTCTTCAGGTCTATTCAGCATCATGTGTGTCTTTCTGAACACACACACAAGCCTCTGCTACTGAAATGTATTTCTCTACTTCTGATACATCATCATTACCATTATAAGCTATTATTAATGGACATAAACTTGACACATACCTAATGTTATGTTGTTTTGAAAGCAGTGATGGACTTCCATGATCCATGTATTCAGTTAGTAAGAGGATTCATTTTCCCATCTAGTCATGCACACCAGAGATAAACCCCTCACACAGAGTGAGTGTGCTAGAAGACTGAACCCTAGTCATGCAGAGGAAATGGGTTTTGGCCAGATGATGTATTCTTAAGTCTCCTGCATGGATAATTGGTCTCTATTGGGTTAGAAATCTCTGCTTAAAATATTTCCCAGTGTAGGATTTTATTAAATTAAAGAAAGAGAGATTGATATCGGACTATCTGACTATTTTAGAAGCGGGTTTGTAAATGATATCCCTTTGATGCAATGTGTATTTTGCAGTCACTTGTATATACAGTATATGCAACACCAACCACTGTAATGTCCACCTGTGTAATGCAATAAAACCTAAATCCAACCATCATACAAACACAATCACCCAGTTTCCCTCTGACTGATGTATGAGATTACAAGTTAAACATATGCTCAGAATTGTGACTAAACCTTATTATATATTCCAGGCAGATAAAATAAAATTGTCTTGGTTACTCATGTAATTGCTAAATTCCTCGTTTAAACTTCCATAGCTATTTTCATCATTAATAAATAACAAGCTTAGTTACAGCATAAGTGAATGTTGGAGCAGAGAATTTGTGCCACTATGACATTTGAAGGGAATGTAAACATGAAAGAAAGCTGGTACCTCAGCATGCTCTCTAAAGTCTTGAATAAAGTAGTGACCTGCAGCCATGCACAGTTTACAGTAAGCCACCTCTACACACATTCCTGAGCAGATAGTGTTACAGCAAAGAAAAAAAAAAAAAAAACGATCATTCTGATACGTACTATACATGCAGCCAGTGAGGTGACTGTTACAGAGCAATGACACTGTAGACTCCTTCCATAAAAGTTAAACAAACATCTTACAGAAAACATATCATACATATCAACGGTTGTACAATTTTCTTTGTTAAATAACGTTTTAATCTAAGTCTTAAAAAAAAAAACTGATTATGTTGTGTTTGCTGTACTGGTGCTATAGAAACTTATTAGAACAAGCACATTAATATAATCCTGTTAAAAGCTGTTATAGACAATTGACCAATCAAGACTTTCTGACCGATCAAGAATTCAACAGTAGTATAACCTATACTATCATTTCTGCAATCTTATACTGTACATAGTTCCAGTTCAGTAACCATAATCTTGACCATATTCTAATTGAAACTCAATAGATCATTAAACATGACAATAAAAAAAATATATGAGTCCTAGGATGAAATTTGTAGGAAATGCTACCTGATTGAGCAGCACACATCTCACTCCCTCTCACACACAAATTATACATGTATTACATAAAGGACCACCATATTCCCTATACACACACCCTTCTCCACTGCCGCGCTCTGGCCCAATCTGTAGCTTATGTTCATGGATATGAAGCAGGAATGAGTCAGAAAAATGGGAACCTAGAAGAAAATTGCAAATTAAATCAAAGTCCTCACCTATTCAAAATCTGTCAAAAGATTAATTAAAGATTTGCTCTAGTCCTTGTTTTTTTTTGTTTGTTTGTTTATGACAGTGCCACATAAGACTTACAGGGAGCTTATGCATACACACATTCTCACACATACACTCAACCAAACACACACACATACATCCTATGTTTACAGAGTTAAGTAAATTGGATCTGGTCGACAGTAATTTTAGGGGTTATTTTTCCCTTTGTGATTTGATTCTGTTCAAACTGGAGCTGTTCATGTTCAATTTTTAAATTGCATTATAAGTCCCTGCAGGAAAATCATGGGAGCAAGCACAGGAGGACGTCTTGTTTGGAAACATTGTTTACTTGCCTAAAAGGAATGTAATTCCCTTATTTTTGCTTCTGTTCTTAGAACTTGGCAGAATTTTTTTTTTTCGTTGGAAGACAGCTTGGACAAGCTGTGAGAGATTTTTATTTTTATTATTATTATTTTTTTAACTTTTGTCCTTTCAGAGATTTTTAATGGGTAGAGTTCATCTGCACTGACTCAAGTTCGTCAGCTTGAGGAGCACTGATCCACCACCAGATTTTCAGGCTGAGCTGGCATTTGTTAATTGGTTGGATGTCTGGAATGAAAAAGAAAGAAAAACAAAGTTCAATGATTGCAAACCAGTCATAAGCTTCAGAGAGAAGGCAATAGCTTCTACTTCAATAGACACGTACAGTAGCATCCGAGAGTAAAATCAGTAGTTACAGCAGTTAGAGAACATTACTACAATAAGTGTAACAAGATAAATACAAAGCAACTAAAGTGCTTACTATAGAAATCCATCATCAATAAGTATTACGGTGTCATCAGTGCAGATAAGGCCAGCTCAGGAAAAAGCACTGTTACAAACATGAGGGTGAAGTTCTAGACTTGTGTTTTGAGGCACCTCAAATCTGAACACAAAGGTAAGACTTTGAAATATTAAGCCCATTACAATTATAGTGATAAGTTTCAGACTTTATACATCAACCTTCAGAACACCTTCAAGTAAACTCTTTAAAAAAAACTCTTAACAAGCACAAATGAAACGTGTGAAAAGTAGAAGGACGCGTAGCTGCAGCCATGTCGATGACTCACTGTTCAGTCTGTCTGCATTAAACACTAACACTGTAGATGCGTCTAATCAGCACAGTAGTCTAAAGAATGTTCCATATGTTTAATTTCAAAATAACTGATGGCAAAACTGAAAATATTTACAGCACATATTGCGTAAACACTTATGGTGTATGTACAAAGAAATATACATGCAAAAGTATAAAATAACTGAAATAAAAAGTTTACAATGATCATACATACCTTAAAAAACAATGATAGAAAAAAAAAAACAAAGAAAAAAAGAAAAAAAAAAAACATTTAAACGCATCCAGTCCGACTTCCCATGATGTAACGGCATCTGTACAACTTTACAATGACAAATAAATTAGAAGACATGATATGGAACTACACAGATGGAGCCACCACATTCCTTCCTACAGGAAAGATTCTCTGCCCCACCACTCCCACATCTGACTGAGTTTCAGAAACTGAATGATAATGAGCTAAAAGAGGTGATGCAACAGTTACAGGCGCTTAGGGACATGAACGGCGGCTGAAGACTACGCACCAACAGAAAGCTGGAAAGGAAAAATCTCTTCAGTGCAAATTTCACTACTTTGTCAAATTGCTGAAAATCTTTTCCTAGCCACTGTATTACCAAAAACTATCTGAGGCCTTGGACATATGATCTAAATTTGTATAAAAACTATCAATGAGATATATAAATATTACAATTTAAAGGCTTCACATTTAAGTCAATGAGTTCTTGGCATCACAAGAAGCTGTTAAATAACCAAAACGGCCTGATAAACCTGTCTGATTAATAGTGTGATAGTGTGAAAAGCATGTCATCTCTGTGAAATGTCAAGAACATTCAGCAAACAAATCTTCAGACTTAAAAAATAAAGCTATGGTAAACACATGTAAACAACCTGCCATGTATAACTTAGAATAGTGAAATGTGATATTCAAAAAAGCCTCATGAAGCTTGCAGAGCTTTGGTACACTAATAATATTAACAAAAAAGTGACAAGAACGCATAAGTGCCATGTAGACAATGCCCCTGTGGCGCAACAGGGAAATAATACTCAACTGAAGATAAAGTCCAGGTTCAAATAAATGCAACTAACAGCAGAACTTGCAGTACCAAGTACATGCTTGTCTATATATTTATTACAGGTACAACAAGATGTTTTCATAAATAGTTGCATAAACTGGTTAAGCGGCAACATTGCACATGATAAGAATCTGGAACATAACATACAATGTGAGTGCATTTACAGTATTCAGTCTTCCTTTGAGCTCATACATGAACTGCCACTCAGACCGTTTGGCTGCCCTATGGCTATCTTCCCTTGGGATTTATCATCTCTCCCATGCTGGGATGATCTCTGAACAAATAGCATTAAAAAGTCAAAACACAAAATAAAATGGTAGACACTATCTATGTACAAAGTAAGGCTTACACATTAATAAATTGCACAACACAATTTGTTCTATTTAAAGCAATTAAAAAAAAAAAAAAAAAAGTGTTTAAGAGGTTTCACTTGCAGCACTTGAAAATTGTTACAGCTAAATGTGGCATGATGATTGTTGTTTGACAAAGCAACTTATTAAGCTAGGCAACCGAACAACCTTTGATTTGAATGTAAATGATTCAAAATAAACCGCCGTCATAAATTTACTTTGCACCCATCAAGCTGAATCCAAAATGTTTTCGTGGATTCTGCACAGTTGTTTCTTTTTGCTTTATTAGTGTTCACTCAGACCTGTACCTATTGTCACTCTCAAGTATTTTTCCCCCCCCTCAAATGTTGACTTGAATACTGTAAAAGCGCAAAAGAACTGATTGCTCCCTCTGGCTCAGGCAAAACGGGGGGAAAAGTTTCTCTCCACACTAGATTCATGTGCATCACTTTTGTCACAGAAAAGCTCTGCCACTGTCGTGCACACATTTTTTTTTCCACACAAATGAATCCATGTGGTTTAATTGAACGCTGATCAGTAAATCAGTTCGATATATATTCCATTCATTAAATCTCTTACAAATCTTCATTATATTTTGAACCAGCCAGTAGCATAAGACTGGGAAAGGACATTTAATCCACAGACGTCACTCGTCTCTGAACTGTGTTCTACACGGCTCTGATTGGATGAGGCAGTCATTTCCACATAATTCGATTGACGCAGGATTAACAGTTTCTTCTGAATCACATTCGGCTGCTGAAAGAGGATGAGATTAGCTTTTTTATTTCATTATCAGATCCTGGGTTGGAGTCTGCTGTGTAGGAAGGGCCTGATGCCCCCTAACGGCCGCAGGTCATTATGGTGTTTGCGCCGCTCAATGAAGGAGATCAGTCTGGAGGTGTCGATGCCCTCAGTAGACCCCTGGCCAGTCCCTGGCCTCAGCCAAGGCTCCTGTAGGCAGACAGAAGGGGCGGGACGTTTGTTAGGCTCCGTCCTAAGCAGCAGACACACAAAGTCCCGCGCCTCCTGGCTCACGCCCTGGAAGTAATCATCAGGGAAGCTGAAGTCTAGCCGGCAGATGTTGAGGCACGTCTCCTCCACACTCTCATCCAGAAAGGGTGATGCCCCGCTCAGGATCACATAGGTGACCACCCCAAGGCTCCAGAGGTCAGAGGTTAGAGAGACAGGCTCCCCTAGAACCACCTCAGGGGCAGCAAATTCAGGGCTGCCCAGGAGAGGGTGAATGTAGTGGGCAGAGTTCAGCTGCACCGCATCTCCAAAATCCGTCAGCTTCACCGTCAGCTGAGAGGAGCTCTGATCCACCACCAGATTTTCAGGCTGAGACAGTTTTGAGGGGAAAAAAAAAAAAGATTAGAAATGTAGTTTTACATATAAATTAAAAACTTGCATATAAAAAAAAAAATATATATATATATATATATATATATATATATATATATATATATATATATATATATATATATAACTCTTACATCTGCACAATCTAGAAACATATCACCTGAATTAATTAAAGTGCCTCTGAGCTTAAAATCATGATTTTTTTTTTTTTTTTTTTTTAAATAGTTTAATAGATTTTTGGACTGATTTTAATTGCATAAATTGGTGTTTGGGTCAAATCTGTGGTACCTCCGTACAAAAATGACTAAACTTAGAATTGAACGGTGTGGAAAACCTGCATGATAAGCTAGTTAGCTAGCTACATTAGTTAATGTTAGTGAAGAACAAAATAGTTTGCACTCTTATGATCAGAAAAGCTGAAGTTCAGCCAGGTGACTGCCGCTGGTAAATAAATTGCAGAGAATATGATAATGAAAACCGATTGACAGATACTGCAATACCACTTGTGAAACGGTTTACAGGTAGCTGTTAGGAATGGCAGGAAGATATAGGGGTCTTTACATATTGCATATTTATGAATATTAGATCCTGGATTTTTATTGATGGTAAAGGTGTAGAGATGTTACTGGGGCATTTATTTAGATTCTTAAGAATAAAAAAAAAAGCCTCTGATGGATGGAAGCATCCACATTCCACCTGCCTCGTGGCTGCCACCCATAGGATTCTATGTAAAACGTGTGCTTGTGGTTGATTATTTTCATGTTTTAAAATGATGTGTTCAGGGGTACTTCACTTTTTGATTTCCCTCATTTCATTATAAATCCTATGATGTGTTCAAACTGACCTTTACATCCAGATGAGCTATTCTGCAGTTATGCAGGTAGTGCAAAGCTTCTAAAATGTCCCGCAAGTAAAAGGCCACTTTCTCCTCAGTGAGGTTCCCCCAGCTGACAATGAAGTCCAGCAGACGTCCCTGATCAGCCCTGAACACACACACACACACACACACACACAGATATTTATGTGTTCATCATGTGGGTGTCACTACAAAAGCTGCAGTGTTTGTGTGCATGTATGACTACAGGAGTGTACTCACATCTCAAGGACGAGTGCGTAACTGCTGGGGGTCTCAAAGATGTCCTGTAGGCTGATTATATGAGGATGCTGCAGTCTTTTTAAAATGCTGAGTTCCTGTGTGACCTGGTCACGTTTCAATAGTTTCTTATTGACCAGTTTAACAGCTACAGTCCGTTTGGTTCCCTTCTGGTCACAGCGTTTTACCACAGCAAAGCGGCCCCTGACACAAAAAACACATTAATCACTCACAATTAAATTCAACATTAAAGTTATACACAACCTCACACACATCATCTCATCCTCATTTAGAGCTACACAGTCCTATATCACAAACATGGTGGAAATGTTCAAACCATCAACAAACTCAGATTTATCATCCTATATTAAACATTTACTTGAGAAGAAACATGATTCTCCTTTGCAGGATTCTGTGTCGATGCACAAAACGTAAAAATTGGACCTTTACACTGGCTTAAATGTTTTACTAAAAACTGCCAACAGTCAAACATTCTGGAAAAAATAAATTCCTTGTAAAATGCTGGTTAAATTGTAATTACTTAAAATGTTCTATTTTTATTTTAAGCATTTAGCCTTTAATTTATTAGCCTTTAATTTCTGACTGCTACAGTCTGAAGCTTAGCAGCAGGGCTTCATGAAAGCAAAGAAAATCAAGGCAAGCTCGTAGTCTTGTCAGAAAACATCACTTTGATGTTTTAGGTTTGCTTTTATTTAATTTAATACACAGAAGTGGTCCTGTCACATAATTTACATTTCTCAAAAAGTTCAATTCATTCTGACAGACCTAATATAAAGCATTTCTCATGATGGTTGAAAGTGATTTTTGCAAGCAGTGTTTTAAAAGCAGAAAGTGGTCATACAGGAAAAAATATTACAAACTGACATTCATTAAGAAACTTTTTATTAATTAAATCCAAAATCAACCCAGAAATTCCGACCATGACTCCATATAACACGCATAAGTTGTTCATAACAAGTTGTTCATATAGATTTAAAAGATTTAAATCTTACCTGCCCAATTCTGCCACCTCAGTGTAGAAAGACTCAAAGTTGTCTTTCCACATGACCCGGATTCCATCACTGGAGGTGCCTATGAGGAGATAAGATTTATGAGCTGTTGTTTTTTTTTTGTTTTTTTTGTTCATGATTCATTTGACCTACATTAGTACAATAGCATTACAGTGTATTGTGTGTGTGGGTGTGTGTGTGTGTGTGTGTGTGTACTTACCCAACACTCTGAGACTGGCTGACGTCATCACACTCCCTACATCATTGGTGGCGATACAGGTGTAAATACCATCATCCTCTGAAACCACACCCACGATGCGCAAAGTGGCCTCACCAGTCTCACTGCATGATGCAGATGTTAAATCCAGCATTACATGCAGTACATGTTAATGATAATTCACAGTGTAGTCTGTATCTTAGGGTTCTGAGAGCGTATACAATATAAAGAGACGGGCATGTACCTGTAAGCTATGCTGAAGTGGCCGTTGTTGCTCAGCGTGCTTTGGTCGGGTCCTTTCCATGTGACGGTGGCTTTGGGGCGGCCACACACTTTACACCTCAGTGTGACACACTCACCCTTATCACAGGTCACATCACTCAGCGGAACGAGTATCTCTGGCGGAACTGGAGAAAAATCATCTCGATCATTATTTTCTAAACACAAATTACATGAAATGAGCATTTTACAGAAAGAACCAAAGGTGAATAAACCTACCATCATAGATGTAATTTGGATTTAGAAGCTGCAAAAAAAAAAAAGATAAGTCAAGTTATAAGGAAAACAAACACCTGGGGGATGATGATCAAATTTAAGATATAGTACAAGGATTTGAGATGTGTGTTACCTTTACAGACACCTTGTTAGGTAAACCCTCTCTGGACTTCCTGTATCCATTTTCAAGCTTGCCCTCTTTTTTCCCCTCCTTTTCTCTTCTCTCTGACTTCTTACGGATACGGAGGGATGTGTGCCATGAAGACGATTTCCTAGTTTAAAAAAAAAAAAAAAAAAAAAAAAAAATGCGAAAGAAATCAAAACAGAACTTTCAAACTATAGTAAGAAAAATACACTAATCTAATCATTGATGATGAAATTTGACTGCAACTCCTGCTAGTGTTAGTGTTTCAACATTGCTACTCTTACTTGATGGTTCCCTCTGGGGCATCGGGGGTGCTGGCTGAGGTGTGGCCCAACACATAGCCGGGGATCCAGCCCTCAGCGGCTGGGCTCTGATCTGTAGCGGCGCGGAACACCAGGAACATATTTTGCTGGTTTGAGGCCAGTATCTGCACCACCTCACCCTGACACACATTAATCTCATCCTCTTTCAGAGCCACATAGTCCTGCGTCACGAGCATTGTGGAAATGTTACTGCTGCTGCTGCTTTCACTCTGTGAATGTCAACACACACAAAAATGATCTTTAGACTGGAATACATGAAATTATTTTTGTTGGACAGTGGTTATATATCATAGCTAGTGATACACAAAAGTAGTGCAACACCCAACCACACTACCACATCCATGCTAATATATGGTTAATTATCTACATGATGGTCACAAGACTGCATCCAGCATTTTATTTATAGCTTTTGGTTGATAAGTGCCTATGTTTTGAGTGCAAACCTGAGAAACCATGCATAATGATTTTGATTTTTTTGTCTCACAAAAAAAGGGAGAACATAATACAAGACCAGAATTTATGTCAGACATTTAAGGTGATTTATACCCACTTTGTGAACTATACTGTGTGGCTGAAAATAGAAACTAGGTAGCTATATCTACAATTTTCTAAATTAGGATCAGGAAAAGCTGATAGAATTGACCATTATTTTCCAAGTAGAATATGAGGATAAGAAGTGTTAACATGGCAGCAGTCCAGACAGAGGAGAGAGAGAAAGCCTGTCCTCAAACATTATAAGTAAAGTATGAAGTGAGAGAGTGCTGTGAGACTTTGCAAAAGAGGAGAGAATGTCATCTCTCCAGAATCTGCCACATACAAAGGTGCAAAAGTTAGTACACTGAGTGGCAGTAAAGATGTGTTACAGTTCAGGAATGCAGAGTTGGAAATCCCAGTCATTGGAGGCAGAGAGAAGACAGATTCTAAGTGGGGTTAGTAAGTACTTGAGTAGACAAGAAAGGGACAAAAAAAGCAGCAGAATCTTGTAGAGGAGCGCTGCTGAGGTTGAGCTGCAAAAAGTGCTGAAGCAGAGCTCTTACCCCATTACTTTGGGTGGACTGGACCGACTGCTCGCTGGCCGAGGAGCATGTGCTCATGCGGTCCGCATCTTTACTGTGGCTGGAATGCCGGTGGCTTTGGTTCTGATTAGGCCGGCTCAGCGTTTCACACGCTTCACCAGGAAAGGTGAAGGAGCCAGGCCGGCCGGCTGGAGAGCCTGGCATGGAGCTCCAGAAGCTGGTAGAGGAGGAAGGTGTGGAGCAGCCACCATTCTTTGGCCCTGGGCTGCAGGGTGCCAGGAAGTCTTTGAAGCCTGGCGTGGCCAGCGGAGTGCCCACTGGGGAGATAGTTCCCGGTCTGGGCTTCACCAGTGCTAATGGGGGCACTGTAGCTCGAGGGATCTGGGCTGGAACGGACAAATCTTGATTCTCTTTGGAAACATCCTCCACCGGCTCACTGCGTTTAGACTGAGGACTGTCTGACAGCTTCAGCTTAGCAGAGTCTCGGCTTGTGTCAGGGTCTGTAGTGCAAGAGGGGAGGGGCCTAGGGGGCATACCTGAGATTTTGTTGGGGCCATCCGGCTCACTGGCTCCAGGGCCCAGGGCAGGAGAGTGATGTCGAAGAGGCTGAGGAAGGCGGGAGGGTTGAGGGATACGGGAGGGGCGGGAGCGACAGCCTGATGCGACTGGGACTGCCATGCCCCCTCCACGAGCCACTCCCTGCCCTCCACTACTGACAGAAGAACCAGTCGGAGTGCTCATACTCCCTCCCACATGATTCCTCTGATAGTCAATTGGAGAAGTCAGCGCTGTAAAATGAGACAGAGAGAGAGAGAGAGAAATAGAGGGGGGGTCAGTAAGTAGTAGGTTATTTCAGTAAGAATGCATTCGGGCTGTTGACAGTGCAGACAACCCGCTGATGTGCTGTTAAATATACGTATATATGTCCTGTTTAATCCTAAGAGGAGAAACTTGGTCTGTTTGGTTTTGTGATGATATTGTCTGCCCACAAACTAACAAGGTACAAAGCCCTAATGACTGGCTTAAGGGATAACCTTTCAAAAATGGGTAATTTCAAAGCAAAACAGTGCAGTGCAGTTGTTATACCAGTGAGGAAGTTGCGCTGGGTCTCCAGGATCTGGTTAATCTGCAGGGTCCAGACCTGCCGGACTCCAGGGTGGGAGGAGTGCAGGAGAAAGGCCTCAATGCTGCCGTTTGGCATTCTGGAGGTCAGGGTAAACTTACACGGGTCACCGTCTGCACTGTCCTCCAGGCCCAAACAGCTCACCTGCACACAAACATAGTGCAAATTATTATCATCAAGAACATAAACACATTAAAATTAGGGCTGTACACTACGGATAAAAAATACGACATGCAATACAAATCAAAACTAAAGTATACACTATTGCATACTACTGTGCAAAACACAAAAACAAACATTAAGTAATTACATATGTACAGATATATGCAAACATTTTGTATTGTAAAGCTACTAGAAAATCAGCCAGTGTTACCATGTTGCGCACTCCCAAACATGCAGCCCTAATATCAACCCAAAATATATTTATAAATATAAATAATCAATTTAAAATAAATTTATCAATTTAACATTTAGATCCAAAATTTATGTATCTCTGTAAAGCTGCTTTGTGACGATGTCTATTGTTAAAAGCGCTATACAAATAAAACCGAATTGAATTGAAAACGTACGAGAGGAGGCTTGGATGTAAGAACATACCTTGATGCTGTTCTTATAAAGGAAACCAGGCATGGAGAAACCTCTCTTCTTATCCAGGGGCTCACTAAAAATAACAATCTGCTCAAAGAGAAAGACTCTTCGCTCCTTCATCCTGCCCAGCAGGCTACTATCAGAGTCTGACACCATGAAGGTGTCTTGCAAGAGGAGACGACCCTGAGCCACTATCTTCCCCTGAAAGACAGAATAAGAACAAACATTAATTCACCTTTTGATGGACGATGGTGAAACAAGCTATTAGTCCACATAGCTTAGTTTTTCATTTTGACCAAACACTGATTGCCTTACATCAAATCCCTGTAGTCGTCCGACATTCATCATGTCATTGCATCGCTTTGGTACAATGCACATGACCTCAACTGCTTTCTGTAATGAAAGAACATCACTGAGCAATCAAGTGGGTACAAATATATAACTTATTCCATTCCATTAGGAACAACTTGCCCACCTCCAAATCAAGTGAGTCTAGCCCAGCTTTTTTGGAGAACTTTAGGAAATCCTAGAAAAAAAAAAAAATCAAAAGAATACTTGAGCAGGAAAGATGGTTAGACGGATCTGTAAATTATGCTAGAGCTCTACACTCTGGAAAATTAAGAAACCATCAGATATCATCAGACCTTGAGCAGCAGCTGGTACTTCATGATTCTCTGCACTGGTTTGATGAGTAAGTCAGTGATCTGCAGCCTGTGACCCAAACGTTGCTTTAGGTCCTGCCAGTGAAGGGCAAAATGCAAACGTTACATATAATCTCAAACCGCAGTTTAAATTCTTGCAGTCGAAAAAACAATCACTGTTGAACATCTAGTTTTATATTATTTTATATCATTGTGCCACAGTTTTATGAAGCATGTACCTCAAAGTAAGTGTCAATGTACTCTGAGACAATGTGCTCAGATTTGGGTTTGTTCTGGCAGTAAACAATGTACATGTGCAACCTCCGCTCCTGCAGTGAAAGCAGACATTATAAAGTTGTGAGCTTTGGAAAACAGAACATCTGAACGTGTACTACATGAAGAAATGAACTCACATGTTTCACAAATACAGGGCCCAGATGATCAGGGTCATCAAGGCACTTTTCCAACTCTCCCAAAAAGAAACTGAAAGAACAGGGATTATTAGTACTTAGATTGACAGCCTGTGTAGACAGCATTCCAACAGTGAGTTTTAAGGAGGTCTAAAGAAAGAGAAAAAAAATTCGAATGAATGTTGCACTTGTGCATATTTATAGTACAAGAAGGATTACATACTCCCGGTGCCAGTCATAGATCTGGTGAATGTTGCCAAACACAATCTTGTCTTTTCCTTTCATGTCATCTGGAACGCCTTCCTCTTTCATCCTGGCCATATAACCCTGTTAAAGAGATAAAGCAACTACTCAAAAGTAGCATGGCATTAAAATGCATCATTCCTAAGAAAATGCTACACAAAAAAAAATTATCTAAAAGAAGGGTTTTCATTTCATTTCCTCTGTCCTAACTGACCAGAACCTAAACAGAACCTGAACCAGCTTTTCCTTGCTACTGTCACCTCTGTTTTGCTCAATGGGGACCTAGAGCTACATTAAACGCAGTACACAAATAAAATTAAACTATTTTTGACGGCACCAACAAACCAGACTACTGCTTGTTGTTTTGTAAATGATGTATTTTCAAATTCTTTGCAAATGACATCGACAAATCGACAATGTGCTGATAGTTTACCATTCCAGGTTATCATTAGTTCCTGATTATGCTGACATTGAACAGGTACCAAAAACCATACAATATTCAGCACTGGAATGATGGCCAATGGAAAAAGCATTGTTCAAGTTTTCTGATGAGAAAAATTCCAATCGACTGTGCGGCAGGAAAAGACCACTTACCTCAACAACCAAACTAAGATCCCTCACATAGTCCCTCTCTGTCTCAACCAACTCCAGCAGCACATAGCTACAATTAGACAAAAAGGACAGTGAGGTTCGTAACACACAGAAAACATCCTGACAGGGGAAGAAATGATTTCAGGTGTTGAGTAAAGACTTACTGGCGTCTCTTGAGGAAGCCTGTCTTGCGCTCTTCCATCTCATCAATGGGAGAAGAGGAGGAGAGGAGGGAGTTGTCGGAGGGATTGAAGGAAGGACTGCTGCTGTCCCCCTGCTCAACGGACAAAGAGCTGGGTCTGTCCTCAAGAGCCTGAGCAGAGACAGCACCATTACATACAGTTGCCCAAAACACTATAATTAAGATGTCCTTTTACCTCAGCATTACCTCCTTTACCATAAGAAATTCAGAAACTCTAACATTACATGCATCCTGATCACTCAGCATACACACACATACTGCTTTTACATACCTATATCACACTTACCATCTTGCTTTTGACCAGCTCTTCAATGGCACTGACTAACTCTGCAGCACTAGGCGTTTCTGAGCTGGAGGGGCGGACTGAAAGACGGGATGACGTCTGTGGAGAATGAGTGGGGGGAAAATGGGTAAGGCATCATCTAGACAAAGAAAAAAAAATCTGATGCAAAAAAAAAAAAAATGATATGCCTTTCATTTTGCTGTATGTTTTTACACCAAATAATATATTAAATTAACTTTGGTTTCATAGTCCTATAAAACATGTAGACATACAAAGAAACCTGATCTTACAACATTCCTGTCTTACAGGTGCCCAATTACACAAAATCAAATTACAGTGAATGAGTCTGAAAATGCAATCACTATGGCACAAGCGACATTTCTGAAGCTGTCCCAGAATCGCGTATAACAGAATATAAATACGCTGTTTTCTGGACCAACAGTCTCCTGGGCTACAGCCTATTTAGCAATAATTTCATGAAATACATACTCAAACAATCAGAGATATCCTTGATACTGTGCCCAACTATGATATGAATAGAAACAAGTTTATGAATAAAAAAATATGTGCCTTTAAAGGAACATTCCACTGTACATTAGCATTATGTTCAGCAACACACCACTGTCAAAATTTTGTTAGATAAAACTAAGAACCAAGGAAATATTTAAAATAGGAGTCATTCACTAGTGGACTGAAGTCCAGATGTGGACCAGGAAAGTATTTCAGTGGACCGAACAGAGTACTGGAAAAAATAATGTAGCAGAGCCGTGTTAAACTGGCCATAGTTTTCAAAACATGAAGCAGCTTGGCTTCTGTAGCAGATTTCAGCTTATCCAAACCAATTCATGTAAATTGTTTAGCTGAAGGCAGCAAAATGGACCAGAGACTATCTATATGGCTAAAGACATTAGGTCACAAATGGGAGAGACTTTCCAGAGATCTTTCTTGTTATTTAGACTCTCTGGATTGATTAGTAAACTAACAGCATGGCTTGTCAAAAAAAATAAAAAAAATAAAATAAATAAATTAAATAAAATAAAAATAAAAAAGTTGAATGGATGGACAGAGAAGTACACCTTTATTTTCCCCATGTCACATTCAAAACAGATGTCTCATCTGTCCAGAATCCATGATGCTAGTCAAAAGAGGTAAAATGAAGCACTACTACACAACAAAATATAATCACTTCAAATTATCTTATTTATAGCCAAAAACTAATCATGAATGTTTAAGTTGTTGCCATTTATCCGGACCTCCGTAAGCAAGGAATTTTATGTAACTAAGCCTCTAAATTTGAGCTGATCTAAATAAATGTGCAAATTGAAGCTGATTCATATGCCACAGCTTCATCTATAAAATTCATGAGGCTGATCACAGGTTTTTACTACAGACATACAAGTTGACAAGAGTGTGAAGTGAGACATAATATGATTTTGAAAAGCAATGTTCCTTTATGAGTCTGTATTATGAATAATCAGAAATAATTCAGCCATAACATAGAAGTAGAGTCAAATCCAGCAGAAAAATCTCACCCTTGCTGTGCCTTCCAGACTTTCCAATTTGTGTCTGGGAGTGGCCTCTGGTCTGCTTAGCTTTTACATGCCAATTAGACACCAGAGTGGATAATGAGGGGTAAAGCACAGAGGAAGGGGTGGGGGGGGAGGGGTGATGGGGAATGGGAGTGGTTGTTAGAGGGGTTGGGAGCGAGAGATGCTCTCTGTGATTCAGAGTCAATAGACACATGACCCCCCTCTGACCCACATACACCCACACACTCCTCTTTGCTTCACAGCGTACCTGCCTGCTAGTACTCTGAAGCTACATTCAAGTTACGACACACTCTGAGGCACCCAGACAGTTTAAAATAATAATCATAATAATCATAATAATAATATTAATAATAGTAATAATAATAATAATAATAATAATAAAAGAAATAAATACCTCCAGCAGATCAGGAGGAACGGGATTTGAAGATGCTTAATTATACATGAAAATTTTACATAGAAAAATGACAAATAGAAAAGTCAATACAAAAGTATAAAACTAATAGAAAAAATGGAGGGATATTGCACTTAGGCAAGCGTTAAAGTTTAAATTAAAATAACTTTCAACTAGGTGGAATTGCAACATAAACCAGAAAGGTAAATCTGACTCTACAGACACCTGGGTGGTATTTTCTAAAAAAGTGGTGCATCTGTGTGTCTCTACTATCCAACCAAGGCAAGATCAAAATAAAAACGCAAAGAAAATTCAAAAGAAATTGGTTTTGTGTCTTGCGACTAAGCTGAAGCATGGGAACAGAAAGCGAGATGGAGGGAGGGAGGCCATAAAGGGAAGGAGTCAAATGGAAAGGTATGGAAACTGAGATAAAACAAAGACAGGACACAAATCAACATAATGCTATGGCAAACGATACAGCCGAGAACAAAACAAAAGAGAAAAACAAATTAGTGTTACAAGCTGTTCTTTGGCACGATTGACCCCATATACACCTGGTGCATTTCAGTGAATTTGGTCACATTAGAATAAACAGCATATTTGTGTTCAAGTGGTTGAAGATGTATAAAAATAATCTCATTCAAATTCAGCATTAATACATTAAAACATTCAACTAATACTTATAAAATGTTGTGTGCTAAGATTAATATTTGTGAGGGGGGTTATATCAAGGTAAGTCTACAGTCTACATCAGTGGTCACCAACCCTCTTCCTTGAGATCTACCTTCCTGTAGGTTTCATCTCCAACCAAAACCTAACACCCCTGTTTTAGTTGATCAAGAACTTCTTAAGGCAATGATTAGATGGGCACGATTATAGCTGGAGCTACTCTTCAGGAAGGTAGATCCCCAGGAACAGGGTTGGTGACCACTGGTCTATATAGTTTTTTTTTATACCACAGCGCTGCTGAATTCTCAAATGTGATTGGTCAGAAGGTCTTGATTAATTTTCAGCAGCTCTGACAGCAGTTCCCGCTGTAATTCAATTCACAGGTTTATATTAATGTGCTCGTTCTAACACTGTATTGTTTTTATAGTAACTCATTCACAGGGACCTGTGAAGAATAATAATATTTAAAAAGTGTTGTTACCAAAGAAAACTATATTCATTTAACATGTATGGATGATTTACGGGAGTCTCAGGTGTCAGTAAGTTTCCACCACATAAAAGTCTTCAGGACAGAGGACTTCCGGTTTCTCTGTAACATGACAAGATGTCGAGTCTTGACTGTCTATAGTTACTACAGCATAAGTAATAACAGGAACTTGTTTTACTGGCATTAAATGTAACTATAAATGTAAAGTACAAGATATCATTCATTAATATATTAAAAAATTTTATTGTATTAAATTTTATTTAATTTAATTGTTGGCAAACTGCTGTGGTATAAGAGGAATAAAACACTTAGGATATGGTGTTACAGGACAACAATCAACTTTAAGGTGGTAACAGTAATTCCACTTCATTTCAGGCCTCATCACTTGACCCCATTGTTGATAAGTTTCCTGTAACACCTCGCCCTTTTGTGTTTTATTGTCTTACATAGTCTATAAAGCTATAAATCAAACCCATGACTTGCAGTCAACCATTTTAAAGCAGGGCAAAAAACCCCAGTGAGAATTGCCACAATCTAGTAACAAACAAACTGACCAGTATAAAAGAGGAGATTAAAATTTTATTTAAAATAAATAAATTAAATAAATAAATAGATAAATAAATAGATAAATAAAGTTGTGCAGCATATAGAATCTTTAGTGCCAAGCTATTTATTAGATATTCTCTCTTGGTATAGACTATATGATTAGTTTTAAACTTCCTGGTAGCCTAGATTAGGTGATTACAGGTCATTTCCCCACTCTTGACCATCATCCCACATCTGTTAGATCCACGGGGTTCACCTTGTCGTCCTGAGGGTCAGGCTGGAGGAGGCTGTGCTGCTGGATGGCCATTGGTGGAGGCAGGGGCACTGAGTCAGCTCCCTCCTCTCCCTCTTCCTCACCACAGCTCTGCATACCCGAGGAGGAGGATTTGGAGAGTGTGCCGCTGCTTAGGCCTTCGTTCCTCACCCTCTGTAAAGAGAACCATGGCACAAAATTACTGGGAAGGAAAGTTGACTGAGCAAAGAAATATGGCTAACATGACAAATCGCAAATGAGACAAATCGCAGTCTCAGCTGCGGAGAGGGTCTGGTCTGACCTCTTCCACAGTCTCATCCTGTGGTGTGGCAGCGCTGTCGTCCGAGTCTTTCTGCGAGCCCACTTCTGCACTCTTACGCACATCAGCCCTGTTCTTCTTGTGCTTGTGCGCCAGCTTCTTTACGTGGCCGTCTGCCTTGCCGCTGCTCAGTCTCCTCACAGGGCTGGTCAGCCACTTGCGCAAGGTATTGCCGGGCCTCTTGGGTCCTGGGGAACTCTGAGAACCCATCATGTGCCCAGGCTGCAGGGTGGCAGATGAGCCAGGGAGGATGGCATCATTGCTGCACACTGATAGTGTGTCTGGAGAGAAAGAGGAAGAGACAGTGAGTTAATGTACTGTAAAACAATGTGAGTAGAACAGTGTACTCAGCATGTCGAAACGTGTGGCAGTCTGGGAAAACCTGTCGAATGCCACTCTGGCTGAATTCTGGCCACCAACCAAATAAATTAAACATAAATAAACATATTTCACCAAAACTATGTGAAAATGTTTTTACTTAATTTTGAATCTTGCCTAGGCTATATCTCTGCAAAGACCCAGTCGGGTAAGAAGCCAGTTTAACAAACAAACTTTAAACTTTAAGCTAAAACTTTGAACGTGAATGTCAGGCATTGATCAAGTTGTTGGACTGGAGCATAACAGACATAACTCTAATCAGTTTGTAATCGGATACTGATTCTCAAATTGTCCAAGATGCTCATGCTCTGCCGTCGGAGTAAAAACTTCAAATGCAGTTTTCTCCCTTTTCACCTTTTTGAGATAAAGAGAATTTCAAAAGTAGTTGCACACATGTAATAGCACACAATTGAATAAGACGTCTTTGTATACGGTAGCATTAAGATTTTCCCTTCACTGTAACTAAGGGGCCCAAACATGTTCCAGCATGACAATGCCCCTGCGCACAAAGCGAGGTCCATGAAGATATGGTTTGACAAGGTTGGAGTGGAAGAACTGGAGTGTTCTGCACAGAGCTCTGAACTCAACCTCACTGAAAACCTTTGGGATGAACTGGAGCACTGACTGCACCCCAGACCTCACTGATGCTCTTGTGGCTGAATGAACACAAATTCCCACAGCCACACTCCAAAATGTAGTAGAAAGCCTTCTCAGAAGAGTGGAGGTTATTATAACAGCAAAAGGAGACTAAATCTGGAATGGGATGTTCAAAAAGCACATACGAGTGTGATGGTCAGCTTATTATAACAAACCTTTGGCCATAAAGTGTACATGCAAATACAAAACATGTTTCATTTCAGGAAAGCATGTAGTTTGTATTCATAACTATGTATTATAATACTATAGTAGAAAATGTTAAAATTTCACCACGTGAAGGGTTTTCCCAGACCATCACACAAATACAGAAGTGTCCAAAAGTCCAGTGCTAATGGTCTGTAATTAAAGCATGTACTATAAACTAACAAAACATCTGACACATTTTATAATTATTTAAAATATATAGTTTCAAGCTAGGCCAAATCTAGGATTATTAAATATAGCTATAACCATTCGGAACATTTAAAATAATTTATAATCATTTTGTTTTTCCAATAATAATTATGTTCCAATAAAAGGTATGCATATTAAACATAATGTATTTAAAAGCACGGCAGTGGATTTTCCACTAATTATATAGAAGCTGCTTAACTATGA
Organism: Cranoglanis bouderius; assembly: GCA_023630585.1. Taxonomy (NCBI): domain Eukaryota; kingdom Metazoa; phylum Chordata; class Actinopteri; order Siluriformes; family Cranoglanididae; genus Cranoglanis; species Cranoglanis bouderius. Next base: position 13,077,982 of record CM042551.1, read on the forward strand.
CTGACAGACAGACTGTACAAAAGCCCAGACGTACATGTGGCTTTCTTTTTTTTTTTTGCTCTTCTCACCTTTGTGGTTAAAGAGTCCCTCCATCTCCATGCTGCTACGTGAGTGAGCGATGCAGAGCATGGCACAGGGTACGATGCCCTCAAGGGCAGGTGAGCGGTCAGTGGTACGCACTAAGCACCAGTCGGGCTTATCGTGGAGTCGCTCGAGCACCTCAACTGTCTGCCCCCTGCGCACACCCAGCTCATTATTGTTCCCTGCCATGAAGTCGTGGATAACTACAGTGAGCTCGCAGCCTCCAGACAGCTAAGTATCCAAGAAAAGGAAAACACATCAGGTTCAGAAGTGTGTTCATACACTTAGAGTAAGTGCAGAAGGTGAGGGCTGAGAAGGTTGAGCTGTAACCTTGTCGCTGTCCAGTGTATTCTGAGAAGTACGGGAGGCCAGGGAGATGGTGTCTGGCTGACTGCTGCCTTCACCCTGACTGTCCAGGTCCTCTCCATCTCTGCATGGAGTAACACACAACACATGAGAATCTACAACAGCAAACTGTTATTATACTAAAAAGAAGTTGCACACCAGCTGAAACACAATTAGAAGCAATAAGAGAGTAAAAACAGAAACCTAAATTTAGTAGAGTATAGGAAGGTTTTACTGGCCTGAGATTGTACCTGCGGGCCTTGTGTTTGGTTGTGGGCTTTGGGATGTGGATAGGTTCTTTCAGCGCACCCTTCAGGTGAACTGTGCGCTCCTGAATCACCTCACGGATGTGTTTTATCCAGTCCTGCTTGTTTTCAATACTGGAGGCCTGTGTGAACGTGAGAGAGAAAGAGAGGAAGAAGAATAAAGCTGAGGCTGGCCACTCACTCAACTCTTGCATCAATTGTAATCTAAGGGTTAACTGTCAGTGTTGGGCTATACTCACCATTGCTCCATGTTTGCATCCCTGACTTAGCTTAATTTGAAATATAGAAGAAAATTTCACTACTTTTGAAATACACAATACAAAACTGACAAAACTGGCTTTGAAGACAGATGGACAACACTGATTTTTTTTTTTTTTTTTTTTTTTAACCCCAATTTTGATCATGCATTACAAAATGTTTCTGCATAGTGCTCAGCATTTCAAACTATTTAACAGTTCTCAGGACAGCCACAAAATATTAAAGTAACTGAGACAGTTCAGACAAACTGAGAGACAGTAAAATATGTTGTAGAGATGTGTTTTGATGTTCATGACCATGGACTAGCTATCTGAAATATAATGGCAGCTGAAGTCCTGCTTGCAAACATCAGTGAATGAAGTTTAATCTTGTCATATATTATTCCTTTTCCCAACCAGCAGGCTTACAAATTGCTTAACCTTCCTTACAACAGAACTGTGTGATCTATACCTTTTCTAGAATAGCATTTGTGTAACAGCTTAAAGATACACCAGTATAATTTAAAATAATTCATGATAATAAGCACAAGCTTTCTTTTCTCTAAAACCGTAATCTCGCTAAAAGGAAACTGACTATAATTAATAATATACTGATTAAAATTCTCAAAAGATCTTCTTTAAATCAGTATATTGATGACATAAACTAACTTGTGAATTCCTAAAGATGTCAGAAACGATTAGCAATAGCTATGACTTGTACATGGCTTCCTTTGAAGTGCCTTGCGCTGCTCAAATATTAAAGCAAACCACTGAACTGAACTTGTTCCGTGAATATGATTAGCTTTTGGGACAGCAGGAAGAACAGAGAATAAGCAAATTATAAAAATAAATTCTGAAACACTATATAAGGCAGATTATATGTTCCTAGCACATAAAGGGTTTAAAAAATAAGGGTATATTTCAAGATGCTGTGGGTGGTGCAGATCTTTGAGCCAGCATAGACATAATATGCCAACAAGATTGGTTAATATTCAGAGATGCAAACATTTATATAACAACCTTCACAGCTCACATATGTAGAGAGGAGTTAGAAATCACCCTGAGACAGCAAATAGAAAAGTGAGAAAGATGAGCTAGAAGTGAACACAAAGCTATCCAACCACTTTCGAGCTCGACACCACAGCCATGCCACCAAGCAGAACCAAGAAAGTGGGAGAAAATAAACACAGACAGCATAAACAAAAGTGAGAGATGCATACCTTAAGAACAATCTTGTTGTCTGAGGTCGGTGTCCGTCCCACCCAGAGGGCAAATTTACATGGATCCCCTTCCACATGTTCGGTAACACCCAACTCCGAGGTCTAAACACACACAAGGCAAAGTCACGTTCGTAACCTAAAGACCTATAAAAGAAGACCTGATAATTCAATCAGCATGACTTCTTGAGAGAACACGTACAAAGAGTTTGGTCTTGTAGATGTATTTGCTCCTGCCATTGGAATCCTTAACCTCCTTGCTGAAGACAAGAGACATCTCGAAGAGGAAGAGGTGGCGCTCTCTGCCCTTCCTGATCAGAGTCTTGGGATCCCACACCTGGAAGGACTCCTGGAGGATCAGTTCTCCCTGAGACTCAATGTTCTCATCAAAACCTAAGAGGACACATGACAATCAAATCAAGTCAGATCACGTACATGCATGTGCGTATTTGCATGCATGCCTGGGCATGTGTGAATACCTTCCAGCATGCTAAGGTGCATGGCATCATTGGCCCTCTTAGGCACGCTGAGCATGACTTCCAAGCCATCTTTGATTTCTCCTTTGCCCTCCTCACAACATGTAAGAAGTTCCTACATATACAACACAATGACACATTAGAAAATGCAGAAGTACCAATTAATCTTAGCTGTGAAGCTCAAAGGATTTCACATGTTACTGTGAAGGTCAGTGCTATCAGAGATGTTCTAACCTTGAGCAGCAGTTGGTATTTGGTTATTCTCTGCACTGGTTTGATTAGATAGGATGAGATGGAGTTAGCCAGACGGTGCCTCTGCTGGATCTCCTGTGAGGTCAAATTTATTGCCACATTATATGCAAAATAAGTCAGAAATTCTAACAATATCATCATGGTTATTACTGTAGAAGCAAGCTCTTACGTCAAAGTAGGACCCAGCATGCTCAAGAATGAGCTGTGTGGAGTCAGGTTTGTTTTTGCAGTAGTTTACATACATCTGGAATTTGTCGGCCTGTGAAAGAACAAATGAAGGTTATCCGCTGACCACTAAAATAAAAAATGTTTTTTCATTCTAAGCTTCCTGATCAGAAAGCTTACCCAGGTCACAAAACAATGACCCACATCCTCTGGAAGCTGTTCATACTTCTCCAGCTCTTTCAGAAATATACTGTGAAAGACAGACAGACAGACAGAGAGAGAGAGAGAGAGAGAGAGAGAGAGAGAGAGAGAGAGAGAGAGACACAGAGAGAGAGAGAGAGGGAGAGACAAAGAGAGAGAGACAGAGAGAGAGAGAGAGAGAGAGAGAGAGACAGAGAGAGAGAGAGAGAGAGAGAGAGAGAGAGATGCAAACATCTATCCATGGTGGTACACATCAATGGTTTATTGGTATTTACACAATACAACAGTGGATCACCAGCACTTTAAAAACAGTTTTGTGAATTTTGACTGATGGTCAAACAAAAACTCACTTGTGATGGAATTCATAGAGGTCCTGCATGTTGCCAAAAATGATGTGTTCTTTGTTGACAATACCTGGTGGGATTTCCTCTACACCGCTGGTCATTTCCCAGAGATATGTCTGCAGAAGAAAACAGTAATTTCAAAATGAGAAGCAAATATTCAGATTGCCAGACTAAAATAAAAAATAAGATCTTAATTAAGATGAAATAACACCACTATATAAAATTTTTTAGTACTTACATCCATACACTCTCTCAAGTCCCTCACGTAGGCCTTCTCTGTCTGAATCAGCTCTGCCATGATGAAACTGTCACACACATCATAAATTCAAATAAGTAATAAATAAACAGGCCCAAAGTATAGAAAATGATGATAGAAGTATTCATGATGTGCTGTAACAGCAAAAACCCAGTGCTAAAATTCATTCACTCAAGCATGCTCATCAAAATTCAAGAGCTGTCGCCTAGATATTGCATGTCACAAATCAATTATGAGAGTTTATGACAGTTTTATGCATAGCTCTATAATCTATCATTATCATTCATCGTAGAAACACCTACTGCACAGAACTGCACTATAAATAACAATGGAGTGCAATGCAGGCACAGGCGCTATGAGCCGTAAATAGCTTTTAAAACATGATGAAGATACATGACTTAACATGATAGTAAAACTTCTCCATCATGGTTAATGGAATCAGGAAAATGCTGATGTCCAGAAAAGTATGAATAATGCCAAGCACAGACAAATTCCATAGAGTGGGAGAAAGAATGTTGGGAGTGTATTATACAGTGAAGTTGCTTTCACAAGGAAATTTCTGCATCCAAGTGTGAGCTGTGCGGAGATGTGAGCTGTGCAGAGTTGTGAGCTGTGCGGTTGTGTGAGCTGTACAGAGGTGTGAGCTGTGCGGAGGGGTGAGCTGTGCGGAGGGGTGAGCTGTGCGGTTGTGTGAGCTGTGCGGTTGTGTGAGCTGTGCAGAGGTGTGAGCTGTGCGGTTGTGTGGGTTGTGTGAGCTGTGCAGAATTGTGAGCTGTGCAGTGGTGTGAGCTGTGCGGAGGGGTGAGCTGTGCGGAGGGGTGAGCTGTGCGGTTGTGTGAGCTGTGCGGTTGTGTGAGCTGTGCAGAGGTGTGAGCTGTGCAGAGGTGTGAGCTGTGCAGAGGTGTGAGCTGTGCAGAGGTGTGAGCTGTGCAGAGGTGTGAGCTGTGCAGAGGTGTGAGCTGTGCGGTTGTGTGGGTTGTGTGAGCTGTGCAGAATTGTGAGCTGTGCGGAGGTGTGAGCTGTGCGGAGGTGTGAGCTGTGCGGTTGTGTGAGCTGTGCAGAGGTGTGAGCTGTGCAGCAGTGAAAGATGATACAGTAGGGTAGCATCTTGGGACACATACTCCTTCCTGCGAGCAGACTTGCGCTTCTCTTCATTCAGCTCATGAGCAGCATCCCTTAGTTTGACCTCTGACCCCGGAGCACTGGCAGGGATAATATCCAACTGCAGGTCCTTGCTCTGGAGAAGAGAAAATTAAAGAAAAAAAATTTATTGAAAGTGACTAGAACTACAGTAACAGACAACCTGTAAATATTTATTTATATTACTTATTTATACTTATATTTATTTTGCTTCTTTAATATGAACAGAGCATGTTGAGGCTCTCCTTGAAGAATTGCTGGCTGAAATATATTTTGGACATTTTGGATTGAACCAGTGAATCATTTCATAAATCTGCTGTCTTGACTACTATGGTACCTACTACATGAGGCATTAAAAATATGTGGGTGGACCCTTCAAATGGTGAGCTTATGGGAACTACATCCCTTGTATGAATAGTAAAATACCTCCAAACTCCATCAAATCTACAGATGTCTCAACAGCATGCCTGCTCAGAGTGACAGCAGAGAGGGCTTTGTGCTGCAGATGGGAGAAACATACCGCTTTGTTTGAGTCAGAAGAGATGCCCAATGCTTTCTCCAGTGAGGTGCGGTATTTATCCATGCGCAGTGAAAAGTCTCGATAGCGCTTGTCCACAGCTGTCACCCATTTCTTGATCTCGGCTGCATGAGCGTGACCTTTATCACAGAAGCCGTCGGCCAGCTGGATCAACAGCTTCACCCGCTCTTTGGTTTGCTGAGGACATAGAGAGGGAAAGACAACAGGGTGCAAGTCTAGTGTTAAAGTATCCGTTAACATATAATTTTAACCCAAAATATTCTAGGTTCAATAATAAACTAAATCTGTATTAACTTGCATTCACTGATATTAGTCACTGCTACAACTGGACATCACAATCTAATCTAGTACATATATTGGCTTGAATAAGTATTCACCCACCTTGAACTTTACCACATTTTGTAGTGTTACAACCTGGAACCCAAATGGACTTAATCTGGATTGTGTGTCATTAATCTATTTCAGTTCATGAGTCTATTTCAAGTTCAAGAGGTGTGAATACTTATACAAGGCAGTGTACATACAAACATACTGAACAAAGTTTCCGCTTTAATGTGGAAAAAATAGAAATTAGGGCAAATTTGATCAAAATATCAATCTATAAAATAGCAATCTGCCATTTAAGAATTATGATTTTCCCCTCAGGGATACTTTAAATACGTGTGTGTGTATACACTCTGTGTAAGTTAAATGTGTGGAAAAGCTCCAGCAGTGAGGCCAGGAGGCTACCTTGGCTGTAATGTGGAAGTCCTCATGCTCCTTCAGCAGCTCCTGAGTGTGGTGGATGCTGGAGCCTGTGGATGTGTGTGTGGACAGGTAGAACTCACCAGTGTCATGGATCCACTCAAGAGCCTGTAAAACACGTTAATACACATGTCAGTACCTGCTTATCGGATTTACTTCAGAGCAGTTTGTTTCAGTTGAGCATAAGAGCTTGAGGCTCTGAGATAAATTCAGTGTCAGAGGCAGAAAACTGGTCAGTGTAATCAGAGGGACAGATGGTCAGGCGGTGCTCTGCAGTGCAGCAGTGAGTGTTGTGTGGAAACAGAGCTAATTAGCTCAATGAGAATGTTGAAAATGGTAATTAAAGGCAGCACAGTGTGGTATAAGTTTGATTGTGACACTCTGCCTCAGGAAAACACACATGAAAGAGGAAGAGATGGAAAAAACCAAGACAGAAAGCAAACGTGAGCAGGTACGTGTGCCTGTGTGTGTATTTAAGAGACGAACCTGTTTGGCACTACGCTCAAACACCACATATTGCTGGCACTGGTCCAGCCTCCTCTTCCTCATTGTCCAGAAATGCAGGACACGATTCTCCCTCTGCAGCAACTCATTCAGGATGTCTGAACAAAACAAAACACACACAAATGTCCTTTTTCCACTGCACAAAAACAAAACTTTGACACCAAATACTTGACTATTTCCATTAACCACAAGGTTCCGGTAGAGCATACATGCACAAGACGAGTACAAACAGCAAGCAAAGGTACTCAGGCATAAGGACTAGCAGAACTGTTTGTTACTGATTGGCTAGGCATAAAATGCACTTGCAAAAGCCTCTTTTTATGGCACGCAGAGGGTTTAGTATGTTGCTGACATCCATAGAATGTTATTTTTATTTCATTAGTTTCATCCACAGTCAGTTCATACAGTGTGAATTTTTGTTGGTTTGTTTTAAAACACCTTTTCATCAGTAATTTCAGTGTCACTAATATAACAGTTAAGCAAACTGCCAATTAGACAAAGAAACAAAGGTAATTCTAACACTTCCACCAGTGCATCACTGTGCAACAAACTGATGCATTCACTTCTGTAGTCAAACTGGTGAAAAATAAACCTGAAGATCCTTCAAGGAAGGTTTTGTTTTTAAATGTGCAGTGAAAATACATCCAAAATGTCTACTTGAACTGCTGCCTCATTTGGTCCTTCTAATCATTTTAAATGGATACAGCTTGAAAACGGTTATGCCTATTAAGCAGCAGACATCAACTATAAAGATGTCTATAGCTAGAGGAAGGACATGCACTTGGCAGTGAGGTGTCTTTCTGAGTCTGTGTGTATCGTGAAGACAAAAGGATGGATCCACCCCCCTGAGACAGTGTGTCTAGTTCTGCAGTGCTGAGGCCTGACCCACTTACTGTTTCCAGATTCGTGAGTCATTAAATCACAGAACAGAACAGAGCAGAACAGGGAGGTGCAGATACGCTGCACGCCACAAACTGGGCTAAAGTGGATCTAAGTGGGTCAGTTGCTGCATCCACAACTCTTGTCAAAAAGATATAACCATGCAATGTCACACTTCTCCACTAGATGTCACAAAAGAGCTTGAATGAAAAGCTAAACAAACAAACAAAAAAGAAAACACATATTTCTCTTGTAGGCAGACCAGCTGTGTTTAGATATGCCTCCAGAGACAACAGCCAGACAGACACAAGTTGGTAACCGCAGGAAAACAGTATGTACAGTGTGTTTGAAATGAAAAGCACTGTCATAGACACAGCCATTTGTTAGCAATGCTTTGTAACTGAATCACTGCAAACATCCTGAGACACATTGTCCTCCTACAGTGTTCTATGAACTCACTTTTGACCTGCTGCTCGGGTGCTTTGACGTGACTCAGCATCCCAGGCATGTTCACACTGTTCCTGTGCATGTACTTGAGGAACACATCAGCGTTTCGTCTGGCCAGGGTGCATGCCTTAAAGGAGACGCATACACATATGTGAATCATTAGAGCCTGTTAAAAAGCTGCAGAGATACTGTAGCCTGAGGGTACGGTACCTTAAGGAAGGCCTCTTTCTGCTCCAGGTGCTTGCTGATCATAGGGGTGACATGATCTGTCTCGCAGTTGGGACCCAGTTTGTCTGCTCCGCCACACCAGTCCTCCTCCCGCTTATACTCCTGCTCCAGACTCTCCAAAACACTGCACACCTGTAGAGCAAACCAAACATTACAACTACAAACACCAAAGCCTGTAGTAAAGAGTCCTCTGCCACCTGGACTAGTTTTCATATATTATTTATAATAATTTTCTAAAAAATAATTAGTAATATTCATAATACATTGTTAATATGTTTGGTATCGGCTGCTTGTCTGCCTGAAAAGATTGATTAAATGTAATTATAATTTAATAAGATTTAATAAACATGGCACTAAAAATAGCCTAAAGAGCCTAAAGAGGTCTAAATCCTTTCTAGCTGTGTTCTTTTCTCACAAAAAAGTGAACGTCACTTGATTACATTTTTGCACAGCTACATTCCATCCCATAATAGACATATTCAATCAGTTCAGTTTGTGAAGAGATACTGGCTGTAAAAATATCCATGATGCTCCACACCATCACATCATCATCCAGACACAGAAGAGCGCTGTAGAGATGGCAGCACACACATTTTTTTAAATGTTTAAATGACCTTATAAAAAAAAAAAAACATTAATTACAAAAAATGCAGTCAAGAGAACAGAACTGATCGAATTATTCAGTGGTTACCTCTTGCTGTGACTACTGTGAAGACACATTTATTATTAGTACTGAAACAGACAAATCATTTTAAAGCAGTATGTTTTCTGAGTTGTGTCTGGTTAACAGTGACATTATAACACCACACTCTCTTCTTTTGCTGTCTGTGGTGTCAGTACATGACTTAAAGGAAAATCAAAGCAATATTGGAGCTTCAAAAACTGAAGCTAAAATTGCACCATACATAATGAACTACTGTATGTTTCAACACAGTAACAAATGTCTTCTGCATGTCTGTACATGCATTTGTGGCCACCCATTTGTGTTTTCTTCATGTCTTTTTACTGATATAGTTCATCACATATACACAGCAGAACTGCATTCTGCTATGACCCTCCTTTCTCAATGTGACTTTAATTCAAAATACATATACAAGGAAGCAGTTTCTAAATTTTAGCACCCTTAAAACAAATAAGGGTTAACCATTAAAACAACTGATTAGCTTTTCCCCTTCCCCTAAACAACCCTTGACCCATGTGTTTAAAGTGCATGCCTCATAAATTTCCTTTAAAGAAAAGGGGCCCTGCTTCTGTTTCAGCTGGGGACAGAACTCAATGAGTGTTTAATAGCGTAATATGGTGTCTCATTTGTATATGTATGGAAGGAATTCTCTCTGAGCTACTGCTCTCACCTGTTCAGAGGTCTTGTAGAAGGCCACAGATGCATTGACAAGTTTGAGACGGTCCTCCATCTTGAGCATGAGCTGCTGCCAGTGAGAAGCCACATTCTCAGCGCAGTCACGGATCATGTCCATGTCGTAGTGATTGGCCTGCAGCATCGCCTCTGCCTTCTGCTGCACCTGCAGAGCGCTCTGATGGGTTTTCTGCTCACAGACAGACAGACAGACAGACAGACAGGCAGACAGTACAGAGACACCGTTACATAAAATACACGTAAGGGGGAAAAAGAAAAATGCTGAAAACATGACTGGTGAAAAAGAGGACTCATTAGACAATAATGAATAAATAACCGAAGACCAAGCATGCTCAGGCCAAGAGAAAGAAGACAAATTTGATGATCAGTTTATTCCATTAATCCACTTTTGAAAGAGATTAATTACATGGATTACAGCTGAAAGACATCCTATTGGTCATTTATAGCTCCACTATAGAGAGTTCTATCACTACCAAGGGCTACAAGAATGGAAACTGAGATCTCTCAGAAATGAAGAGGCAATTATGACAGGCTGCTTTGTCTCTCCAAGATGCATCCACTCCTAGCCACACATGCAGATAGAGAAAAAAAGAACAGAAAAACTCAGCAGTCTTCCTCTGCTGTACTGAGCCTGTTCAAGGGTTTTTGATTAACTGACGCTCTAACAGTTGTATCTAAATGATGAAAATAAATAGGACTGTAAGCTGTAGTTATTATGCTGTTATTAGACATGTACACTTGCACTTTGCCTTTTGTACCACAGAAGCAACAAGAGGCTGGATAGTCAGTAAAGAAGGAGATAATGAGAGGAGGGAGAGGAGAGTGGTAGGGAGAAATAAATGTACCTCGATAGCATGCTGGAACTGCTCATGCTCTCTCTGCAGCTGCTCGGCCTCCTGCAGAGAACTGGCTGTGATCAGACCAGCATTCAGCATGGACTCACCATTACGGATCCAGCCCAGGACCTGAGAAATACACACACACACACACACACACACACACACACACACACACACACACACACACACACACACACACACACACACACTAGATAACTCTGATATTTACACATTTCAGCTGTCAGAATAAATATCACTTTTTATGAATTACAAAAAAAATCCATGCTTTATTTTTTTACATTACGTATCAATTATCGAAAAATAAAAAAAACAAATTTCTTAGATGTGATATTACATGGAATCAGTGAAATGATAACAGGCTCATGTAATCAATAATATGCCATTTAGGACAACTGTGACAAAGGGGCTTAAAGAAAGAAAGAAAGAAAAACAAACAATATATATATATATATAAAAAATTTTCTTTTCTTTTTTTTTTTCCTTTCACACACACACACACACACACACACACACACACACACACACACACACACACACACACACACACACACACACACACACACACACAAACACACCCACAGTATTGTGCAAATATTTTAGGCACCCTATCTTTTTTTTAGACACAAACATAGTTTACAAACTTAGTTATTCATTTCTTTATTGTATACTTTATTTTACGACTTCTACATTATCATGTCAGTATAAAAACATTTTAGATTCCCAAACTTTAGTTTTCTAGCACAAAATTAAATGTTACAGAAAAATGTTTGTATGTTATTAAAGAAAGCAGCATATTACGTAAGAGACCACTTTTCAGACAAAAAACACAATGAAGGCTGCTGGGTTTTGCTGCAAAAATAAGAAACAAGTGTGAAAGTCAAAGTCTCCAGAAGAACTGTAGCTGGTTCTGCAAGATTTGTACAAATTGTACCACAGACTACTATTTTTTATTTTTTTGTCACACCAAATATTGACTGCTCTTTACGATATTTTTCTTTTTATGTAGAAACATTAAATTTTATTATTTTGAAGGCATCTTTGCTCTACAGCATTTCTTTGCATGTGCCTAAAACTTTTGCACAGTACTATATACAGTATCTCACAAAAGTAAGTACACCCCTCACATTTTTGTAAATATTTTATTATATCATTTCATGGGACAACTCTGAAGAAATGACACTTTGCTACAGTGTAAAGTAGTGAGTGTACAGCTTGTATAACAGTGTAAATTTGCTGTCCCCTCAAAATAACTCAACACACAGCCATTAATGTCTAAACCGCTGGCAACAAAAGTGAGTACACCCCTAAGTGAAAATGTCCAAATTGGGCCTAAAGTGTCAATATTTTGTGTGGCCACCATTGTTGTCCAGCACTGCCTTAACCCTGTTGGGCATGGAGTTCACCAGAGCTTCACAGGTTGCCACTGGAGTCCTCTTCCACTCCTCCATGACGACATCACAGAGCTGGTGGATGTTAGAGACCTTGCGCTCCTCCACCTTCCGTTTGAGGATGCCCCACAGATGCTCAATAGGGTTTAGGTCTGGAGACATGCTTGGCCAGTCCATCACCTTTACCCTCAGCTTTAGCAAGGCAGTGGTCGTCTTGGAGGTGTCGTTGGGGTCGTTATCATGTTGGAATACTGCCCTGCGGCCCAGTTTCCGAAGGGAGGGGATCATGCTCTGCTTCAGTATGTCACAGTACATGTTGGCATTAGCTCCCCAGTGCCGGCAGCACTCATGCAGCCCCAGACCATGACACTCCCACCACCATGCTTGACTGTAGGCAAGACACACTTGTCTTTGTACTCCTCACCTGGTTGCCGCCACACACGCTTGACACCATCTGAACCAAATAAGTTTATCTTGGTCTCATCAGACCACAGGACATGGTTCCAGTAATCCATGTCCTTAGTCTGCTTGTCTTCAGCAAACTGTTTGCGGGCTTTCTTGTGCATTATCTTAAGAAGAGGGTTCCTTCTGGGACGACAGCCATGCAGACCAATTTGATGCAGTGTGCGACATATGGTCTGAGCACTGACAGGCTGACCCCCCACCCCTTCAACCTCTGCAGCAATGCTGGCAGCACTCATACGTCTATTCTGCAAAGCCAACCTCTGGATATGATGCTGAGCACGTGCACTCAACTTCTTTGGTCGACCATGGCGAGGCCTGTTCTGAGTGGAACCTGTCCTGTTAAACCGCTGTATGGTCTTGGCCACCGTGCTGCAACTCAGTTTCAGGGTGTTGGCAATCTTCTTATAGCCTAGGCCATTTTTATGTAGAGCAACAATTCTTTTTTTCAGATCCTCAGAGAGTTCTTTGCCATGAGGTGCCATGTTGAACTTCCAGTGACCAGTATGAGAGAGTGTGAGAGCGATAACACCAAACTTAACACACCTGCTCCCCATTCTCACCTGAGACCTTGTTACACTAACGAGGGAAAATGGCTAATTGGGCCCAATTTGAACATTTTCACTTAGGGGTGTACTCAGTTTTGTTGCCAGCAGTTTAGACATTAATGGCTGTGTGTTGAGTTATTTTGAGGGGACAGCAAATTTACACTGTTATACAAGCTGTACACTCACTACTTTACATTGTAGCAAAGTGTCATGTCTTCAGTGTTGTCCCATGAAAAGGTATAATAAAATATTTACAAAAATGTGAGGGGTGTACTCACTTTTGTGAGATACTGTATATAAAATCATGTGTGAAGATGAGGTAAAGGCACCCTTACATTATAATCACTACTATTAAAAAAAAATAAAAAATCATCTGAGTGTTACCTGCTTGACCTCTGCCTGTAGGTGGCGTAGCTGCACACACTGCTCCAGGTGGCGGCGGTGCTGCTCTGCAGCCACATCCAGCTCCTGCTGCTTCTCATGCAGGAACTCCAGAAGATCCTGAACACGTGTAGCCATGTCCACATCCCGATCACACAGCAACTCCACACCTACACACACACATACACAGGCTGATTCAGAGCAAGAAGGAAATGTACAAAGTCAGCAAAGATAAGGCTCAGACACAGACTCCACTTTAGAGCAGATACTGAAGGGGTGACGAGGGCGATTTAATAAGCGCCCCAACAAGGGCGGTCAGACAGCAGAGAATACGTCCATGTCCGCATGTGGTCATTTGATGTAGGAGGTAAAATCACTGATGCCAGCGACTGAGATGAAGATTAGAAACCTACGCTCTCTTATCTGTGTGTGTGTGTGTGTGTGTGTGTGTGTGCTGTCACCACTGTATTGCTCAGGGCATAATGGAAGCTGTACCAAAGGTTCAGATCAGTAAGTACCTAAAGCTAAAGCTGCATGTGTAACCACATTTGTCGTGATGTCGTGTACGCTTGAACAGAATGACAAATCTCTCTTGAAAGTTTTGTAAGTTTTTGTAAACAATGTACTTATGGCCCGGAGTTTGACGAAATAGGAAATCTATGTTGTGGCCATGGGGGCACGTATGGGGGCACGTATGAAGTAAACTTAGCAGAGACAGCAATACTGAGGCTGCACACTGGTTTAAGCCATATGGTGACTTCTCATGAACACTAGAAGGGGGAGTGAAAAAGAACAGACCAGCTGAAATGTGTAGCCATGTGTGTAGGATGTGCATGTCCAGATGAATATGGACATCATATCTGAGTGTGTTAGAAGGGTTTATACGTGTGTGCAATGAAAAAAGTGAGCCTCACCAGACGCCTGAACTTCGTTGACATACTGCAGCAGCTCCTGGCCCTGATGGATGACGTCGAACGTGAGGTTGTTCATGGTGAGTGCTTTGTCTGCGTGGTGCTGCAGTCTCTGCTCAGCCAATGTCAGGTCTTCGGTGTCAAAATCACTCATCTGCTGTGACAGCTCCTCATTCCAGGAGTCCAGATCTGAGATGATCTGTGGAGAACAGGAAAGGTTAATGCGCACATGGCCACCATAGGTTTCATCCTGATAAACACTTATTCTGTTGTGCAAAGACATGGCTTTTTATATTCAATATATTCATATATTTACTTAACCAAAAACTGTGAAATGTGTTAGACTGTAAGAGCACACAGGCCTCTACTCCTGGGTAGAATGTAATAAAATAGTGAGGTGTTTGGGGGCAGCAGCAGTGAAGTTACTATTGCACCACATAGCGCTGTGCTTTCAGCAGGCCTAATAATGTTAATGCAGTTTTAAAAAACGCAAAAAACACAATGACTGATTTCACTTGCAACCTATATGTGCTTCTTACGCCAAGTTCCTGTGAACTTCAACATGTGTTTTTTTTTTATTTTTTATTTTTAAGCGTGACCTCTCTTCTTTCCATGCACACCTGCAACACCATGAAATCACACATCATCGACAGAGGTCTGAAAGATATCCGTGACAAGAGAGGGGTCAAAATAGCAATACTTAAAACACTGGTAGTTGCGCTCAATAAAGTAAAAATATGGTATAATGCAGTATGCACCAGCAGTTCTGCATTAAAAACAAAAGCATGCAAAACACATGCTCAGTAAGTGAAACATGCTAAATGGTTCTGCAGCCCTAATCCTAAAATTCTCCTCTCTGTAGCATGTGCTGGGGCTGACCTCGTCCTGACCCTCACACTCTGCAGGCACAGTGTGTGCATGAGCTCTGTGAACAGTCACTGTTGGCTACAGCTCATTTTTAGCTTGTGAAAGCTGCAGCTCATTAATTGCTGTTTAATTGGAGATGAGACAGCAGGGAGCACACAACTTCAGCTGCTGGGCTTCATTTCAACTAACGCAAACACACACAGTTTTAGTTCAACACACACACACACACACACACACACACACACACACACACACACACACACACACACACACACACACACACACACACACACACACACACACACACACAAAGAATTTTCCCTTTCCGGATTTATTTTCCCTTTGCTTTTTTGGATGGGGATTTTTTAACTGCAAGGTTAATCTGAGTGCATCAGGAAGCTGGTTTGGTCAATGGTAAAGTCTGTTTATCCACTGGAGGCAGATGTATCGCAGCAAGACGTTGTTGCCAGGTGGCATTGTGGGACTGCAGACTTGGGGTGTGTGGCGACAATCAGGCATCAAAAATCCTGTGACTGGCACAAAATGCTCGTATCAGCATGCTTACAGATTTCACTGTAGAGCTGTGCTGTGGTTGTGGTCTAAAAATCTGTGTCCTATTTACTTGAATTGGGAAAGAGACATGGACAAAACGGGAAATTTCTGTTGACAAGGGTGGAAATAATGTTGTACGGTGGAAATACAGTCAATCAGATCATCATGGCTATTACCAGTGTTCACAGAGGCTGTGTGTATCTCAATTCTAACTGCCTACTCCATCCTGCTTAGGGATAAAATACTTCCTACATCCAAAACGTTTTTTGTTGGTGTCTGCGGTTCTAATGTAAACATTTTTGTATTTTTGGTTTTCTGCATTTATTTTAATGTTTGAGTATGAGAAGTAAGGCTTTACATAAATAAAAAATCTTATTATTATATGCACAAAACACACCCATACATAATTGTATGGGGACTGAGAAAAACGTATTAACTCAATGTAATTGAAAACACACACACCAGAGCTCGCGCACGCACACATACACACATGCGTACACACACACAAACAGAATGCAGGTGGCACAGCATGACTCACATCAATGGCGTCACGCTCAAAGATCCTGAGCTGGAGGAAGAGCTCTAGTTTGATCTTCCTCTCCTGAAAGAGCTCCTCCATCTGAGCCTGAGCCTCATCCAGCTGCTGCAGCACACTCTCAATGTGGTTTATGGAGCTGTTGTGTGGGGCCTTATTGCTGGAAATGGCTGAATCTCTGAGGGGAAATAAACACAGTGGAGTTGTCAGATGTCATTTCACAGTACAGAGATACTAATGGTTTTGACCACATGACCTGTTTTGTTGTTCCTTCTGGTTTGTTTTGCTTATTGAGTCGCCTTAATAGGTCACTAACTCAGATTAAAGTAAGTCACTGTATCTATTAAATCTATGTCAGGAACCAGAAAGCATTACTGCAGAGAAAAAATTTAAACATTAAGGTTTATGATAACATTATAATATAATAATTTCAGCATGTTTACCTCAGATGGTACACTGAGGTACACTGTACAGACACACACAGTACTGGTACTGTTCATTTTCATTCTTCTACAGCTGTATTAAGTATAACCTTAGTACACACTAAATTCAAATTTGAAGGCATATCGAAGAGAGCTTGACAGTCCAATAAACAATAAGAATGCTTCTCTGTGTGACGTTTTGTGCAACATGTAATAGATCTAACTCCTACAGTAAAGTCTAACCGTGAGAAAATTGAGAACCCATACTTATGGTTTACTGGGTTTGTTTTCCAAGCTTAACAACAAGAGTGGTTAAACTGGTATTGTGGGAAAAGGACACAGACATGAGACCAAAAAAAAAAAAAAAAAAAAAAAAAAAAAAAAAAAAATATCACAGAGCTATAGTATAAAGCTATTTATACCCACACACGAGTGCAAAATTGACTTTGCTGAAAATGACCTCACAAAACCAAAGTATGGTTAATTAGCAGCCAGCATTTTCAAACATTACTAATCCCAACTCCCAGTTCATTCATATTAAGCAATATATTATTTGTTTCCACAAAAGCACATTATTGCTGCTTTCACTAAAACCACTTCATTATGTACAACACTGCTACAATAATCCCTGCTTCAATTTCAGAATGAAAACAAGAAGCAATAGACCAAAATAATAATTTCCTGAAATATATACAGTGGATATAAAAAGTCTACACACCCCCATTAAAATTGCAGGTTGTAAATGTAAAAAAAAACAAAAAAACATGTCAGGCTATTCCGCTTCCTCACAAAAATGCTCCAGATCTATCAAATTGTGAGGGGATCTCCTGTGCACTCTTTCCACAGGCTTTTCAATAGGATTTAGATTGATTCCTGATTCCTTTGTTGACTTGTATTTGTGCTTTGGGTCATTATTATGCTGAAAGGTGAAACTTTTCTTCATCTTCAGCTGTCTAACAGAGGCCTGCAGGTGTTGTGCCAAAAATGATTTGGAGTGATCCATGATTCCCTCTATCTTGACTAGAGACCCAGTTTCAGCTGAAGAGAAGCAGCCCCATAGCATGACGCTTCTGCCACCGCCATGCTTCACCGTGGGTACTGTGTTCTTTGGGTGATGAGCTATATTGTTTTTGCTCCAAACAAATTTCTACTTTGGTCTTATCAGACCATAACACAGTTTGCCATGTGAAAAATACGAGAGATTGCTGGCACATTCACCTGAATTCGCTTTTTACTTGAATTTTGTTAGTTGCTATATCACATTAAAAAAAGATGACATTATTCATCTTGGTTTCATTGTTTATATCATAAAAACCTGGGGCTGTGTAGACTTTTTATATCCACTGTATCAGTCATAACTTAATCACCAAGGTCAAATTTAATTAACCCATAGAGTGGAATAATATAAAATCACTAAGATAATTATAAAGGAAAGAGTAATAATAATAGTAATCTTTCACTGCAGGCCTCAGACAGACCATTTCTATGATTATGCAGGTTTAACCGCCAAATCAACTCCACCGACATTGAACTTTCTGTGAAAAGAAACAGTGACTCCAGGTTACAGTGTTTCATAAACCAGGCATAGAAAATACAGAATATTTCTTTCTAGCATATAATACAATGTTAATAGCTTGACCTTCATGACAGAATAATTTACACCTTCATTATGAAGGACCACACCGAATCAATGGCTTTGTTGATTTGATGTACGTTTTGTATTTGGAAGGCAAACTAAATATGCAACCACAAGCCAGTGCGTGTGACTGTGTGGTGTGTGCATGCCGGCGTGCGAGACAGTGAGCCGCGAGGCTTTTTTGTTTGTACCACTGTGCATGGGTGGTTGAAGTACTCCTCTACATAATTAGCTGACAATTATTAAAGCTGTGGTTATGCAACCAGGACTGTATAACAAAGTGCCAGGCATGTAAGAGTGAGTGGGGTGGAAGAGGGTGGAAGTGAGTTTCTGAGAGAGGATGACATCACCAGTGACACTCTGATTAGAGAACTCACAGCCACGTCGCTCCATCTATGTTCACCTCTGATTCTCTTACCACCTCTTAATCCCTCAGGCTCTACATTATCCATATTCACTCTCCTCCCACATTGTGCATAGTCCACATCTGTGGCGCCTCTCCCTCTCTTTCTATTGCGCATATTAAAGGTACAATGAATAATTTTGATAGATTCTTTAAAACAAAATTCTAATGATGCCACAGCAAATAGTGGCTGGGAGCCAAGAGACTGGCCGTGCTCTCGGGGTGGGAGTGATGGCATACTCTCTCTCTCTCTCTCTCTCTCTCTCTCCTGTCAATCACAATGACACTAATCAATCGTAGACATCTGTGAGCTCGTGTATTAGGAAGAGGGCAGATAGTGCTTTCCTCTGGGGGTGTTGTGCTGCCCCATACCAGAGCATGAGCAACAGTTTGAAATGATGCACGTGGCTGACTTCACGTGTCTCGGAAAAAGCACACTTTAGCCCACACCTTCCCCAGTTTTTTTAGCCGTCGTATGAAACGGGAGTGCTGGCTGGTGGGTGGGAATTGGTAGGTGAGCAAAGGAGAGGGAAAAAAAAAATCAAACAGTTACAACCTTTCCCTTCAGTGCTCTCAAAACATATGCACATATACCGCCTAGATATGTGCTAGAATGTCTTGAGTGCTAGTGCAGGAAAGAGAGCTTCTTTCTGGACTGACAGGCAAGCAGAGATACCTCCTTGTCCTGATTAGTTTCAGGTTTGTGGTCAATCAGTTATTCTACAGCACCTGAGGTGCCACAGAGACCATCTAATTAAAGAATTTTTGACAGCTAAAATGTGAGGAGAACTGTTATTACAAATAATACAGAAAAGCTTTCTGATTTAAAAATTGCTGAGTGCACATTTAATCTCTAAAATACAACAAACCTGCAGGTGTTTACACGATCTCAGTTGCTAATTAATGAGCTATACTGGTTGCATCACTAACATCTTTATGACAGATCTGTATCATGCTTAGGACAGGACCACATTTACATATACAGTACTGTGCAAAAGTTTTAGGCACATGCTGTAGAGCAAAGATGCCTTCAAAATAATGAAATTAAATGTTTCTACATTTAAAAAAATACCATAAAGAGGAGTAAACAGTAGCAAATGAAACAAAGTCAATATTTGGTTTGACAAAAAAATAAAAATAAAAATAGTAGTACAATTTGTGCAGTTTTATAAGGAAATGAGCTGGTAAGTTTTATTGAGCATCTTGCAGTACCAGACACAGTTCTTCTGGAGACTTTGACTTTCGCACTTGCTTCTTATTTTTGCAGCAAAACCCAGCGGCTTCATTGTGTTTTTTTGTCTGAAAAGTGTCCCTTACGTAATATGCTGCTTTCTTTAATGACATACAAACATTTTTCTGTAACATTTAATTTTGTGCTAGAAAACTAATGTTTGGGAATCTAAAATGTTTTTTGTACTGACTTGATGATGTAGACGTCATAAAATTAAATATCTATAACAAAGTTTGTACAAAAAAAAAAAAAAAAATAGGGTGCCTAAAACTTTTGCACAGTACTATACATTAGTGTCAAAACTCAACCCACAAAAAGGGCATAATCTGACTTGACAGGACAAGAAGTTACATGACATCACACTTTAAACCGTATTAAATTTTAATGCCCTAACTGCTGACATTTCAAATGCAGTAATGTGCACCATGCATCGCTTTTTTTCTCTACATTATTATAATACTGCAAATAATACAGAGGACTAACGGAGAACTTGCAATAAACCAAAGTGTGAAAATGCGCCTCCCTTTCATGTTAAATTCGGTGCTTTTTACATTAAGCTACATAAAATCTGCACAAATTTCACAATTATCTCACTAATTATGATGTACATTTAGCTTTAATAATATCAGAATCATATTAGAATTTGGCTATGCTGCTGTACTGGGTGTGTGATGGTTGTGAGGCTCTGAGTGACATGGATAAAGCTCTGCAGGTGCAGTGTGAGCCAGCTGACAGACAAACACAGAGCTACACCGCCTGCCTGAGGGGTACTGAGAGACTGAGAGACTCCAGCACCTATAACAAGATTCTCTTTCTCGCTCTCACACACACACACACAATTTCTCTCTTGCTCTGAGCTTACATAAGCAGGCAGACCTGCTAAAACTCCGACCTCACATTTCTCAACTGCAGCACGCTGCATATACAGTAGATTATGACTTTGACAAATGTATTCTGCTAGCAGTGAAGCAGAACAGGTAGAAAGAGGTCCAAAATATAACAATATTCTGCAGTGCTGAGTGAAACTGGGCTGATCAAGATTTTAATTCTTCAGACTCTAATTAAATGACTTTTTTTTTTTTTTACTAACACTGTTACATTTTTCTCCATCCTTCTGTTACTGGGACAGATTTCTAGTGCATCACTGCTACTCAGCATTTCAACTTTAATTACATGATACTGTAGAGTCTATATTCTACAGCAATTATTTGCACTGGTTTCTTCCATCCAATGCTGTTCCAGACCTGCTCAGCGTGAAGAGGAATAGTGTGTAAAAATATAACACACATTTTCAATATATTCCCTTCACAAAACGCACGTGTAATGTCCCTTGTAGAAACTGTGAAATGTGT
This sequence comes from Cranoglanis bouderius, assembly GCA_023630585.1. Lineage (NCBI taxonomy): Eukaryota > Metazoa > Chordata > Actinopteri > Siluriformes > Cranoglanididae > Cranoglanis > Cranoglanis bouderius. Next base: position 13,099,224 of record CM042551.1, read on the forward strand.
ATACTCAGCCAATATTTTTCACTGTTGATCTGCTGCTACTCAAACAGTTTAAACCGGTCTGTGCTGGCGGCTGCAGGAGAGCAAGGGAACAAAAAGCAAGGAGTGCCTTTCAAGCAGGAAAACCCGTTGAGATTAAAAAATACGTAAACAAATGTCAATTATTTCCCGATTTATACATCAATTGTCTAAATTACTTTTTTTAATTGGGGCGGGGGGCGGGGGGGACGGACGACTGCTCTTTTGCAATTTCTTTGAGTGATAACATGTAAAAATGCATTAGGATGCGGAGCTCCTGGTTGTCCTTTCATCAGGATTGTACGTTTGATAACTTACAATGATACAGCCATCAATAGCCGGGAGTCCAGAGGGCAAACTGGGCTCTCTGGACCACTCTGAGTGGGACTCTCTCTCCCCTGTCAATCAGAGTGACACTAGCCAATCATGGGGCAACAAACAAGTGGTAGCTCTGTGGTTAAGACATTGGACTTCTGATCGGAAGGTTGTGAGTTCAAATACCAGCAACAGAAAGCAGCTGCGTCCTTGAGCAAGGTCCTTAAGTCTCAACTGCTCAGTTGTATAAATGAGATAAATGTAAGATGCTCTGGATAAGGGCGTTTGTCAAATGCCATAAATATAAATGCCCTCATATGCAAAATACAGGTCTCCTGTTCTGTCATGTCTTGCTAGCATGCACTGTTCTTGTCCTTTATTGTATATTCTCTCACTCGGTCATGCATGTGCTACTGCATGGTGTGTTCCAAAGTATAAGTGAGTTCCTTTTGTTCCAAAGTATACAAATTACATGGAGGGATGACAATAAAACCCACTCGAATGTTTAATGGCATTAACCAGGCTTGAGCTGATTTACAGTGAAACAGGAACTGCAAATGGTGTCCATCTATCTCAACTGCTATTAAATTGGCCGACTGAAGTGGCAGAAAAATTGTCTACAGCTTAAAAGGCTTTTCACAAGCAGACGGCAAAATTGCTCCGTCTTTCGCTTTCCGCTCCCAGTCTGAAAAGGTCAGAATTCCCTCTCAGCACAGCTTTTCACAGAACAGGTAAAAACTGCTTGTGTCTCTCATGTGGTAACCATGGTAACAGCAACACTAAACACAGCTAGTACTTGGCCATATTTTAATCCCACAGGCTATTATCAAAAACATTCAGCAAAATGTAAACATCTATAAAGTGATTTGGATGGATGTGTGCACAAAAAGAATAATTAACGCTTTAAATGTGTAGAATCTTAATATACTGATATCTCCACTAGATTAAGCTAAAGATGAATGATGTAGGTCAGGTTTGAGCTTGAAGCTGTTTCAGAGAACAGGTTTTGAAGAGAGTGTGTGTACCTGAGCTGCTGAATGAGATCCTCGCCCTCTTTGATGACGTTGACTGTAACCTGCAATGTGGTTTGCTGCTGCTGGCCAAAGCGTTTGATGAGATCCTGCACCGCCTCCACCGACTCAGCATACACATCATCCAGAAGCTCCTTCTGTAGCTCTTCCAGCCACGTCCATAGCTACAGCACAAACACACACACACACACACACACACACACACACACACACCACATGCCTCAAAGCTGCTTCAGCAAGACATTTAACCCTGCACTATTCCAGAAGCACTTTAAAACTGCTAAATGTCACTGCATTGGAGAACAATGTGCAGCAAAAAAAAAAAAAAAGTGAAAAGCGCTGAAGCACCTCTTTCACGTGGGTGTGGAAGGCGACGGACATGTCGAGCAGGACCTTACGTTGCTCTACCCGCCTCACAAAGTCCTGGATGCGGTCCTCCAGCTGGTGGGCGGCCTGGTAGATCTCCTCCGGGTCACACTCGCCCGTCTGAGCCAACTGCTCCGCCGCCTCCAGAAGCTTATCTGCGTTGGTGTATGTGTTCTGAGCCATGCACATACACATCATACATACAGTCAAGGCCTCAGCACAGGAACATACACTACATACACTCACATATACACTACAATACTGAACACACATGCCATTTAGTATTTACTGCCACTGATGAGGGTTTCCTCAAGCAACACTTTCAGCCTAATGTCTGTCTGTTTGTCTATCTATCTATCCATCCATCCAATATATCTATATGATTCATCTATCTATCCATCCATCCATGAACCCATCAATCTTTTCTATACAATATAGCTATATGATCTATGATTTATCTGCTTGCTCCATCTATCCACCTATCTATCTACATATACAATAAATTTATATGCTCTGTCTATCTATACAATCTACTTATATGCTCTATCTATCTATTTATATGCTCTATCTATCTATTTATATGCTCTATCTATCTATCTATTTATATGCTCTATCTATCTGCCCAATCTATCTGCTCTATACAGTCTATGTATCTGATCTATATGATCTACCTATAGCATTTGTGTCATCATACACAATAAATGGCATGCCCAAAATTTACACAAAACTCACTAATAAAGGAAGCAGCTGTTAAATGTTTATGTAATTCATCAGGCAAAGGTATTCCTAAAATCTAGATCTGCATAATTCTTAATTTCAGTGAAAAAGGGAAGAACATGCAGTCATGCGTTATCAACATTGTTGTGTGGGTCTGGTTGCACAAAGACAGCACAAAACTTTTGAAAAAGCATAAGGAATATGTACTACTGTATTGTGCTCTGTTGTATAGTGTTGAAAAGCTGAACTCCATTAGAACAGATTTAAAGCGTTAGATTTTCTCACCCTAAGACCTTCATCGTGTAGCTTCAAGATTAAATATTTTGAATTTTTATTGGTGGAATTTGATGACTGCCCTTAGACTTCCATTATAAGTGAGTTAACAGCAAACAGGGTTCACGTTATTAACACAGGGAGGCTGTGTTGAAATGTGTGTGGTGGAATCAGACATAACCTGCAGATATAGTGTACAGAGAGCAGATACTTATTTATTTAAACAAGAAGAAAACAACTTAGTAAAACAGATGCTAAAAAGGAGAAAGTAGGAGAAATGAAAGAAAGCAAGTGAGAGGAAAAGGGAGAGAAAGAGAGAGGTGCACACCTGAGCCACTTCTTCAAAGTCCTCATGGCGTTTCTGCAGTGCTCTGGCGCGATGGAGAGACTTCCCCACTCCTGTGTGCTTACTTAGGAACGCCTCACCATGGTTCTCAATCCAGTCCAGCACCTGCACGTGGGCACGCACACACACACACACACAAACTAGAAATTAAGACATGAAGCTTTTTACCTTTTACTCGTGTAAGGTAATAGAGAATAGTCCTGTCAAACAACTCGAGCTAATGACGATGCAGCACAAAAGCAGCACAGAAAAGCTAAAAATGCAGCTGTGCCCTGAAAAGGTGATGTGTTCCCTCTCTGTTCCTCTGTCACTCTTCGAGTGCACTGCACCTGAATGCTGCAGAGAACTCTGGTTTCCATAGCAACAGTATCCCGCTCTATAAAGTGCTGAGAGTGGTAGCACATTCCTCCATATGCGAGCACCCAAAGTCTCACACACAACAGATCGAATCCAGCACACGTTCATGTATAAAGCCCGCAACTTCGAGGAGCGTGCTGGAGAGACACAGATCGAGACTGAACTAAAATAGAGAGAAGTGGAAAAAAAGGCAGCACAGGAGGACATTCCTACTGTCTAATTACGTGTTTATTTCTGTGGTGTGTACATGAAAATAAATCTATGGTTCTTCTTGCCAAGATGCTGTGGTGGTGTTTTTTGTCTTGATGAAAGACATGGCATGGGCAGTAATTACACATTTGGCTATAGCCTTCCCAAACAGACATGTGCTTTTTTTAAAGGCAGAGACTCTCACTGGTCTGCAGGCAAACACAGTGGAGAAGCTCGCAGAGGTTAAATAGTGTTCAGAGAGGCAGAGCCGAGACGTCCACTGTGCAACATTACATCAGCAAATTAGCAAACATCATCCTGCAACCTGGAGGCTTGGCATTTAATTATTCATTCAGATCCCTCTTCCCTTCCGCCTTTGTCCTTCCATCACTCCCATAATGATCTTTAAATCCCCACTCAACCCAGCCCACTCCCCTGTGTGAAGCTCTGAAACTGACAGGGGTCTGCATGTAGTCAGTCTAAATTGCTGTAAGTTTTCACAGGCACTTGAAAGGTAATATATATATATATATATATATATATATATATATATATATATATATATATATATATATATATATATATATATATATATAAATAAAAAACACACACATATACATACATATATATATATATATATATATATATATATATATACACATACATACATACATACATACATACATACATACATACATATATATATATATATATATATATTTGCAGAGGTAACAAATAAAATAAATAAAAAATTATACATGGTGTCTGCGAGCATCCTAACGTTTATAATAAGACTTTTCAATGCCACTTCAAATCAAGTTTAAGACCAAATCTGTAGTGATGAAATCCAAATATTAAATCAATATGATCTATTAAATAAGAAATAAAACACAAAAGGGCGTGCTGTTAAATGGAAAATAATGACTACGTTTACATGCCCATCAAATTTCATTTCAGGTTTATATTTAGGTTGTAGCCATATTCCGGATACGATGTACGGGCATCAGAATATTCCTGTATACATGGTTGTTTATGTATGCCTGAGTTGACATTACTAAATACCGAGTCTACAGCTAAACATCTGTTATCACCCATAATTTCTTGCGGACTGAGCATATATCTCCTTTCAGTGGATTTTCTGAATAAGGTGTTTACATGCAACAAATTTTCGATTAAAACAGGCATTTCCAGAGGTGGGAATCAGAATATCGTATTAATCTGAATCAGGCAATCGGATCGCGGCGTTTACATGACTCAATACTAATTAGAATACTGTCAAATTCCAATTAATATCAGGATATTGATGTTTTATTCCTCTAACACCACAGCAATTTGCCAACGATAAAACTTGTTCATTTACTTTATATCCCTTTATAGTTACATTTGATGGCGTGGAACGTCCACTTCACAAGTTAGCTCCTCACTTACAATTAACAGCTATAAATAGTCATTTCCTTATCAGCCTCTATTAAAAAGTGCTGACACTGAAGACTAAACATTCAATAAATACACAGAAAGCTTCACCATATTAACGAGTATACATTTTCTTTGTTAAAAAACACATTTTAATTTGATAATTATTAGGTGTAGATTATGTGGAGTGTTCACTATACAAGTCCCTGTGAATGAGCTGTTACTATAACAATAACATATCAGAATGTGTGTATTAATAAAAACCTTTGTCTTGCAGCCTACACTACTGTCAGAGCTGCTGTTATAGAAAATGAATCAACACTTTCTGACCAAATCAGATGGACAATTCAACAATGCTGTGGTATAAATAGAAAAACACAGCATCTTTAGTAAAACCCACCCCCATGAAAGTGTTATTCGGTGAGCTCCAGCTGGTTTTGATTGAATTTCCTTCTATCAGAGTGTTTCTGTGTCTGCAAGGTCAACAGCTGTTACCTGACATTAGCCTCATATTAACACACACCTCATTGCAGTGTGTGTGTATTACCTGCTGGACATCCTGCTGAAACACACACAGCTGCAGACGCTGGTGCAGACGGACTTTGCGATGTTGCCAGATGTTTTCCAGCTGTCTCTGGTGGTGCAGCACCTCGTGAATGATATCCAGGACGTGGTGGACGGCTTTTGAGTAGTTAGCGGAGGCTGTCAGCGAATCGGCACTGCCAGGGGTCAGTGGTCGCTGGAGTTTGTCCAATAAGGCTTTGCCATCTTGACTCACCTGTGTGAGGCAAACAGAAAAACGAGCAAGTTAATGAAAAGGTTTACTGCATTGGGCCTGCTTCTTTATTTCCCCAGCTTTCTTGCCTGGTATAATTAGCTTAAATTATGGTAAATTCAGACACATTTATCGATGTGCACAAATACTGTCCCTCTATTCTCTCTTAACACACACACACACACACACACACACACACACACACACACACACACACACACACACACACACACACACACACACACACACACACACACACACACACACACACACACACACACACACACACACACACACACACACACACACAGTACTGTACCTCAGAATAGGCAGTGGTGATGTGGTCATACAAGCCCTGGTGATGATGGATTGCATCTTCTAGGTCCTGGAGTTCAGAAGGTAAATCCACCTCTCCACACGCCTTACACCACGAGTCCACATTACTCATGTACTGTAGGCATAAGACACAAGGAAGAGATATGAAGAAGTCCTCCAATGCTGTTAAACATCACGTCAACCCAGTCCTACTGATACTCAAAGACATAACACTTCATGTTCGTCCATCCATTTTATTAACTATTAAAGAGAATCCGTCGTATTATAATGAAATTTCAAGCTGTAGAGTTTAGTACATTTAATAGCTTAAAATATGTACAGCACTAGCACTAGAATACCATAATTAGATATTCTACACAAAGTTGTGCATTACAAGCATTCATTTGTACTTTTCCACACTTCCTGTCTCTATGGGACCAATAAAAGAAGAGAAAAGAAATGAGGGTAAAGTATGCTAATAAAGGAGAAATACAGTGGCAAGAACAGGAGCTATACTGAAGTGTAATAAAAATTTCATCTGATGATGGAAAGGGGGAAAGAAAAAAAAAAAACACTCATGACCACTGACCATTCTGCCTGAGGGAAGATGAAGACCCTGTTTCCGAGGCTGAAATAGAATACATGCATGAGAGGGGCTGAAATCAGGCTTTGTGTGCACTGAGAGAGAATGCTAGATGGGGCAAAGCTGACAGGAGAGAAACCTCTGGAAAAAGAGGGCAGATCGTGCTGCTGCATGAAAAGGCACCAGACATGAGAGGAATATTCCACCAGCACAAAAAAAAATAATAATAATAATAAAAAATAGGGCGACCTCTGCTCCTGCTACAGTGCAGTCTTTTACACGCAGCATATATACAGTCTTTCAGGACAATTGTTTAAGTAAATGTATTTGACAGCAATGTTGAATTCTCAAATCTGATGGTGATGGGCCGCATTACACCACCCTGTCGCTGATTATTTTCCTATATGCACGGTTATATTTTATTCTTTTCTGCATATGTATGAATGTACAGTTTCGCTTTTTTTTTCCTTTTTTTTTTTTTTTTAAAATCATACTTAATTTTTTACTGTATTTTTAACTGTTTCATCACAAATTTTCTATTTCAATATTTGAAATATATCTTTCAAAATATTGCAGCAAACTATTCTTTGCTGCTTCAGCATGTATTTGTAGCAAAGCACTATTACCCAAATATAACTGGCGTTTTCATTTAGCTGTTAATTAATAAGGAGACACTGTACGCAGCTCAGTTACAGCATACCTGCGGTGGGTGAGGTAGACTGTGACAGAGGAGGAATGTGAGCACAGCATTCTAACACTGCCTTTCTGGAGATTTATATTTCACTTTGTTTAGGGTGTTTTGCTAAAGTGCTCATATTACATTACAAGCCAAGCCTTTACTGCACTTTTGACAAGAATTAACGTCATCCCCGTCAGCCACACCTTTAATCTTAAAGAACTTTCTGGTCTCTCTGCTATTCCTAGTGTGTGTGAACCTGAAGTGTAACCCTGCCTTTTGAAACAACAATTCAGCATTAATTTTTATAAATTTCAAATTGCACCAATTGCATATGTTATGTCCAACCGACTCAGTATTCCAGGCTCTTCTTAATACAATCATAATAATGGCTTTAGATTTCCATTTAACTCATTTGACTGATGCTTTTTATCTGACTTGCAGCCGAGTCCGGATATACCCGGGCCACTGAATGCTGGGATCTGAACTCACAATGCGCCGATCAGTAAACATGTATCTTAAACACTAAGCTACCACTGCCCAATCACTAGAGATGTATTTACTAACCAGATATGCATCCCATTAAACCCATGCACAAATAGCGTTTATCAAAACGGCGACGTGCGTTTTCTCACCTGGTCACATTTCTGATGGAAAGTAGCAGACATTTCCAGCAGTGTGCTCCTCTCGTCCAGTGCGGCGGCGAAGGCTTTCCACTCCTGCTCCAGCTGACCTGAGATCTGCTTGATCTGCTGCGACGCATAGTGGCCGGCCTCCAGCAGTCGGTTCCCCACAGACATAATGCGGTTAATGTTCACATACACATTCTAAACAAGAACAAGGGAGAACAACATTTGTAAAGAGTTAAGGATGGAAACATGAACGTATTTCAAACAAAGAGAGACTATCTATAAAATTCATTGCTATAGTAAATTCATATTCATTAAACTTGCTTCTAATGGCCTTTACACCTGTGCTATGGTTTTAATTCAATATATGAAGACTAATATGAGAGTGCTGAAAGCTGGAAGGCATCCAACAGGCTTTAACAGGCCGGTCATTATTCAAGTGAGAAAGTTTAATCTGATTAATCTGCCATAGATCTATAACTCATATCTCAGACAGGCAACAGTAAAAGCCGTAGTGCCGAGAACTTCCCAGTGCTTATATCTAGCATGCTTCTGACAGCATGGCTTGTTAACGCTTTCTATCATTCTAGAAGTTATAATGAGAAATTTCACTGGAGCAAATCTGCAATAAAACATCTGCAGAATCAGTGCAATCATGTCAGCCATCAAAATCACAATGTTACAAGCATAGAATACTGTTCAGTTGTTTCTGTCACCACTGAATGCGATTTCCCAACCCCTTCCATTAAAGCAGGAAATGATCCGTAAATCTACAGGAGCTCCTGAAAGCATATGCCTGTATGGGTCTAGAAAGACCTGTGGGACTCTGCTCTCACAGGAAGTGTTCAAGTTGCTCATTGATTCTGCTATATTATTGGACGTGTGATGCATCACTGGTGCTCAACACAGCACTGCAATCTCCCATTCATTCCAGAGATAATCTATAAAGAGTCAGACCATCTGTGGTGTTCACGACAAACATTTATTCACTCTTAAAGCATTTCTTGTAAAAATATACTCCTCTCCTGCATTTGTAGTTAGAGGTACCAATATTGCTACCAAGATGATCCTAGGAGGCACAAAAAAAAAAACCTAGCATAAGTCAGTGGATGACACAGCTATTTTAAACACAGTGGGGTAAAGCTGGTATAGGAAAATAACCCACGATGGGGTGGTGTGACACGTTACCACCCAGAAGTTATTTTCCTATAACACCACATCCCATTTTTTCCCCCTCTTATACCATAATGATTTGCCAGCGATAACTATATTTATTTATTATTGAACAAAATGTCATGCTTTTTAACCATTTATAGTTACAATGAATGTTCCGTGAGACAAGCTGGTTCCTGTTATCACTTATGTTATAGCAGCTATAAACATCCGTTCCCTCACAAACTTCTGTTTTTTTCCTACTCTTATAAGCAACAGTAAGAAAACAGTGAGGTTAAATTCTGGTGTGATCGTAAACTGTAGAGGCTTGTGAATTCATAGGTCAAAGTTCACGTAGATGAAGTCAGCATTGGGGGGGGGACTGCGTTTTCTACTCTTTTTACTCATGTTTGGTCTGACCATTGCTGTAACTGAAAAATCAGGAACATGCAGTTTTCAGATGTTTCTGTATCTCTGTACTAAGGGATCAAAAATCATAAATGCTATGGCTAAACCACAAATATTGGCACCTCTGCTGTAGCACATGGGCGATTAACACACACTTGTACAGCTCGTTTCTTTGCACTGAATATAGTTATTTTTGTACAACACTTTTATGAATTCTTCAAACGTATTGATGAACATGTAAACGAAGCTCTAAATCTGTATAAACAGTCCTTTAAAAAGGGAGATTTCAAGCTCCTAAGACTTTAAGCTTCACGACATATCGAACAGCTCCTCAGACCTTTTGGCTACAGCGTTATTGTCATTTTAAATCACGAATAAACATTTTTATTATTTCAGTCGATTTTAAGTGTTTACTGACACAATTCAGTATGTGCCTTTAGGCATCTGTTACAAGTGAGTTTCAGGTAAACAGGTTTGCCATTCTTTACAAGAACTAGATCAAAACTGTCGCCCGTGGCGATCTCGCATGCGCTACAAACGCAGGGGATGGAGACTGGGATGAAAAATGTTGAGTATTACTTTAAACATAACGTGCAGTGCGCTTTTAAAGAGCTGCTGGAAGAGTCAGAGGCAGTCCTGGCCCAGTGCCAGCTCATAAGCAGTGCTTGCTCAACAGCATTTTAAGAGCTGGACCCTCTGTGAACTCACTGGGGGAGGCACAAAGCGACACAAAAAGTGTTGCAGTAAGTGCTCCAAAGGGTCCTTCGGTAATCACCCATTCCTAACACTGAGAGCTCATTCTAGTCTAAACCACTTACAAAACGGATACAAGTAGCAGACATGTGCAAAGGCTTGTATCATTTCTGGAGAAAGTCCACACTGTGATATTAATATTAACAAGCTTTTTTTGATGGCTGCTAACAACAGGCCTCATTTATGAAGCCGGATACGAACGGATTTATTCGTAAATCATTTGGACGAGTGTTTACAAAAGAAATTTGTCATACATTTAAAAAAAAAAAAAAAAAAAATTCAGGAAAAATGTTTATATTCTACTCGTACTCCTGCGTGTGTTTAAATACTTATAATAACACTAACTAATGTAAACCTTGACTTGATCGACTTCATACAATTTGTACAGATTTACTGAACTTTTATATATAGAATATACTGTTGAGGTTGAACTGCACCCTTATCCAGAGCGACCTACAGGAGTGCTTTGTAGTTTCTTTTGTAGTTTCAAAAACACATCCTCATGCTAGTTCACTAGGTCAGGGACTAAGAGTACCATTGAGAAAACCAGTCATTTTATATTATTGGAATCAATTAAAGAATATGAAAAAATGCTCAACAACAACAAAAAAAAAAGAGCCGCAGTATAAACAGAGGATGGGCCGGTCAGTCTGCCGCACAGCCGTAAACAAACATTGTTATTATTATTATTATTGACACACAGTACTGCGCAAAAGTTTTAGGCACCCTATTTTTTTTTACTACAAACTTTGTTACAGATTTTTTATTTTATGACTTCTACATCAAGTCGGTACAAAAACATTTTAGATTCCCAAACATTAGTTTTCTAGCACAAAATTAAACGTTACAGAAAAATGTTTGTATGTCATTAAAGAAAGCAGCATATTACGTAAGAGACACTTTTCAGACAAATAAACACAATGAAGGCTGCTGGGTTTTGCTGCAAAAATAAGAAGCAAGTGCGAAAGTCAAAGTCTCCAGAAGAACTGTGTCTGGTTCTGCAAGATGCTCAATAAAACTTACCAGCTCATTTCCTTATAAAACTGCACTAATTGTAACAGAAACTACTATTTTTATTTTTAGTTTTTTGGTCACACCAAATATTGACTTTGTTTCATTTACTACTGTTTACTGCTCTTTACGGTATTTATTTATTTTTTTAATGTAGAAACATTTCAAATTCATTATTCTGAAGGCATCTTTGCTCTACAGCATTTCTTGCATGTGCCTAAAACTTTTGCACAGCACTGTATATATAGTATTAAATATGTTTTATTGGCATAGTAGTGAATCAAAATAACTTCCACATCAGCCTTTACCCTGATTGTTCATTTTGTGCTCACAGCTTCCTGTGCACTTGTACTTTGATGGAGTTTTGTGGGCGTCGCTACATGCAAACGAGCTGTGTCCGGAACGCACTTTGCACGTGAGTATGAAGATAATCAGCCTTTGTGAAATTTGTAAAACCGGTGGAAATTTTTGGTTCGGTTAGGCTTACACAAACATCTACACACAACTTTACTAAAAGATTGATAAATGAGGCCTACTAAGTTTTAAAATATGCTTCAATAAAGGTCTGTTTGGGCATGGAAAGAGTTAATTGGTGACCTCCAGAGGCTACCCATGGGGACTATATAAAGAAAATAAACAAAGCACAAGGGCAAATTAAACGAACACATGTTTAAAGCTGAAAACTTGCACTCGTATGCATTCTATGCATTCGCTGATCACGAATGTCCCTGTTTGCAAGAAAAGTGTTGTTGGGTACAAACAGAAATTCCTGACATCATAGCATATATACTGACAAATATGGAACTATATTGTGTGGTGTGTGTCACATGGTTCTATCATGTTGTGTTGCTGTTAACTTACCATACAGTTCATGGCAAAGTGATTGTGCTGGGTCTGAAGATCCATGGCATGAGAGTGATTGTTGCCAATCTCAGTGTAGCCTGCCAGAAACAGGCCTTTGTTGTGCATGATCCAGTCAAACATCTGCAAACACACACACACACACACACACACACACACACAAATTATGCCTGTACTGTGCTGGTGTTGTGATGCTGTTTATTTGAACAGCGAGTGTGTGTTTATGGGCACGCTGGTTCAGGATGGTGATCTGGATAAAAATAGGATGCTTAAGAATGACCTGATTCTCAGGAGGAGAAAAGATTCCCGGTGTCTTAGCAACATGCAAAATCCTCCACCCACTACTTGCATCATTCACGATGCTCTATTAGTGATGGAGCACAAAAACAAACACTATTCAAGATGACAAATAAAGATAAAGATTCTGTTGATTTTGGCTTTGATCCTGAAAATAATCCTGTTTTGCACATGCTGTTAGAGTTTTATTTTTCTTATAAAATTTTTTATTTATTTATTTATTTTTTAAACACCTTTAAATTAATCTACACCCTGCTAGAGATCCAGTCTTGCAGAAACACAAGCATGGCAGCTCCACGAACACTGCATTATAATGATGCACTAATTATAAACAGTGTGTTACAGCAGTCAACACCTCAGTGTCAGAGCATGTCTCACCTTCTCTGCATCCTGCTCGAAGAGTCGCAGCTGGAAACACTGGTCGAGCTGCAGCTTGCGCACGTGCCAGGCCTGGTGCAGGTTGTGGCGTGTGCTGTGCAACTGCTCCAGCAGGGCCGTGATGCGTGGCACCAGTCCCTGGGTGTCGGCGTTGGGCTGGCCCTGACCCTGGGCCTCTCTCTGGCCGGGCACAGCGGGCACCGCGCGGGTGGCGTAGCTCTCGCTGCTCTGAATGCGCTGCAGCAGCCGCTGGCCCTCTGCGTCCACCTCCTCCACAGGCGCTTTCATAACCTTCTTCTTAAGGGCTGCGTGCTCGTCAATCATGCGCCTCGCGCCCTCTAGCTCCTGGGGGAAGTCCTTGCGTGTGACCGTGGCCTGCATCTCCTCAAGGCGCGCCAACAAGTGCCTCGCATTGCCCGTAAACTCCTCAAAGGCCACGCGGATCTCGATCCACTCCTCGTGGTTGTAATCCAGGCTGCCCTCGAAGTCGGGTGTGAGTTGGGAAGGGTCCACCACCTTGGACAAGCCCTCCAGCGACACCATGGTGGTCTGAGAGAAGGAAACATTGGCATGGTGAAAATAGGAAAGGAAAGGACAAGGAAGCTGATGGCAAGGGGGAATTAAGCAAGGAACGAAAAGCAGAGAGGATACAATGAGACTTGGTAATAATTGATCATTAGTAAGTCAGGTGAGAATTATGGACAGAAACAATCCGAAAATCCACACAATAGCAGCAGAATATACGGAGTCCCGTGTGACTCAACAGTGCCCTTCCAGACCCAGTTAATGACCAGTAAGGTGGGACAGTTATTTTTAACAGAAGGCATAAATCTTATTGAATTTGGCCACTTAGGAACAGCCAAGGGTCCAGACTAGCTAAAAACACACAGACACCCAGTCTAGAGCGGGCTGTGAATCCTCAGGCTAGAACACTGCACAATCCAACTATAAACAACAAATAAAGTGTGACAAAAAAAAAAAAAAAAAGAGTACAAGCAAATATTTTGAGCTTGTGAAATGATATTCAGAAATGTACAGATATATATGTGCACTCTGCATTACTGTAGATGTATAAGGGGAAAATGTTGATCGATTTTGCTTAAATGACTTTCGGCAAGCTTGATTATACTGTGATTTATTTTTGTTTGCTGCTTTTGTGGTTCTCAGTTAAATCTAACTCGCTACTTTCATAATTCATTTAAAGCACAACGTCAAACTCGAAATCTTTTCGACTCTTATTTTACTCTGCTAAAAAGAAAGGCACATGAAAACAAACGCTTGTGAGTGTAAAATCTGAAGAGCGGAGCTAATCTGTTTTGCTCTCGTGAAGAGCTGCTTCCACTAAACATGTTAGAAAACGAGAGACAAGCGTGTCCAATCATTCTAACTTTCATTTCATTTCCATGCTCACAGATGTCTATTCTGAGCCATTTGGGAAAGTTAAAGCGCAGGCTGTTCTGCAGAGCCACGTAAAGATGAGATGGAAAGACGGAGAGATGGAGAGATGGTGAAATGGGCAGAGAGACACAGAGAGACAGAGACAGAGAGAGAGAGAGAGAGAGAGAGAGAGAGAGAGAGAGAGAGAAAGAGAGAGAGAGAGAGAGAGAGAGCGAGCAGATGGACTGACAAAAGCGAGTGGGCTTCATCGCGGCTGTGTGAAAAGGCAACAGTGAGTTGTTTGGCTCTTATCTTGAGTTAAATTAAATACAGCCCACCATTATTCTTCCAATCAAATCCTGCACTCAGTCACTTCACATTATAAATACACACCGGTTTTATCTGAACTGAGTTTTAAGAGCTACAGAAAAGCAGGCTTTAGTGTTACTCCGTCGCTCTTTTCTTGTACAGTATACTGTAATAGTAAATAAATATATGCACGTCACAACTACTAAAGCATGTACGGTGGTCTGGTGGGGAAAAAAACATAACCGTGGCTTTTTCTGCAGATAACGTACTTTAACATCTCAACTTGACGAAATATATTTCACCAAAATGACATTGTAGTGTTTTTATTTACAATTACCTTGTCAGCCAGTTTAACAAACACAGTGGTAAAAACAGCCAGTCTGCCTAGAGATGTCTAATCCCTTTCTGACCAAGTGTGATTACCCACAGAAAACAGACAATCTAATCTAACAGAAAGTCTAATCATATTAGTTTGTGATCAGATAGCGGCTATCAAAATATCCTTTGAAGCTCCTGCATTCTCGAACGCAATTACAGGTAACCAGACTGATAAAATGCTGGCAAATGTCAAAGGTTTCATCACAGTGTGTACATCATCACACAACACACTCTGCAGTATAACTACTATAGAGTGTGTACATCATCACACAACACACTCTGCAGTATAACTACTATAGAGTGTGTACACCATCACACAACACACACTGCACTATAACTACTATAGAGTGTGTACATCACACAACACACACTGCAGTATAACTACTATAGAGTGTGTACATCATCACACAACACACACTGCAGTATAACTACTATAGAGTGTGTACATCATCACACAACACACACTGCAGTATAACTACTATAGAGTGTGTACATCATCACACAACACACACTGCAGTATAACTACTATAGAGTGTGTACATCATCACACAACACACACTGCAGTATAACTACTATAGAGTGTGTACATCACACAACACACACTGCACTATAACTACTATAGAGTGTGTACATCATCACACAACACACACTGCACTATAACTACTATAGAGTGTGTACATCACACAACACACACTGCAGTGTAACTAATATACAGTGTGTACATCACACAACACACACTGCAGTATAACTACTATACAGTGCGTACATCATCACACAACACACACTGCACTATAACTACTATAGAGTGTGTACATCACACAACACACACTGCAGTGTAACTAATATACAGTGTGTACATCACACAACACACACTGCAGTGTAACTACTATACAGTGTGTACATCATCACACAACACACACTGCAGTTGCATATCACCACACACACTTACCTCCACACCCCTGCACAGTCTGAGGCGCGCGCACCCACACTCACACTCTCTCTCTCACCTTCACACCCCACACAGATATCAGATATATACACCTCCACACCCCACTACAACCTCAAACACACATCACTACTGCACAGCAACCAGAGAACAGCCTGGCACACGCACACACACACACACACACACACACACACACACACACACACACACACACACATATATACACACGCACCCAGAGAACAACCCACTCATTACAATAACACACCATCATTTCTCTCCCCATCATTCTGGCACACTCTCCTCTCTTTCACTTGCACACACACACACACACACACACAAGCACCCAGATAACAATGTGCTCACTACAATAACACACCATAATCTCTCTCCTGATCATTCTCACACACGCACAGATAAACATCACCCAGAGAACAACCTGCTTACTACAATAACACTGTAGTCTCCTTCCCCACATTCTCACTTACTCTCTCTCTCCCTATCCTGGTCTCTCTCGCTCTCTCTCGCTCACACACATACACACACACACACACACACACACACACACACACACACACACACACACACACACACGATTCTACAGTACAGAACAGACATAACATTATCAAATCATATCAAAGCAAAGCAAATAGACACATCAGAAATGTCAGATCCAACCAGAAATATTATTTCTCCTTAATAAACTCAGTGATACTCAGGTTGTATGTTTGACAAACAGTAAAATAAAAGCTGTGAATGATACACAGCACTGTCCTTCTTATACAATGCATTGTTCTTCTGAATGACTGCACACGACAGACTCGTACCTCAAACTCAAACTTGGAGCTGCCAAAGTTGGTCCTCTGTTTCTGCCAGAAGTTGTCTGGTTTAATGATGAGCGCGACGTGGATGCAGCAGGGGAACGACTCTTGTAGGATCTTCAGCAACGGCTTAATGGAGTCCCACTTTGAGCCGCGCATGTCCACGATGACCGTGAAGCCATGTTTACACACATCCTCGCTGAAGGGAAAGAGAGACAGCGAGATACAGAGAGAGAGAGCGAGAGAGCGAGAGAGAGACAGACAGAGAGACAGATTAGTGCTTGCATTACATAACCCATCCAGCATCCTCCATCCTCTCAGAATCTCTGGGAGCTAGAAGAACAGAAAATACAGCAGGAGAGAAAATTCTTTCTGTTATTCACAATCAATGACTGAGAGGGCGAGAGAGATAGAGAAAGAGAGGGAGAGAGAGAATATATGACAATATATTGCTTACCTATAATGTAGAGCTCCAACATGCAAATCTTGAGCATCAGCCAAATAAACAGCTGGTGAAAACCTTCATAAACATCTGTCTGTCAATCTAACCCGCTGTCTCTCTCTTACCGCAGGTCTGTCTCGCTCCCATCTGCGAACTCGTCATCATCCTGTCAATCTCCGCACATAACCAGCAAGCCGCGATATCCAGCCTAGCTGTCCTGCATCCACACCATCAGTAGACGCACATGCAGCCAGTGCAACTGCGACACTGTTTTCTTCTCATGCACTCGCTCCCCTCTCTCTCTCTGTCTCTCTCTCTCTCTCTCTCTCTCTCTCTCTCTCTCTCTCCCCCACCCACCCACCCACATGCTCCCTCACTCGCCCTCCCTACTTCTTTCTGCGTTTGCTCTCTGTCACTCTTCAGCTCTCTCTCTCTGCTGATAGGATTAGCTCAGATACTCTCTCTCTCTCTCCATCTCTCTCTCTCTCAGTCTGGTGTGACTGTGTGGGTGCAGGGAATGGAGCTGAGAAGAGAAAGCGATGATGTGGAGGAGGAGGAAGGTCTGTTGGCAAAAGCTGGAGCGCTGTAGGTTTTTCAGAGTCTGGCCCACGCTCCGGCTCATGCACATGCCATCTCTCTCTCCCTCTCTCCTCTCTCTTCATCCAACCATTTTTTCAGTGTCAGTTCCTATCTCTCTCTCTCTCTCTCTCTCAGGTGTTACACTCTTCCATCAGAAGTAACAGTGCTAACAGACCAATGACAAAACACAACAAACACCATCCATGACTCTGAAGAGCGCAATGTAAGTCTAAAAGACGCTATATTGTGCATCAAAGTCATTTAAAAATCAGATTTGCATTTTAATGAGTATATAATTTCATCCTGCTACAGACAGATAAAACATCAGCGCTACACTATGCATTCCATCTCAGACAGTAGAATAATGTTTTGTTGGTACCTGGATTTCTTATGAATCCCTAAATAGCTTCCTGTTCACTCTATATGCTCACTACATAGGGTATAACATAATCGAGTCCTATCCTGGTCAGGGTTGCGGTGGGTCTGGAGGTTATCCCTGGAGCATTGGCTGTGAGGCGGGAATACACCCTCACTGGGATGCTGGTGCATCAAGGGCACCATGCACACACGCGCGTGCACACACAATGGCACCTAGGGGTTGTTTTTAGCCAGTAATCCACCTTGTGTGTTTTTGAGAGGTGGGAGGAAACCGGAGAACCCAGAGGAAACAAACAGGGACATGGGAAGAAAATGTAAACCCTTGAACTGACACTAACCCGAGCTCATTATTTGAACCCGGAACGCTGGTGCTGTGAGGCGGCAACGCTACCCACTGCATTACCGTGCTGTCCATTTAGGAAAATAATATCAGAAAACAAACAAACAGATGGAAAAATCAGTACGCAATAAAGGCTGCACATTTATTACTTAGAGCTCTTACGTCGAGAGATAAAAAGTTTAAGAACATCTGAACAGTGAAATTCTTTAACAGCCCAAATGTACAAGAGCTACAGCAGATGACAACTGAGCTCCAAACAAGGCGCTGATTGATGTAATGCTACTAATTACACTGTATGTACTCAGACTAATGACAGCGGAATGCAGCAATTTTTAGGGGTAATGGGGGTGAGGACAGCTTCTCCATAAAGACACATCCCTAATCACCTTGTTTAATTAAAGTGAAACGCTGCACAGTATCATTACACAACAGTGTGGATGGATGTGATCTCCTGTTTACGGCCTGCAGTCGGGCCACGTTAGTTCACAGCATCACACAGAGTTACCTCAGTCCTGAACTACACACACACACACACACACACACACACACACACACACACACGCTCTTCTGAAACAGTGTTGTTTCAACGTGGAAAGTGAGGATGCAAGCAAAGATCTGCTTTATCACTAGTTCCATGAAAGCAGTGATGATGGCGGGAGATTTCTGAGTGAGAGAGTAGAGAGAGTACCTGGGGATACCGGCGAGATACGCAATTAGCCTGCGCAGGTCCTCCTGTCGTATTCGGTCGTGATTGGTGCGTGACGGGAATGTTAAAACCGGACCACCGCGCTTGTCTCTGCCACCTGGTGGGAAGAAAGAGGAATGTTAGAGTGCGTGTAGTGTGATTTTATCCACGTGTTTGGTTTTTACATCAAGAAATAAAGCTTTATTCTTCAACAAGGTTGACTTTTTTTTTTTTTTGCTGCATCAAGAAATACAGTGTGAAGGAAACAGATTGGTGGCATGATGACTGGTGATGTGTCTAAGTCTCTCCATGACTGTGTTTGGCTGATGCTCGTCTGATTACATCACCGTGTCGGTCACTCGTCAGAATATTTGCATAACATTAATTGCTGAAAACACACAATAATTTCATTGTACGGACTTTTTCCCCCCAGATATGCTTAGAATTTGCAGAATATTTTCAGACCTGCCAAGCCTGAAGAGGGACAATGCAGACTTGACATGGGGGTTTAGGGATTTAAAATCCTTTTTTTTTTTCTTTTTTCTTGATATAGTAGTCACTTGCATGAACTGGAAACTGTAGTGCAAGTACGCACCAGGGACAGACTTCAGTTTCTCTTAAAAGGCTACTTAATCTTAACCGTGCTGTTTGAACACAGCTGCGCTGACCGGTACCGGAGATCGAGCAGTGTTTTAATTCACTTTCTAACCATCATCACCATTAAAATGGTTTGTAACCTGTTTGATCCTCTGATCTATTTTCGAGCGAAATACTTTGGTGGCCTCCACTGTACATCGATGAATGCACCATATTCATCTAATGTTAGCTGAACAGTGTGTCTGTTAATATCTGAGTTCAAAACACCTCCTCACCCGTCACTCATTCCGGAGTCACGTGTCAAGTGGCCCACTTGGCGTTTTTATGAAGGAAAAAAGAAGACTGCTCTCCTTGTGTATTTTTGAGTGATCGGGTGCAGCAGCGTACTCTGACGTTAAAATCAGTTCCTACAGAAAACGTGTGAAGGTTGGCAGGTCTGATATCTAGATAAAAACATGCACGTATCAGAGGACAGGAATACTGGCATCCATTACTCATCGGTGTTAACATTTATATAGTCGTGTACAATACCAGTTTGGACACACTAGATTGAACAGATATGCGTAGTGTTAAAGGTATTTATAAAGTTTATGGCTGAAATAAGTTTCTAAAATGGTTCCTAAGACAAATATAAATAGGGAGGTTAATGTCCATGTATACTTTCACTGCTGAATCCAAATCTATTTTTAATAAGTAGCTTTTACTTAAAATGAAACTCCCTCTCCCCAAGCAACTAGTTTTTAATTAGAAAGTGGTAGAAGCAGTGAGGAGCTCGGCCTATTTGGAAAATTTAAGAAAAGCGTCCTGCGTAAAGCTCCAGCATGAAGCTTGAGAAAAAGATTTTTAAAATATAACAGTTTTGTTTAGCACTTTCCTTGGTCACTTTATAATTAGATATATGTTAATAACTTCGTTATTATTGTTCTTGTTATTATTATTATTATTATTACTATTATTATTAAAAAGTAGTAGAAATAGTGTAAAGTAAAAATGAAGAAAGTGTAAGTGTAAATGCAAGATTTTCAGCCCAAACCACAAAACACTCCATATTGTGCCTAATTAAAAAAATTTATGTTTTTAAAAATGTACTCTTTAATCTGATTGTATCTGCTGGCTACAGTACAGTGCCAATAAAGGTATCTTCTCTTATATATTATATAACTAGCATTTAAATATTAACCAACAACTAACTATCGGATGCAGATGAAGAGCGGGGTTTATGCTTTTTCTAGACGTAAATCCCTTCTGTTGTTGTTCCTTCTTCCTTCCCTCCTTTAAAATACCCTGCACTCAGCATACGGGCTCAGTAAAGTGTGAAGAGTACTAACTGGACCATAACAAAGCAGACCTGCCAGGATCCCAGCGGATCTCCCTAAGCCACAAAATGCTGAAACTGTTTAACTAAGTGTACATTGTAATTGGATCAACAGTCCTATCCACTGGAATAAAGAACAAATAAACAGAGATATTTGCATGCTGTAACATCACAAAGTCTTTTGATCCACATGGGCCATGGGATTTACTTTTAAATAACAGCAGGGTTATTCAAGACTTGCACATGATCATGTTTCTGTGACCAGTTTTTCCTCTTCGTGGCATCAGCAGATAAACACCTGACAGTCTCGCATCTCCATGGTAACGCTGTTCACATTGTGTCCTGTCTGTGCTTGTTATCTGTTAGTCTCGTAACCTCGAGTGTGAGCAGGCACCACCGAGACATTTCTCGTTTTTCTTGATTGGAGCCCTGCAGTGAAGCTAGAGCACATAATCCCTTCCATCCTCGAGCCTGTGAGATGTTAACAAAAGCTCCTGCTATTCAAAGTTGGAAGGTCACTTCAGGCTGGCTGTGTGTTCTTTGTGTTGTATGCCTATGAGGCATTTCAGAGAAGAGTTAGCTACACTAGCTGAGCGCGCCGGTGTTTGTTTGCCGCTCCTTTTACCCCACCTAACAGGACAAGTCAGTGTGTGCGAGCACTTCGTTAAAAAAAAAAAATAAAAAAAAAAAAGAATGTAGAGGAATAAAGATTGACGAGGAAGGATTGGCGTTGTCCTGACTTTGTCTCGGTGCACCAACCATGTCTTCGTGGTACACAGAGGTTGGTCCAAATATAACATATTATTTTTAGAAATTAGAGCACAGTTCTCAGGACTGTTTTTCTGTCTAATACAAGCAGTTTGCTGGTTTGAACAGGCTACATTCAGTATCTCCAGGCAGGTGGACAGAACTGAGCACAGCTGCACAAGGAAAAATACCATACTGTATCTTCCTGACTATAAAAAAAAAAAAAAAACATATTTTGCACTCCCACAGGCGCTGTGACTAATTCTGCATCTGACTAGAGGTCAGATAATGCTCGATCTCTGACCAGGAAAAAACAACTGGGGATGGTCTACTCAACTCCGAGTTCCTCCGAGATCAGGGAGTGACATCAGACCAACATGGCTGCCCACAGCATCAGCAGTAAAAAAAAAAAATTTTTTAAAAAGTCGCACTTCTTATCTTTAAATGATTTATATGGTATATAGACAAGTATTTGCTTTAGATTAATCAGATATATTCGCTTGTTAAATCTATAACACTGACTAAACAGTTTGCTGTTTTGAGGAGGAAAATATACATCACGTATCACAGTTAGCTTTGCTAGATTGTTACTAACAATAGACAAAGATGACAAAGATGATAGTAAAACACTGTACACAACTGCCACAATAAAACTATAACATTACAACCTAGTAGGCTAGGTAAAAATATATATATATACTTATGGAAAAACTGCAAATTCTTAAAGCCCTGAGTGCCTATTTTCATACGAGTCATTACCCGCTACTGTGGAGGGTGACTTCACAAATAAATTCAATGCTGAACACGGGCACCCCCAAAACGGGCGGCAATTTCATTTCTTGGCCTCTGGTAAAAAGAAGTCCCTACGAGAAACCGTGGTAGCCACAATGTATAGCCTACAGCCAACTATACGATTTATACATCACTTTTGTTTTTGATTGATATGTTATGTGCCAGGCTTCACAGAAGCGTTGTTGGAAGATTAGCAAAGCAAGTGAACCGTACTAGCTACAAATATTCACCAGAGACACTAACCATCTCTGTTAATTCCTTCTAATCTTTAGTTTTCGTGAAGTATCTTTACACATCCGTTCCATTTTTGTGTCTCAAACAGTAAATGGGAGCTAACTGCAGGTGGGCGGAGAACTAAAGGGGCGGTGGGTGGTGGAGGCTCAGTGGTTAAGAAGTTGGGCTACTGATCAGAAGGTCGTGAGTTCAAATCCCAGCACTGCCAAGCTGCCACTGTTGGGCCCTTAACCCTTAACTGCTCCCCGTGTGCCGCAGCAAAAATGGCTGCCCACTGCTCCGGGTGTGTTCACTTGGACAAATTCAGAGTATGGGTTACCATACATTGGCCTTCACATGTCGCTTTCACTTAAGAAATGTCACACCACGTTCACTAGAGTATTTGTCCAAGGAATCAGTGGAGCCAATTGTTTGGGTTTGTCGCCTCATTTTGATAGAATTGAGAAAATCTCAGTTCGAACGCTGTTCTGTGTCTGAAATAGAAATATACAGATAGAAATTGAATGGTTGAATGCAGGATTGTACAGAGAAATTTACTGTACATGATACTTTCACCTTCATTTCACCCATCTTCAGTTATTTGTGGTCAGTATGGAGGACTTTTGTGCAGAAAAGAAAAAGGAGGAACAAGGTAATACTAACAGAGCACTATTATTAATTATGCTGTCAATGTTTTTCTTTCATTTTACTTTTTTTTCCTCCTTTCAAATTCCAGAAATTCAAAAAATTAAATGCAGAGGTATTAACATACTCAAACAACTCATAACTATTCAATTAACCTAATATGTCCAATTATAAGTGTTCATACTGTAAACGTGATGTTCTAGCAGATACCTGGAGGAACACTACCATTAGCTTAGTGCTGACAGAACACTCAAATATTCTGGTTTAAAGGGAACTGATATTGAATACAGTAAAAGAGTGAAGTGTAAATAAGAAACATTGATGGTTTTGCAATTTGCACTAAAACCATCAAATGGATGGAACACCATGTAGGTGAATGTTGCATCTCTCGATCAGTTTTCCCACAATAATGGAGGGAAGAAGAATACTGAAGGTGTAGCTGCATTTTAGTCGATTGGATGATGTAAAAAATTGTCAAATGTACAATAAAGCCTTTGCTTGTAAGTGATGTAATATGAGTGGTCTGGCACAGATTTAGAATGCTGTGCTCGCATTTCTCCTCTCTCACAGCCTCGTGTACCTCATCCACTGCAGAGATAAATAATAATGCTTACTGAACATTGCTTCATTGGGACTGTAATAATAGAGTCAGTATAATTCATTCCATCTCTCATTACTACTATTCGAGCGTTTATTTAAAGAATAGTCTTTTATCAAAAGCCAGGAGTTCGGAGAGAAGGGCAAGCTGCTTGTGTAATGGCTAACTTCAACCGAGCCGAGACATTACATCATGCTGCCTGAATAAATGAATGCCAACGCAATAGTGGTAATCGAGAGGTTTGGAAAAATCCCAGTGGGCCAGTAATGGAGTGTGCTGTTCTGCATCATGTAACTCCCAGGCTGAAAACGAGTACCACTCCAGCCCCTGGCATGATCTGTGCTTGCTGTATTCACCTGATGAGGCAACTGATGCCTTTTTTCAGTCTCTGAATCTGCATTTGAGCCACAGAGCCAAACAATTTCATAAAACAGACAGACATGGTTAACAGGGTTTATACCGCAATCCTAAAGTGAAACCCAAGCGTTTTCTCCTAGCACGTCGATTCCCAATATACAAAACTGTTTAGGTCAAAATAGATGTAATTTGCATTAAATGTGAGACTGTGTAAGCGCTGTCTCTGTATATGTCGATGTCAGAGGTGTCAATACTGCTAACAAGCCAAGAGGAAAGGGAAAAAAAACCCCACAGAATTTCACCACAAACACCCCACACATGTCTGTGGACAAAACTGCTTTTTTTTTTTTTTGCTTTTTTTTTTTTAAAGATGTCTGGTGTGACTGCTACTTAACAGACAGACTTAATAGACTTTCCTGCTTACATAATTAGCACGTTTTGACCAAGTAGTACACAGTAATAGAAGGGATTTATTTATAATTGCACTATCCAGTATCACCCAGATGAGGATGGGTTCCTTTCTGAGTCTGGATTTTCTCAAGGTTTCTTCCTCATATCGTCTCAGGGAGTTTTTTTCTTGCCACCGTCGCCTCTAGCTTGCTTGTTATGGATAAATTTATAAATTAAAAATGTATATGCTGAATGATATATTTCTGTAAAGCTGCTTTGTGACAATGTCCATCACTAAAAGCGCTATACAAATGAAAGGGCATTGAATTGAACTTAATAATAAGCAGCTTCGGCTCATGAGTGGTGCAACAGAAAATCCTGACGATGCCACAGCCACCGGTGGCCAGAAGGGATCAGAATTGGCTATGCTCTCTGGGTGGGAGGGAGGGAGCACCCCCGTCAATCACGGTGACACTAAACCAATCATGGATATCTGTGAGCTCATGTATGCAGAAGAGGGCAGATTCCATTGTCCTCCGGGTTACACTGTTACACTGCCCTGTGATGCAGCACGAGCTGCGGTTCTTGGAGGAAGCACGTGTCAAGCCTTCACATCTTATGCTGCGTTCCAATTCGCCTACTGTCCATCCTAAATAGTATCCCAGATTTATTTAGTGTGTCCAAAATTCATAGTATGTTGAAATGAGTATCCCAGAGGTGCCTGGATGGTCTACTATTTCCGGGAGATTTTTGATTGTGGATCTGTGGACACTTTTTCAGCTAATATTGCCCACAACACAACTTGCGTGAGTGAGGAGGAGCTTTGTGATGGTTTGCTTTGCCGAATTCGATCTGCAGACACGGCAGACGAGTGTAATGTCTGTGAGGCGTCTCCAGTATTTAAGTGTAAGAACTTGAACGTTAAGCAATAAACACTAAAGTTTTTTTTAATTGTCACATAAGACTAATAGTTGGATGTGTAAAAAGAGTAGCATGTTTATCATAAAAAATAAACATTAATTTTAAAAAAATCAAGGGAATGGTAAATAAAATGATATAGTATAAATTGTATAAGGAATACTGAATGAAGAAAAGCTGAAATGCAACGAGGAGTTAGCTTACGGTGAAAAGTGTGCGTAATTAGGCAACAACATTCTCCTCCGTTACATGAGGTGTCAGTGTGTACCAGTACTTGCATACTCTTTTGCTACAAACTCAAATGTATGTACATTTTCTTCACAAAAAAGTACATACTTTTAATGCATAGTATAAGTAGGCGAATTGGGACGCAGCATCAGTGTCCAGAGTAAGTAGCTGTTGTATGATAGGGGAGAGGTGGGAATTGACCATATTGAGGAAAAAATTAAGGAAAATAAGCAGCTCCTCAATCTTGAGTCCCACCTGCTTGTTTTATATTGGCTCACAATACAGAAGTTTGTGAATTCACAGGTTAACAGCAAAACTAACCGCTTCCAGAAGCAAGAGGGCATCTTTTACATCCTGTGTCCTTTTCCTTTCAGTGAATTTGCTGTCAAATTTTAACCAAAAAAAAAAAAAAAAAAAACAGAAAAGTGTCTCGGGTGTCTCTGTATAGCTGTAGTAAAGGTTCAAACATTGTAAATGCTATGGCTAAACTTTAGATGTAGTCATCTCTGCTATGTGTGAGCGTAACTGAGGGTGGCGTGTAACAGAAAGGAGGGAGAAGGTTTGTAATAAATGGTGCTAATTCACACGTTTTAAACAGATCTCAATCGGTTCTAAGACAGAGCCATTCTTCACCTGACTTAAAATGTCTTAAAATGATTCATATGGACTCAAAATACACATCTGTCATGTCAAAGAAGAGAGTCTAGTCTTAAGACCTTAATTTGTACCAATCAGCTTCAGCCTCAGCTTATGTATCTCCTTCATTTCAATTACAACTGACATAAAATGCTTTGGATGCCAATTTCATTGAACCGGCAGCCAATTTGCAAGCTGGCAATGTTTTATTACTTGATGAAGTAATGAGTTTATGTGCAGTGCTAAGATCAGAGTAAAGTAACTAATGCTATCGCAATCAAATCGACTGAATTTATTTGCCACTGCAGGCTCAATGGGAACACGATACACACAAAGAAATCTTAACAACTAAGGAGCTATGAAAGGCTCATATGTAATCAAATGTTAGTTATGCCAGCTTTACTCCCTATGGTCCAATTTGTCAGTCGCAGACACGTATTTCACGCCATAAAAGACTTCTAAGTTCTTGAGTTAGAATTGGCGATCTGAGAATGCATCATGTGAGGTGCTCACCAGCAGCAGATGTAATGATAGTGCTATCCCAAAGAAAAAAAATTCTGTTACTTTCTGGCAGTGTCAGAATTTTATATATATATATATATATATATATATATATATATATATATATATATATATATATATATATATATATAAAATATCTCAGTGTGTGACCACTGGTATGATGCTCATATAAAAGCCACCAATAGGAAGATGGCATAGGTTGAATCAAAACTCACAGGACAGCTACAATTACAGTAGTGAGAATGGCAAAACATAAACAAAGCATGTGGGATTTAAAAGTAGAGCCGGTTTGGTGAATTGTGGAAGTCTCAATCAGCGCCCTAGTTCAGTAGTCTGGGCACTGATCTGGGAGTCAGCCATTTTAAGGGCTGTCTCAATCGCAAAATTCCTTCCCATTCGCTCCCTAAAAAATCCCACAATGCACCGCAAAAACCACGGAGCATCGATGCTCGTTATGTTCCCTTAATGGAAATGACGTCATGTTTTCTGAAGCCATTCAGCTTGAAAAAAAAATGGCAGAAAAACTCAGCCAACTTCATCTACAAATGTAAATGGCTTTTTATCGTTGTTGTAGCTCTCAAAGGATTACTTACGTTAGCGATTTTTAACGTTTATTTTTAACATTAACTTTATTTGATATACAGTTTGCTTGAGTCTAATGACTTTTGAGTGTTTAATGATGTTAAAAAAGCCACCAGCTTGCCTACAATCCTGCTCGAAGTACCATGACAGAAACGTGTGTGATTAAGCCAACAGATTTACATTATTTATAATGTCAGAAAGATATCGGTCCTGCCTGTTCTTGATAAATGCCAGTGGTGATGCTTTTACAACACGAGTACGGTCATGTCGCCGGAAATTAAGTCATCAGTGTCCCAATGAGTAGTGAGCCAGGGTCCTTACCAGTGCCCGAACCCGTGTACAGAATATACTGATTCACCACCTGGGGAGCTGGCTGAGATGCACCTTATGTCTCTTTGACATGTTATCACTGTCCTATCATGACAGGGACACAGTACAGACCGAAACAGGGGATGAAGGACAGCTACAGGACCAAGTACACTATATGGCCAAAAGTATGTGGACGCCTGGCCATCACAGCCATATGTGGTTCTTCCAAACTGTTCAAATGCGTTGAGTTTATTTATCATTATCGCACCGTGAAACAATTTAATGCTTCACAGTTTTCCATTTTCTGCACGAGCCCGATCCCCCCTGAATGTAGCACAATTTTCTGGTCTATCCTTGTATTTTCCTATCATCGTGTATTCGGACATGGGGAACAGGTTATCTCAGACTGTAATAGAATTCGGGCAAGATTTTATTACAGTGTGACAAGTTTTAGCATCGTTTTAAGTCTTTAGTTTAGTTGACGGTATTTA
This sequence comes from Cranoglanis bouderius, assembly GCA_023630585.1. Lineage (NCBI taxonomy): Eukaryota > Metazoa > Chordata > Actinopteri > Siluriformes > Cranoglanididae > Cranoglanis > Cranoglanis bouderius. The sequence goes on from CM042551.1 coordinate 13,127,676, forward strand.
AAATATATATATATATATTTTTAAAAGCAGTTTGCTTATTCAAAATCAAAATGTTGTACACTACAAATCTTGAAAATATAACATTTTAAATAACAAAAACAAAATGTAAAGAATTTGTATGATCCTTGAGTTAAGCAAATTTCCTACAGATGATGTTGAGGTAACGTGGTGCAATCCGTCTAACTTCATCGCCCAGACAAATCATGGACACTACCTACCTGATAAAAAGGCCACTTTTTCCTTTAGAATGGGCAAAACCTCCATCGCCTTCATCTCTTCATTTCGGCGAAATCCTGGAAAACAAAGTCACAGATTAAATAAAACCCAGTAATTAGCACATCGAGCATAGCATTGCCTCAAACAATACCGGTGTCTGAAACTCAGCTGTTAGACTAAAATGTGGAAAAAAAAGTTCTCGAATACCTATTTAATACAGCAAGCTAGGTCCATGTCAGACACTCCTTCACGAGCTCAGCAGTAAGCTGGGTAAACCAGCAGCACATGCTGTTTTATGATTCACTGGCTGGCTCCATTTGTTAAGGCTGAGCTGGAAAGGTTAGTCATTACCCAGCTACCAGACTGGATATGTGCTCAGGTCTGGGCTGTGCTCAGGTTGTGACTCATATCACACAGTCACACATGCTCGAATAGTGTAACTGACATTCTCCTAATAGCTATTGTACACACTGATAGGATACAAAAGCACTGCTGTCAGGGAATATGAAGCTACTCAGGACATAAATCAGTTCCAGTATAGTATTTCACAAAGATGAATGATTTGTCCAAATGTCTGTGCTTTTAAATGCTGTAAGAGTTACAGGTCTAAAACCCCTCGTTTTACTCCTGCAAGGCTAATGGTGCATGAAATATGCTCAGAAAGCCAAGCCAAGCCAAGCCATCTACACCCACAAGATGGGGGAGGGAGAGAGTCATCCGTTATCATGCCAGACATGGACTCTGTGCTGGGTCGCTGTAAAGGACCGGGCCGAGCTTACTATCTCGGTTTTCTAAACGTTCCACATGACCTCTTCAACTGACATTTTCTGACAGACTGTGTCTACGTGCTTTAGATAGCTCATTATAACAATTGCAGATGATTAGACTGCAATTTAAGACTGGCATTATGCACTGATTGCGAAACAGCCCGCCGAGAGAAAAACAAAAGTTTCAAACAATTAATGTCGGAGTTTTATTCATCCTTAAGAGGATTTAAGGATACATTTTTAAAAAAAATCAATCTTTAATTATATTTTTTGGAGCGCAAAACCTATTATGTTGCTGTTTGTGTGTAGTTATGGTGGGTGGAGAAATCAGCAGCTCGGTCCCGCCCTCAGAGAAAGTGTCAGTGATGGACTGAGCATGTCAGACAGCGTAAGCAGAATAAACAAGGAGTTCTCTCCTGCAGCTGCATGATGGAACGGAAGGGTGTGTGTGTGTGTGTGTGTGTGTGTGTGTGTGTGTGTTTTGGTTTCCTCTAACACACGACTGTTTTTGGGAGGCTGGGATACATGCTCTTCTCCTGCTGAACCAAACGACTTGTCTCCTATCGCTGAACACGACGTGGAGAGATTAGTAAAGTAGCTCATTCGATACGTATACAAGAGCTGTAAAGACACACAGTTCTGTGCGGTGATTAGATGATGGTGAACGAGGTGGCGTACGACACACACAGGGTTGTAGCCTGTGCAAAGGTAATCACACAGGTTGTAAATTGGGGTTTCTTCGAGGCTAATAATGTGATTTCTCATTTGCGATTTTTTTTTCTAAAAGGTCATCACCTCATTTTAACACAAAAGATGGAGGTCAGCTGGATGACTCCTGTTTTCTATTTGTAGTGCCCCTCAGAGGAGATTCTGCCAACAGCATCATTTCTCATTCATAATTTTGTTTTCCCAACAAAACACACCGAATGCTAAGCCACAGTCTGCTCTTCTGACTTTGCTACAAATAGAGATGGACATTTTACTGACTACAAGGAACGCTGAGCTTCTGAGTGGTTTTACTTTTCGTTTGAGGAACAATTCTAGCACCGGCCATGGGTTAGATATGTTTGAAGTGTGGCTGGTGAAAATCACAATCTATTAAAAAAAAAAAAAAAAAGAAAAAGAAAAAAAAGAGTGAAGTGAAAGAGAACAGAAGATGAAGGCAGTGCAAACTGAAATGACGGGGAGATTTTGAGGGGCTGTTCTTGGCAACCTGAAAGAAACGTATGAGAAATGCATCTCTGAAATGCTTCGTTCCAGAATAACAACTTGGGGAAGTTAAAAGAGCAATTTTCTCATCAGTTACTCTCCTAAAGCCAAAATTTGGGTTAATAATGATAATGATTAATAAGTGATTAATAAGTGTAGAAATGAAAACCAATAGGCAGACAGCAAAGGATCTTCATCTATCAGTTTACAAAAGCAGGAATAGAAAGTAATGGCCCTCAGTTGTTGTATTATTTTTTTTCCTCTGTATTCAGCAACAGAACATTCACATGCAGTGCCATCCACTGGAAAGTGAGAAATCATGCACTGACCACAAAATGATGCGGAATTTAGTGCTCCAGTTACAGTACATTATCGAGTAATATGGCAGTATGGGATGTACACCTGGACAAGATTTTTTTTTTTTTAAATAAAATAAATACATTTTTAAAAATCCAGAAGAACTGGCAAGCAAAGCAATTAGGAAGCAACACAGCTTCCTATAAAATACAGTCGTCATAAATTCAGCCAAAAATATTGCAGCCAGTCGCACTTAACCCTATACTGCACGCTGTTGTCATACGGCAAAATCTCATTTAACTAGATCATTTAAGCATTTAAAAAAAAAAAAAACATTCACTGATTTGCCTTTTTGTAGTAGTAGGACTTCAGCTGTACCAATTATACAGCGTGTCCCAAAAGTTTATATTATATAGTTGTTGTTTTTTTTTCCAGATAGCCTTTAAGAACGCCTTTGACAAAAGAAGAACCTACTGAAATCATTCTCACGGCTGGACCAGGAGGAAGCTGTCACAAGGTTGCGATGGACTTTAACAGGAAACATGGCGAGCACATCACACACGACACTGCTGCCAAACTTATCAACAAATTCAAAGAGACTGGACGTGTTGCGGACCAACAGAGAAGTGGACGAACATCCACGAACATCCACTGACCAAGGCACAACCGACGTGGTGCAGGCAAACTTAGTCCCCCTATGTATGGAGACTTCTGGGAAAACTTGTATAATTGGATGAAGGATGTGATATTTAAATCTCCCACAGTCCTCCTATTTTCTACACTCTTTAATCATAAGAGCTCTGCAGATTTCTGTCATTCATCAACAATTTGCAATTTTCTGCTGCACACAAATACGAAATCTTTGTCACGTGAAGAACTTTTTAGGCATTGTTTAAATCTTGTTTTCGAAAAATTATATTGCTGCCTTATTATTAGTAGTAAAATATGTACCCTATGTTGCCGTTCAGCAACGTTATCCAGTTTGGCAAGTGAAGTCCGCAGAAATATCTTCAATTCATTTGAATGAAGGAGATTGTGACATATTCCTTTAGCAGTTATTGTAAGGAAGAAATGTATTGTTCCACTTTTATTTTATGCAGCTCATAATAATGGTTTGTGTCTTTTGTTCAGAACATGGACATGGAAATTATTTCAAGTGTTAAAATGCAATATAATATTTTTTTCTATAATGTCAGCAGTAGAATTTTAAATTTAAAGTAGAAAATGTAGCCGTCGGGGACAATTTAGGGTTCCAGTGTCCAATAAGAACTTCTATTAAAAAAAAAAGTCATTTTATTCCAATAAAACGTCTACATTTAAAATATATTACGCCTCAGTGCAGTTTTTAATGTGTCTACAGTGAATGGTAAACTTTTTGTATTTTATAGTGTCTTTTGGATATCCTGTTTTTGTTTTGTTTTGTTTTTTTGCTGGCATTAAATTTTTTTTGTGTCAGATCTTCCATTTTACAGTGAAGCCAAAGGTGTAGCCTATTTCCACCATTGTGGATAATCAAATATATATTTTTAATTGATCCAACATTTAACATCTTATTTAGTTGGCCCTCTGACTCCCCACCAACAATCCACCTGACACACACTGCTAGGAACCCGCATGTGATTCTTGATGACAGGCTTCACTTCTCTGATCACATGACTTCAAATGACAGATCCTCCTGATTGCTTCCTCAAAGAGATCAGAAGACCTTTCCTGACCATGTTTAGTACAATATATGGTCTTCCCTCCCCAAGTTCCATCATGTGATTAACTTACTGAGCTCATAACACTGGCTCCATTTCGCAGCAGCAATCAAATTCTTGACCTTGCATTCCAGACCTCAAAGAACCTTGTATTACCTTGTCTGTGCCTTACTTCAGACCTCCAAACCCACACACCAATTCAGGTCGTCAACTTCAGGATGTCTGGCCTATCCATTAGATCTCACCGCTTCAGCATCACAGCGCCTCAGTGAGAGAATAAGCTTCTCCCTAATGTCCAAACGACCCTGAGTCGAGACCCTTCCAGTGAGTGGATCCTTACTGCATCTGGATCCTTCAAGATTCTGGATCCTTACTGCAAGTGGATCCTTACTGTGTCTGGATCCTTAAAGATTCTGGATCATTACTGGGTCTAGATCCTTAAAGATTTTGGATCCTTACAGGGTCTGTCTCTTTTTTGTGTCAGGATCCTTATTTTGGATCTTTCCTATGTCTAGATCCACAGATTCTGGACCTTTTTTGTATCTGGATCCTTAAAGATTGCGAAATCTTACAGATTCTCCAAGTTGTTTATTGTTGTCTCTTATTTGTCACTCTAGCTTGTGTCTAATGACCAAACAGCCTTCTATTATTGACGAGTATTATAGAGCAGGGGTGATGAAGGGGAAAGAGGAAGAAGGAAATGAGTGAGGGGGAGAAGAGAGGGGTAAAAAGGAAGGGGACTCTCTGTGAAGCAGGAGTCGGTGAGCATGTGACAACAAACAAAGGAAGGAAACTGAGACTGACTGTGGTAGAGCGAGAAAGAGAGAGGGAGAGAAAGAGACAGAGAGAGGGGAGGAGAAAGAGAGAGAGAGGATGAGTGTGGTTGCTGGGGAAGTACAGAGCGAGGCCAGTTGCAGCCCCTCTACTCACCACCGGAGACAGCTGAGAGAGCCTGCAAACAACAGCTGCCTGCTCAGTCACATGCTGAGAAACACACACACACACACACACAAACAAGTGTGTGCATGTTCTTATCTTATATCACAGCTGCACTCTTTTTGGCCTACACACTGAAAAAGTCAGCGTTTGAAAAGAGACAGCGACAGATATAACCGACTAAAAGCACTGTATCATCTATACACACACACACACACATTTCCTCCACCCCTCCATTCCCAGAGGAGTTGTGGCGTGTGACTCCCAGCTGTCAAGCAGAATGATGGGAATGATTGTGTAATGAGCAACTGAGGTCAAAGGTGAACAGCCAACTGCCCAGAGTGTGTGAAGGAGGGCATCTGTCATAGTTCAGCACACATTACTTTGTGTCGAGCTCACGATAATGAAACTGGGGCTGCGCAAACTCGAAAGTGAGCGAGTGAAATCCGGATCAGCTGATGAAAAACTGACTAATGGCTCAGGCACAGCTGTGGAGCTGTCATATCGCTGTCATTGTGTGGATGCACCACTTCAGTTAGCGACAGCAGAATTTCTGGTAGTGCAAAATGAGCAGACATGTGAGTGCTGGGACCAAATCAGGCCAAAAATTCAAGGCGCGCTGATGATACAGACGTCTCATGAGGCTCCAACCCGTTTGACCTCATATAAGGTCAGGTCACGTCTTAACTGGCAGCCGCAGTTGTCATGGGCTCCTGAAGTGACACAGGCCAAGTCTCTCAAACCTGACCGTGCGTAATGTGGAGTCATCTCAGCCCTGGTGCTAACAGCTTCAAAGGAGGCTCGGGCGCTCCACTGTTACCTCCCCCGACTCAAATGGACAGTGAGAAGATATCAGGAAAGATGAACAGAGAGCGGCTTTCAAACTGGGGCGTGTCCAGGAAGCGAAGGGTTAAAATGAGAGGGAAGGGAACAGATAAACACAGCTATAAAAAAAAATAAAAAATGCCTCTCCAAACAGCATTCTTTAACCTTAGGTTTGGTGGCATGTCTAAACACACCATGTGAAAGACACAAACATCTGTTTTTACAGGATTTATGAGCGACCACTAAGCGTATGACTCGCAAATACACAGCACAGCAAAAAATACTGACAGAAAATATTAACAAATATTGACAATTTATGAGCTATAAAGGAAATTCAAGAATAATTAGTGCATGTACTATAGATCTAATACTAATCATAGATCATTCTGATATCGGACAAATCACACAACAATAAGGCAACAAGTTATTTTCGATACACCATAGCTTAACTTACATCCACATTTTCCAAGATGTTATCACTATCGCATTAATACCTCCATCATTGCTACCTGGGATGAAGGACGCAGTCTGGTCACTTATACGTTACTTATATTGCGGTATCACAATATTGGCTTTTGCAACATTCATTCATTCGGTTATCTTCAGCTTTATCCTGGTCAGGGTCGCAGGAATCTGGAGCGCATCCCGGGAACCCTGGGAGCGATTTGGGAATGCACTCAGGACAGTACACCAGTCAGCATGCGCACACCTTATTCAAACACTCATTCACACCTAGGGGCAACTTAATGTAGACAATTCACCTACTTGCCTGTTCTTGGGAAGTGGGAGGAAACCAGAGAGCGTGGAGGAAACCCATGTGCACACTAGAAAACCAAAACGCCACATGGAAGGCGGCAAATCGGAAGCAACAAATATTGTCACTGCTATATTTATGTCACTGGGTTCCCTAGTGGACTCGTGGCTAGCATGTGGCGCTCTCATTGTCGTGGCCCAGGTTCGATTCCTGGTTAAAGAACCAACCCCAGCCACTGGAGGGTTACACGAGCCTGTGCACTCTCAGTGCCGGTCCCAAGCCCGGAAAATGGGGAGGGTTGTGTGAGGAAGGGCATCTGGTGTAAAACTTGTGCCAGAATCAATATGCGGACGGGTGATGTGCTGTGGTGACCCAGAAACCGGAGCAGCCGAAAGACGGAGAAAAAATATATATATATATATCTCATTGAAGACCACAAGAGAACATCATAACTCACTTTTTCTTTTGTGTGTGCTGAGCAGACTTACCCAGATATCTGTGATTATCTGTCATTAGTGAGCATGGGGGTGGGAAATGTCTGCCATGGGGAAAAAAACTCAAGTGCTTTTGTGTCACAAAACAGAACACATGGACATTATCGTATTTATGCTTTCATCACAAGGACTTTCCCCAACACTTCCGTCATCGTTTACATGACTGTCGATGCCAAAAGCTAGTCTTAAAGCAGTAAGAATGGCCGCTCTTAACACCATGGCCGTGTGTGTGTTCATTTTGTGGGTTACCTTTGCAGTTTTACAGCCTCGTAATGGACATGTCAGAGGTTCACTTATTAATAATGATACCTCCCATCACTAAATGCACGCCAGTCTTCATGTTAACATGAAAGCACAGACTGGGGTGTTTTTTTTTAAATTTTTTTTTTTTTTTTTTACAGATAGACAAATGGAACTGCTGGCATTTAGTTTAGAAAAAACATTCAGTCTTTGTACTTAAGGAACCGGAGGGGGAGCGCAAATGCCACGTCGCAGTAGGCTACTTTTTCAGAGTGCGGAATTAGTGTTAAGTCTGTAACACACACACACACACACACACACACACACTTCAGTGCACTTCACCAGCACAGTGATGCTTACATTGCCACTAAAGCACAAAGTGGTCCAAAACAAACAACAAACACAGAGAGGAGAAGCATGTGTGTGTACCCAGTACACACACACACACACACACACTATACTGACAAATTCTCATTCAACCTTGCTCATGCATCATGTCCAAATGAGAATCCTGATCATTTTTAATACCACAAGAGGGTTTTTTTTACTCCAGTGAATATATATAGTGTTTAAATGTCATCTTAGTAACGTTCTTGTATTTTTTCTGTTAACGTTCTTGTAGTTCCTGCTCAGTGCTAAATTTAGCCCGTCCCCCACAGAGTCTGACTGAGCCGCCGCTTTCCCGCTCTCCTGCTCTCCTCTCCCATTTCAGGAAAGGAGAAAAGGAGAAAAGGGGGGAGGTGGAGGGTCACTGCAGCCTCAAGGCACACACTTTTCTATTTCCATCTTCCTCTGTCCACCAATTAGAATGAGCACTGTGTTCTGTCTGGGTCACTGTCTGTCTACCTGCTCCCTCTCTCCTCTCCCCCTGTTCTATAATCACTCTCTCACACACACACACACACACACACACACACACACACACACACACACACACACACACACACACACACACACACCCCAGACACACAGGCATGTCCAATAGTATTTTAAGCCTTTAGCATATGGATGCACAATATCTTTGATAGGCAATTATTAAAATGTCTCTACAATCCTCTTTTTTTTTTTATAGTGAGATCGCATATATAATGATACTAAGCACATTTTGTCAGTTGCACTGCAAACACTCAGACATGGTATCCCAGGTTGTTTCATGAAGCAGTCCAGCTATCGTTCTCACTGACGGACACATGACCGAACCAATAAAAAATAAGAGTAGCCGGTGCCTTGGTTTACGCTTCCTCCGCAGTTTGTTTAGCAACACAGTAGCACGGCTAACATCAGGGAGGAGCTGGTGCCGAAAAATTCAGCATCAGTCTTATGAAACTGCTGGATTTTTTTTTTCCACACAACGGACATGGCACGAACAATCTGCAAAGGGACATCGAAGGAAACATGATGAATTTGTTTAACTATCAAGAAACATGTGAGTGCAACAGCAACGCAGCCAGAAACAGTGTGAGATTTTGTTTTTTTTGTAGTTTAATGCCATGCCAGCTACCCTGGCTATTTTCATGACAGGAAATGTAAGCAAAATATGAAGAATTTAGAATTTTTTTTTTTCCATCTTTGATATAAAAAAAAAATCTAAAACTAAATCTGGCCTCACTTCATTAAAAGGCTTTTTCTTAGGAATCAACCGGGGGAATTTTTTTTTTTTTTGAATCACGGTCCATTAAAATATGCCTCAGAGATATTGGACTTTGGAATAAGGGACATCAAGGAAGCTCTTCACCCGTTAACTGAAACTTGTGAGTGAGTCTCAGTGTGAAAGTAAACAAGGCGTCCGGAAAAAAGCACTTCTTATGAGAAAACAGGTACACTAAGTGCTGGAAAGACACTGATGCCAGGATATTTTACCTGGTCAAGGATATAATACCCATTAAAATGATCAAATAGGAGGGTTTTAAGAGCCTTCTAAATATAGTTGATCGTCACAAATATTTTTTCTAACACTGCCACAGCTGTACACAAAAACACAAAAGTTAAAAATGTTAAATAAAAAGGTAAAACCAACTCAGTTAATGGATTCAGTACTTAAACTTCAGCACCTTTCCATTTATTGCATTTAAACATGGAAGATAACAGAAGAGGTGATTTTGGTACTTTTTATTTAACATTTTTTGAATACTGTATTCATGCTTGATCGTTTTCATTTAAGAAATGTTAACGTTGTTTACATTTCATTGGGAAGTGCACTTTATTAAAATTTGGTTGAAAGCGTGCTCTCTGTTATTCCTTTTCTTTGAGGTTATGTTTTCTTGTAGAGTTTTATTTTCATCACTAGGGAAAGGTGTGGATTGTGATGCAGCCTGAAATCTCGTGATATGATATTTTTGCCAGATGGCCCACCCCTGCTTTAGCGTGTTAAACACTGCAAGGTACGCTCATGTACATATGGCTGGAAAGACCGCACCGCTCTGGGGTCATGTTACCTGCAGGAAAGGGGGGGGGGGGGAGTTAATGATACATTAGGTGTCTTCCTCTGCTTTAGCTGCTGATGTGAAAATGACAGCGCAGTGTAAAAGCTGCTTCCTGCTCACAGAAGAATGAGCAGAGGCGTGTAATGGGGGAGTTTCGGTTACAGGCCACACACAGATTACAGGCCATCACCTGGAGCCAGGCCAACAATCACACACACACACACACACACCTGCACAAGTCACACGAGCTGCCTCGTCGTTTCCCACAGAGAAAGAGACCACCTACGGTATACTTACAGCTACACGATAACGGCTAAAATTGTGATAATCATGATTATTTTTTCACAATAACTTTTAAGTGAGATATATAAACACAATTACACTTGAAATACATAAATATGTTGAAATAAATAAAGTTGGACAAGCAGACGGCACTGTAAATGGTTAATTTAAAAAAAAGCATGAATGAGGAACTTATGACTTGTGACATCAGCGTCAATAAGAGCCGAATCATTAAAACTTTAGATTAGACTTTACACAAGTATAATCGTTACTGAAAAGGACAAATAATCCTGATCTTAATTTAAAAAGCACGCAGCCCTAGTTTATAATACGATACTAGGATTCTTAGCTTTGAAACATGACCATACACACAGTGTAAGCTGCCTTTGTTGCTGTCTTCAGGAATTGATCACAATGAGCTCAAATGATTCAGCACTAGGCTCTGCATACTGTGGGGGTGGGGGGGTAGAGAGGGAGAGCGAGAGCGCACAAGAGAGAGCGAGAGGTAGAGAGGGAGAGCGAGCGAGAGCGAGAGGTAGAGAGGGAGAGCGAGCGAGAGAGAGAAAGAGCGAGCGGAAGAGAGGGAGAGCAAGAAGGAGAGAGAGAGGGAGAGAGCGAGAGCGAGAGGTAGAGAGGGAGAGAGAGGGAGAGGTAGAGAGAGAGAGAGAGAGAGGTAGAGAGAGAGAGCCAGAGCACAAGAGAGAGCGCGAGGTAGAGAGGTAGAGCGAGAGGCAGACAGGGAGAGCGAGGGAGCACAAGAGACAGCGAGAGGTAGAGAGGGAGAGCGAGGGAGCCCAAGAGAGAGCGAGAGGTAGAGAGGGAGAGCGAGCGAGAGCAAGAAAGAGCGAGAGGCAGAGAGGGAGAGCAAGAAGGAGAGAGAGAGCGAGAGAGTGAGAGCGAGAGGGAGAGAGGGAGAGAGAGTGAGAGGGAGAGAGGGAGAGAGAGCGAGAGGTAGAGAGGGAGAGTGAGAGAGAGGGAGAGGTAGAGAGAGAGAGAGAGAGAGAGAGGTAGAGAAAGAGAGAGAGAGGTAGAGAGGGGGCGCGAGGGAGCACAAGAGAGAGCGAGAGGTAGAGAGGGAGAGCAAGCGAGAGCGAGAAAGAGTGAGCGGCAGAGAGGGAGAGCAAGAAGGAGAGAGAGTGGGAGAGAGCGAGGTAGAGAGGTAGAGCGAGAGGTAGAGAGGGAGAGAGAGAGAGAGAGCGCGAGAGAGAGAGAGAGCGAGGTAGAGAGGTAGAGCGAGAGGTAGAGCGAGAGGTAGAGCGAGAGGCAGAGAGGGAGAGAGCACGAGAGAGAGAGAGAGAGAGAGAGGTAGAGAGAGAGCGAGGTAGAGCGAGAGGTAGAGAGGGAGAGAGGTAGAGCGAGAGAGTGAGAGGTAGAGAGAGAGAGAGAGAGAGAGAGAGAGAGAGAGGGAGAGGGAGAGGGAGAGAGAGAGAGAGAGAGAGAGAGAGAGGGGTAAAGAGAGAGAGAGAGAGAGGTAGAGAGAGAGAGAGAGGGAGGGAGAGAGAGAGAGAGAGAGGGAGAGAGAGAGAGAGAGAGAGAGAGAGAGAGGTAGAGAGAGAGAGGTAGAGAGAGAGGTAGAGAGAGAGAGAGAGGGAGGGAGAGAGAGAGAGAGAGAGAGAGAGGGGAAGAGAGAGAGAGAGAGAGGTAGGGAGAGAGGTAGAGAGACTGGTGACTGTCACATCAGCAGCATTCTGAATCAACTTGTTTGCTGGGTAACTTTACCACAAAACCTTTGTCCAGCTCTGCACTGTGTGTTCAGGGAGATTTTGTAACGGTGGAACAAATCAGCAGGATTTCCAGACTGAACAGTGGCTTAATTTGCATTTCGGGCGTAACTATATCCAGTCAGACTGAAGATATTTGAACACACTTCCATATGATCGAACCCGTATGGTCTTTCTGTGGAACAATAACGTCATGTGCAGATGACCCACCCGTCTCCACATTCACTCTCGGGCCTTTCTTCACTCGTCATCTTCCCACAGTCTACCAGCACAGTTTCCATCAAGAGGGCGTGCAATTCAGCAACAAGCAGCCTGACTGGCTGTGACGCGGCCTTTAGTATGATCAGGCTGCATCTGTTGGCTGTTTCGATGAGGGAGAATCAATACCCTCATCTCATCACTGTTATCGAGGAACACTTTATCACCATATAATGCGAGATGGTTTTAATCACAGCACTACCCTGTGTTTGTGTACACTATATGGCCGAAAGTGTGTGGACACCTGACCCTCACAATCGTGTGGTTTTTTTTTTAAACATCCCATACCAGATGCAGTCCCTCTTTGCTGTTTTAATAACCTTCACTCTTCTGGGAAGGCTTTACACTAGCTTTTAGAGCGTGACTGTGGGGATGTGTTCATTCAGCAACAAGAGCATTAATGAGGTCAGGCACTGATGTTGGGTGAGGAGGTCTGGTGCTCAGTCAGAGTTCCTGTTAATCCCAAAGGTGTTCAGTCGGGGCTCTGTGCAGGACGCTCGAGTTCTTCCACTCCAACCTTGTCAAACCATGTCTTTATGGAGCTCGCTTTGTGCACAGGGGCATTGCCATGCTGGAACAGGTTTATTTCTAGTGAAGGGAAATTGTACTGCTATAGCACTAACAAAGACATTCTAAACAACTCTGTATTTCATACTTTGTGGCAACCGTTTGGGGAAGACCCAGTTACGGGTGTGACGGTCAGGTGTTGACAAACTTTTGGACATATAGTGCATGATGTTTTGCTTGATCCAATAGTTTCAAGTTAAAATTCATTATGCTGACAGGTCTAACAACGGACGGTCTGAGACACGGGTTGTCCGCTGGTAGAATAAAGGGATGATGATCTTCCTCCTCCACACTCCTCCACTCCACCTGCCCACACCTGAGAAAAGGCACTCCATTCATTCTTCAGGTTCTCTCGCTGCCATCACAAGTGTATGATCTACAGCACCATGAGCATCAGGAGCCGTGGGCAGAACAGAAACATTAGAGAGCAGCTGAGTCACAGATGGCTGAGAAGATCAGGAAAGAAGACACAGCAGCTAGGTTTCGAGACTGGGCAGAATAAACTGTATTTCTTACTACGGTCTCTCTTTTGGGACGACTTGAGGGCATTAAAATCTTAGCTCACATGTGTGACTCACCTACTCCAGCTTGCTGGATGTTCGGAGTTTTACCAGGGCCTATGAATACACGTGTGTGTGTGTGTGTGTGTGTGTGTGTGTGTGTGTGTGTGTGTGTGTGTGTGTGTGTGTGTGCACGCGCATCACCCCATGTGTGGCACTCAGCCAGTGGCGTCACACTCTCTTGCCACCTGCTTGACAGATTTACATCATGCCTTCTGGCATTGTACAGCAACTCCACGACAGTGCAGGTGCTCCTGTTCTGTAACGATATGTTGATATAAAGTGTGTAACGTGTCATCAGCGTGTAACTGTGTCTCAAAGCAGCAGCAGACGACGGGAAATGCAGTCCGAGTGATAACGTCTCTGCATAATGAACCTGACCGTTGAGAGTAATACGAAAGCAGAGGCCAAGCTTAGTGTTTCCTCCTCATCTCCAGTGCACTTCAGATTTACAACGTACCTGCGTAGAAGAATCCTACCCCATTTCCTGTAAGCTGGTTGGCAGCAAGCAGGGCACCTGTCATGCCTGGGTTTAAAGAACAGGTTTTGTCCGTGGTTGCTCCTGTCTTAATGTTCGAGGAACAGAGTGTGTTTGGATAGAGGCAGAGGATCGATGTGCAGTTCATCAAGATCACTCAGTAAATGTAAAAGGAACGTTTAAAGGAATACCGGCAATTAATTAAACACCATCCACTGGGATATTACCATGCTTCGAGTGCTTGAAGTGTGTATTTGGTTGTAACATATGATGGAATCTGGCATTTCAAAGATAAATTAGTATGACAATAGAGAAGTTTTGAATTGATACAGAAATATAGTCTTATTACACGCAGTGTCAACACGTTATCTGTTGATTTCAAATGATAAACTGCAATACTATTTGTAAATAACTGGGATACACGGTCATAACTTAAATAATGAGCATCATATTCATAATGATCATTTTAGTCATTATTCATGTTCAGGTGAGAATAGTCAACGAAAACTAAAAGACTACAATTAACATAATATAAATGGGACAAATAATTTAGAATTGTTTAGAAAAGTCTCCATAAGTCTAATTGTGCTGACGCGACAGAAACCAGGAACAGTTGCTTAATGAGAAGCTCATTAGGAAGCTTAAACCTTAGACTTGGCAATAAAACTGCTTTCCAAATGATAACAGTACAACATTTCTATCCAGCGTAGCCAAGGGAACAGATGTGTGCAAATAAGACGGTGAGCGGGTTCAAATCCCCTGTGTGATTGAGGTAATAAAAACCTGTGTGCGTCTGTGTACATGCCTATTCACACACACACACACACACACACACACACACACACACACACACACACACACACACACACACACACACACACACACAACAGCCTTCACTCTGAATCCCAATCATTCTCCACCCAGAAGCGTCATTTAGTCCAAGGCCAATACAAGGACAAGTACAGTGCACATTTTGTATTGATGCTCTGATATGCTGCCTGACTAGGATCAAGGTTATTTCAGTAGTTCTCAGTAACCTCGCTTTAGAAAAAGGGATTTCGATCAGTCGCTATGAGCCGTGTTGCAAACCGTCACTAAGCCTTTATTTTACCTGCATCACAGTGTCTCTTGCTAAAGAAGGCTGTGGTATCCGTCCGGTCTTTTTTTTTCCAGCACAACCACAGAAACTGTCAGTTGGGGAGAAACCTTGGGAGAGATTATTTGGATGTTTGTTATTTGCTCTTGTGCCAGATGGCATTTGTGGGAACTCCTTAACCACAGAGTTTTAAATATGCACAGTAGTCCGCAGGCTTGTGTGATACAGATTTGTCCCTGCTCATTAGTCATCATTTTTACAAAACATGATAAACAAATTTCATCGTCCAGAACTGATCAAATTCGGGAGATGGAACTCGGCACAACGCTGGCACAGGGGAGTCAAAAAGAATACAAAAAAAACAGTGTATTTAATCACCTTCTAATCATCATCACATTCATCATCCCCATTAACATCATTTGTAGTGTTAGATTATGTGTTAAATTTGATACTGTTTTTAGGTCAAAATCTTTCTCCTTGCTTCTCTTTCGAAACTGAAAGAGCCAATTTTGACCATTTTCAGACAAAATATTGATGATAAATATACACACATTAATGAACTCAATATTTTTCCAATTATCTTCACAGACAGCAAAGACACGTGAGATGGGGGGAAGTGGGCGGGCCTTCCAGGTGGTGTCAGTGAATATTGGAGAGTTCAGAAAACCTGGGCAGATAATTCCAGAGTCACAAGTTGATTGGCTTTTTTTCCCCGTTTTATTGTGGACCAAAAGACTGCTCATTCTGGAGTACTTCTGAGTGATAACTCGTACCAGCATACTCTGATGTTAAATTGTGGAGCTCCTATGTGAAGTTTTGAAGGTTTGATGGTCTGGTAATATAATATATTCAGTGGTAAAAGAGTAAAGATCAGTGGATATTGTGCCAGTGTAATATTGTGTATAGACGATAAAACCATTATACAACACAAGCTCAATAGTAAGTATAAAAAGTATTAAATGAGATGTTTGAGGATGATTTTAAGTGATATATTGAAATTGTGACTATATATCCGATTTAGTAAGCAAATGCAGTACATCGCTATCCTATAATGAACTTTACATGTTCATATCACATACATCACTGAAAATTGTGTTGCTTTCTGAAGCAAAGGATCATCTATCATGATGTGCTCTCTATATTACGTATGTTGTATATATTGTATACTGCTTTATACCATGCAGGTTTCCTCCGAGTTCTCCAGTTTCCTCCCACCTCCTAAAAACAAGCCTGCATATGAACCGGCTATGCTAACTTGCTCTTTGTGGAGGCGGGGACGTAGTCGAGCGACGCTTTGTGAATGGAGGGTGGAGGCGGAAAAAGTGAGCGGTAAGGATCTACACCTGTGTGGGATTTTTCTAACGAGTGTTCTATGTATCAGTGAGCAGCAGCAAGGATAAAGAGGAGAGAGTGTGGCTGTGTTCAAAATCGTGTACTGTGACAGTACCTACTGCATTTGATTCAGTACCTACTGCTCGGCCGTTGATACAGTACGTGCTGATCAGTATGAGTGTGTAGCATCTATACGATCCGGACGTACTACATCCACCGTGTTGGCATTGTCATGTGACTCAACTTAAAAAGAGCCGGCGTGCTGCCTTCTGCCATTTTTGACAGCTCTTCCGTGCCAGTCCCGTTGCCTTATGGGATAGCACAGTATCCACTGGTTCCATACTGCAGAATCTCGGTGGAAGCAGTAGGTCGGCCGGGTATTTCTCGCCTACGGTTTTATGAATACTGAGAATTCGGACATACTACTCCTTTGGCGTACTGCTTTTCGCATACTGTGTAGTAGGGTAGTAGGGACATTCGGGCACACCCTGTGTGTGTGTATGGGTAGATGTGCATAGTGAAATAAAATCGCTGAAAAGCAAAGGTACGGTGAAATTAAATAAAGAGCCGCTTTGAGTTATCCCAAGCCTGCCTCCAGTGTCCTCATTTCTGGCCCAACCTATAAAAGTGTCACAATCTTAGGTGTGAATGATGCCCGATGCCTCTTATCGTGCGCAGTAACTATCACCAACTGATGACACGTAATGGATTCGTGTATAGTGAGGTAGTCCTGATAAACAACACGTCGTTTCGTTTTCTTAATTTGAGCCCTTGTTCGTGTTTTGCTTTACCTGTTCGGCGGCACGGACCAGGGAATCTAGGATGGACCAGAGATAGATTTTTGCTGCTCTGCTCAGAAATCAAACAGTAGACTATTTTATAAGTTTTATATAGCATTTGAAAGTCAAACACACATTTAGGGCATACAACACGATTTATTTTTTGCAGACACCACTTTCCCAACAGACGTTTACCCGTAACATCGTCCGACTTGTAAGCTTCGCAACAGATGAAATATATCGTCTATCGATATCTCCCAATACTATCACCACTCATCCCACACCTACCTGGTGTTCCTGGGATAACCTCCAGATCCACTGGCAACATGAAGACGAAGAGGTTACTGAATGAATTGAAGATAATATGTGAAGATGAAGTGTGCCCTAAATTATATGCATTCATTTCACACCTTTTTTTTTTTTCCTACATGAAGCAAGAAGGATTATTTGGCCGAAAGTTACAAGAGCGTGTTCTGAAATCGAGTGATTAAATAGGTGATTAAAAGTACAACACACGATCTCAAACAGGTTCTCTCAAGTGTTTGCTGTTGAATGTGTAAACATGATTTAAAAAGTTCCAGCTGTATTTGAATGGTTAAACGGAAAAACTGGTCTACAGTAAACACATAAGCAGCATCAGCGGTAGTGAGTAGAAGAAGAAGGACAGTGTTGCTGGAGTGACCAGGCTCGAAATGGCTACAGACAGGTGGGCGACAGTAAAGAGCTGTGATAGATGAAGGTGCTGCTGCCACGCATCATGCTGCTGACACTGACAAAAAGCCTGTTGCCATCAACATGCCATTACTCTCTGACAAACTACCCACAGTCCTGGGGGGGGGTGGAACTCTCTCAGCTTGTCCTCCTCTAACTTCAATATCATTCAGTAATGCCTCAAAATAAATGACCTCATCTACTTGTCTTGCACCCTTGACTTTAGAAATCTCGGCTCTCTCAAAACAAAGACATGAACAAAGACATGTGCACGGATAAGTGTGAGAAGTTATTCGGTTTGCAAATCCAGCTGGTGCACAAATACAAACGTGCGTTAAAGAACCTATATACAATGCGCCACAGAAGTTTTTCATAAACTGCTAATGTGTGATATTTCCTGCCAGTTCCCTGAGTTCAGGCCCCCTAATAACAGGGTTGGGAAAAGTAGGAGCACAGAGAGAGAGCAAGAGAGAGCGAGAGAGAGAGAGAGAGAGAGAAAAAGCACACAGGACAGAGAAGCAGAATTATAACTAGGATCTCTAGAACGATTTCTTGATTGTTATTGCTGCACAAAACCCATGCGTGATGTCGTTTACACAGAGCGCTATTTCAGCTAGAAGTAACAAACACTATGGAGCTTCTTCCACACGTGCAAAAGAAGGCCGTCACTTCACCTCACTAGTAGACAAATACACAATATGGATCATTTATCCACTGATGGAGGGATCCGAGCGCTGCTCAGCAATCTCATGATTATAGGGCAAAGTTAACGGTTTTGCAGAGCTTAATGGAAGAGAGTGAAAATAGCTCAGCAAATTCTGGGCCATGAAAAAAATGTGTCGATGACTTGCATAATTACTAGTGCGACAGTGGGGAAGGAGAAGAAATAAGAAAAAAATCTGGATCACTCACATTCAAAGCCTGGACCTGAGACGACACTCTGGCACTCAAACCAGATCTTCATTTCTTTTTGTTGTAAGGACTAAAGAATTGTGTTGATGATTCTGTATGTCTGCCTACATCCACACATAATTCCAGCAGTTTCCAGCATTTTCCCCACCCAAAAAATAGACACAGCAGGACAGGAGGTGGTGCGTCTGTTTATCCTGACCAGGATGAATATCTATACAAGCAGCTGTGGGTCTTCTGTATGAAGTAGGAGATCTCTACTAAACCATCAGACCCCTCAATCATCCTCAAACAGAGCCCTTATTCTACCTGCATACTGGTCCTGCGCAATAGTTTCTATATAACCAGCTTTAACTCCACTCGTCCTCCATCCTCAGACCTCTTCTCATATTACACCACCTCTTCTTTCTTCTTGATTTTTTTTTCCTCCAGTCTTTTGGGCACATGAAAAAGCAGCCGTGCAGAATCAGGATTACAAACAAGTCCACAATTGCCAAAGAGAATCTGCAAACACCTCGTCACATCTGATCACTTGCTCCGGAATTACAAAATCTACATACAGACAGATGGCAAATTAAAGGAAAAATAAAAATTAAAAATAAACTGTTTTATAATGAGTTTTAAGCCGGTTCACAATATATGTTCTTATGCGATCCTGCGTCCTCGTTCTAGGTCATCATCCACCGCTCAAGTTCAATTCCAATACTCAAGAACGCAAGTACCGAGGACGCATGGAATTACCCGGATGTGTTCTTGATATCGAGGATGCATCAGTGCACCGAACCCATAACTGTAAGTTTTAACGTCTTTTTAATGACAATATAAATATGCATCTAAAAAGAACGATTTTGATACAGGATTTAGGCTGAGATATATATGAGGCTGTTGAAAAGTTGAATTTATCATTAACGTTTGTTTGGCATAATTTTAATCCGGTCCATTATACAACAGGAAGATCCCAGCGCATCTCAATTCTCGCAAAGATGTCCTCCTGTCCTACCGAGTTTGTTCAACCAAGGTAGCCTGGCACGACCGGTCTTCCTGAGAACGCAAGTCCGTTCTTCGCGTTCTCAGAATTGAGAAACCGTTTTAGGCGGCGGTCACACTACTTTCACATGCAAAATTTCTTTGGAGACCACTGTGAATATGGGCGGCAACCGGATATGACATCACACGCCAATGTTAACACCACAATCCAGGCAGATGTCGATCTTCTATTGGACACACGTCTTCACGCGATACGAATTCGCAGTTCAGAGTTCGCCAAACTTCGGAGCGTAGCGAAATGCAAAACTTCTTCGCGTGAAGCCTGCATTTCCGGTCTCCAGCATTCGCATGTGTATGAATGGAAGTCAATGGAAATTTCACATGCTGAAAGTTAGGGATGGGCGATATTTTATCGTTCGCGGTATACCGGTAGAAATTCTCCCCACAATAAGAATTAGTCTTCCCACGATAATAATGATAAAGCCTAGTTGATGATGTATTTCTGTGTGCGACGGTCTGTGACCCATTCGCAGCTCACGTGCAGAGCGAAAACAAGAATGGCGGAAGGTGGACGTAAAGCTGAGGAGGAGTTTATCGCTAAATGAGGAGCCTGGGGTTTGGATTTTTACTGTTTTCTATTCTTTTATGTAATAGATGGTATGCATTGACATCACTTTGCCGCCAGAACACACCCCCCGGCCGGACTGAGTGGAAAAACATCCAGGAAAATGGCTGGTTGGAAGCTGCGAAAACTGCAAAAACACTAGTATAACTAACTAACACTAGTATAACTAACGATTATCAGCTTAAATTAAAGGCAGTTGGACTCAACAGTGACCCTTACAACTTGCCCAAGAACCTGTGATCCACGGACAGACAGCATGTGGCCAGAAATAGGTTTTCCCGACGTTTATATGTACCTGATTTCGACGCCGGGGAAATACACTAAGCAAAGCCTGAAGGCATACAAAAGCCTCGACGCTTGGTCTGACTTCAAGACGGGATTTGTTGGAGAAATTAAAGGTGACAAGAACAAAAATAAACATTCTGGTTGTACGTGGACAGGTATGTACAAATATTTTTATTTTATTATATAATTTTATCTGGTAAACCGTAAGCTAGCTAGACCTAGTTTGTTTGTAGCGAACACTGCTTCCACTTACTAACGTTATAGGTTTGTGACAGTAAAACACAGAGAATGAATGAGCCCCCATTGAAACCTTGGATAGCTGCAGAGAGAGAAGACAGGGACAGTTTTGACAGGTCATTGCACATGTATGACAGGACTTGGAGAGATATGTTCGCATGTAGCAGTGCTGATGTTTGCAGTTATGTCTGGAGTGAGGATGATGCTGGGTGACACTTTACTTCTCCTTTCTGTGTTTTTTGGCAATCTGTAAAAAGATAGCTCCGAATTCTTGTTGAATCTGTTAGCACAGTCGATCGCACAACAGCTTTTTCCCCCCCATTTTAGATGCGTTTTTTCTGTGTTTTCGCGGAATTCACGCTGCACACTAATGCTGCCGCTCAGTCTTTTTGCCACTCAGTGGGTGTGACCACGGCGAGTTCCAGCTACCGTGACGTCACGTGCGTACCCTCTATTGGTATATTTTTGCAGCATCTGATGATGGGCAAATGTTACTTTTAGATTGATGTTTGTGTTTCTGAAGCCTGTTTCACACCGCACGCTACAGCAGAGCAGAAGCAGTGCATATTTTCTTCGGCGTGCATGTTAACGAATGAGCGCTTGTACACCGGACGCTGCAGCAGTGCGGCTGCGCGGCGCAGGAGCGGCGCGTGAGCAGCAGTGACGCGGGAGTTTCGGCGCGAGTGCTGCTCAGATGAATTAAAACGCCAGTACACGGCTGAAAGACTTAAATGAAGATGAGTTGACACAAAAAAGTATATATTGTAGAGAAAAAGCATATATTTGTAGAGTCGTATGTTTTACATGAATGAGAAGAGTGTTATTTTTGGCTTGGAGGTACAGCAAGAAAACTGATAGGTTGCTAAAACAGAAAAATGCACCTGTCAAAACTGTTTTCGATTATAATGCTGCTCGATATCAAGTTAAAATACAAAATGCACTCTCAGAGACTCCAGAAGATATGTTAGCATTCTTGGCCAAAAAAACAAAAAAAACAAAAAAAAAAACAACACAGTGTTGAGGTTTGGTCACACGTGAATTGTGAACGTGCTCCTCCCCATATAAATGTTATAATACATAACCATCAAAATAACAAAACTCCTCAACAGCCCACTCACAATAACTGTTGTATAATATTTGGTTTGCTTTTCAAGGAAACTAACTATGAAAACCGAGAAACTTTCTGCAAAGCGCGCTGCAGTTTCTGCATCTGAAAAGCTGCTGGTGTGAAAGCACACGCGTCACTCACGCCTCAAACTGCGCACTGCTGCTGCGCTACGTGCGGTGTGCACCAGGTGTGAGGCTCTCAAGACTGCATGCAGCCATCACTTGTAGCCAATAACAGTGGTGAATGGTACTATATTTATATCGTCACTGATATCGTTATCGCAATAATTACCAGAAAATACTGTGATATAGTTTTAAGTCCATATCGCCCGTCCCTACTGAAAGTATCGTGTGACCGTCCCTTTAGTGCGTCTCGGCACAGGTTCTACTCTGGAAGTCCCTGGAATTGTACTGGAGGATGATCACCATTCTTCCAAAAGATATATCCTCAGTTGGTGTTTTGATGATGATTGACGAGTGATGATGATGATGATGATGAGTAGGGGTGGGTGATAATCTCAATTCTTGCAGTGGTATTTCTATGATACTTGATATATATGATATACAGGTTTGTGAGCCATTTCCCAGCAATAAGTGTTGCATTTTGGTTGCTGTTTCAATTAATGTATGTTTATGTTTACACATATATATATATATATATATATTTTTTTTTTAATAATTTTTTTTTTTTAAACATTAAATATTCAACAGAAAAAACAACAGAAATCTTATGAAAAAAAAAATTAAAGATTAATAACAATACCTTAACATCACCTGCTTCCAGTCAGTTTGTAATCATTTAACTTAATAAAAAGATATCATGATATCTCGGGAAAAAGTGCTGTGACATAATATTACAATATCGATATTTTATGCTCGTATTGATCAGCCCTATTGCACAGCGCTCCCTAACCGGTCACTCCAAAATCTCTCACAGGTCTTCAATAGGGTTGAGATTTGGTGATTGTGAAGGTCATATTATTTACATCATGGGGGCGGAGTCATCCTGGAAGAGACCAGTCCCATCAGGAGAGCACTGGATAATGATCAGTGGGAAAAACTTTGTATTGATTTGCATTGACTCTTCCCTCTAAGAGGACAAGTGGAACCAAACCAAACCAAGCCAGTAAAATTCCCCAAATGCAACAGTCACCATTTTTTCCTTTAATCTGTCACCCATCTGTAGTTCTTGGACAGAAAAGCAGCTCCAGCTCTGGCAGGTGAGTTCCTGTACTGGATCGTTCTAAAAGTCTTCACAAAATGTTTGTTAATGTCAGTAGAAGGGGACTTTGTGTGCACTCTAGTACCAGAGAGCTGGAAATCATTTCTTCTCAGAGCTCTTCCCCTGGTTTCCCTCACTGGAAAAGCCTGAGGCCCACAGAAGGAAGCAGGGAGGCTGCAGCAAATTTTAAATGTAGCGTGGACATCCAGTAAGCAAGAACTCCTCCCACCCGAAAAAATAAAAAATAAATTAAACCAAACCAGCCCACAGAGATCCGGGCACACATGAATGGAGTGTTTTCCGTTATTCAAATTCCTGAGCTTCGGTTAAGCTGAGCTCACGGAAACTGTTGAGTGTGACAGTTATTTTCTAAAAGGGGAAGTTGAGAACAGTACAGGCTCCTATGTGGCTTGCAACAGAAAACTTAATCCAGTGCTAAAGACGGAGGAGGAATCCCTGAAAGCTGGAACACATCAGAAAAGAGTCGAACCTTGTGTGCTTTGTCATTGTAAGATTTAACAGTTACTCAGAAAAATCACACACAGACTTTTATCAAGAAATAAAACACTGTGGGAACTTTGGCAGTAATTCAAAGAGAGGTTGAAATTTGTGATTAAAAACTAGAGTGTCCCTGTTTATGTGTGTGTGTGTGTGTGTGTGTGTGTTCGTTCCTATGGGTTTCTATGTGTTTCAGTATATTCAGTCTCACTGAAGAGTGCTGTAGCACACACTCTGGCTGCAGTTACACACCGATGAAGGCCTTTGTTGTCTGTTTGAACCGTTATCTCCTGTGACTTTACAATATCAATAAGTCTGCTGTGTGTGTCGAACTATTTTGGTAGTGTGAGGTCAAAGAGTCTTTGATTGGATGGTTGTGTATATTTATAGCAAACACAGCTGTAGGACCTCTGACTCCGTGTGTGTGTGTGTGTGTGTGTGTGTGTGTGTGCGTGTGTGTGTGTGTGTGTGTGTGTGTGTGTGTGTGTGTGTGTGTGTGTGTGTGCGTGTGTGTGTAAGATCTGGGGCGCCAGTACTCTAAAAGAAATCTTTGCACACCCTATTATTGTACATAAGCGTGTTGTATTACCACATTATGCCAAAAGTTGATCAATACTTTGAACCTTGAGCAGAGGGCAGCGAGTCGGATCCCATATTTCACAACTGCAGCTGTGCACTAAACTCGAATAAACACATTTCTCCCTGTTAGCTCTAGCGTGGAAATTATCTGGCAGGAGGTGGTGAGAAATTGAGCGCTTCAGCAGCTGAGCCCTTCCTCGCTGACCAATAGCAAGACATTTTAGAGATGCTTACATCATCGGGCAATAATCAGAGCAGGAGATTCGTCAGCCAATTATCACTCCAGCAAATGAAGAGCCATGCAATTAAATGTGTAGAAGGGTGCCTCTGCATCAGCTGATATTATATGAGCAGTGTCAGATGATGTGCAGTTCAACATTGGCACCGTTCTTCACTGTGTCAGGTATTTGTGTACAGAAACTGTTCATGTGGCTTTATAAACGTGTTGCGGGTTTCTACTAGATTAATTTATGAATAGGCCGGTCACGATCATTACGCTATCGACTTATCGTACGCTATATGGACGTGACCTTGATCATTGTTGCTGACCTGGATAATGGCCATTGTGTTTCCATGTGTGTTTACATAAGAATGAATGTCACCGACATTTTATCCATTCACGCTGCTTGTGTCTTCTTGTCTGCTCTAGGGCTGTCAAAATAAAATTCATACTTGAATAGTAAGTCACGTTGTGAATACGCTCTTCCAGTAACAACACACTACAACACAGACAATGAATAACTGAAGCATAAAACATTCACTATATTGTATTACAGTGTATTCACTGCCATTTAAGTCAGAGTAAAATTGACTAAAATTGATAAATATGACATGACGTAATACTGAGATACTAAATTTAAAGGCTGTTTTCGTCAGAAGACAAAAAATCTTTTGACACTCCAATTCCAATGAATATTCTTAAGAATTAAAAGTTCATTCATTGCTCTTTGAAAGGATGCACTTGCATTATTATGCTATTATATTATCATTGTATCAGTGGCATAAAATAGTCTTAAAATGACTATAATAATCATTTACTGCAATTATTTCTGGGACAATATATTGTCCAACAAAAGTAGTTATCCTGACAGGCCTAGCTGTCGCACTCAGACCAAACCCTCCGTCTCAGCGTGATTCGACTGCAGTAAGAGAGCGATTTGGTCCTGAAATCAACCCAACTGCAAGAAATTAACCAAACATGCCGTGTATTTTGAGTTTTTGTTTTGTTTTGTTGTTTTTTTTGTATATGTGAGCTGCTAAACAGAGCCATGAAGCACAAACTGAGCCAAAGCACAGAGCTGTAGTACTGCATGAACACAATGTTTTACACTAGTTATTTCTATAACTAGCTAATAATTCGTTGAGCACCAGCTCCAGGTTCTCCTTGCTCACCAGGGTTTGGTAAAGGTTTGTTTACCCTCTTTCATCAGGTATTAATGAACGTGCATGTTTTCAGCCCTTCATGTCGCACAGCCAGATTTATTTTTGCTTTTTGGTTCCTTTAATTATGTGCAGTGAGAAAAAAAAAACCAAACAAAAAGGCGAATGAACAAAGAGTATGAATTTCGCTCTGATCCGGTAACCGGACTAATAGGTGTGAAAGCACATTCAGAAAGCCTCATCGAGGTTAAACCTTTAATCAAAAACATTTCCACGTCGTGAAATTATATTTCTTTTCTTGAAGCGGAGGTATCAAATATGTCAGAGGCAGAAAAAAAATATATTTCAGTCAAATCCGGGTTTCTGTGATCTTTTAGGTTTCCTCAGACCACCTCCCATACATACACTTCACAAATCATAAGGAAATATGATAAGATAGGTTAGAAACAAACCTCTTAAATCCCTTGCATTTTTGAGGCATGTACATTCACTCACCCCATTCCAGCAGGGTAAAGCACATTTGCTGCTGTTGGACACTGTGATACGTGGGGTAAAGGGGTGTGTTTCGGGGGTTAGCCGGCTGCTCAGGCCGCATGAACCGAATGCGCATAGCTGAAGAGACGCTCAATGGAAGCATGGGTGAGGCAGCAGCTTATTTTAACCCCACAAATGTGGACGGCAGTGTGTAAGATCTCTGCAGAATGTGAGAACATGTCCTCTGAGACACCATGGATGGGTGTGAAACCGCACTCAACCATACAACACATGCTCCTTTCATACAGTGAATCCACAAGACTGACAGGATCGTACTCCGTACAATCAGGAAAGTGTTTTCCTCTTTTCCTACAGTCAAGCTGGAGACGAAGGATGAGAAATAAAGACCCATTTCAACACCTCCCTTAGGCCGTCTTTCTCATTTCAGCCACACAAAAAATATTTAGATGATAATGGGAAATAAACAGCAAGACTGTATTTATTGATCGGAACATCAGCAAAGTAAATATTGAAGCATGAACAGAACTTTATCCATAATCTGTGTACATCTAGCTCTGTAAATGATGTGTGCTCTCTCTGAGGCGAGTGTTCAGTCTGATGGTAGACAGCATAATAATCGATAACTCTCTCAACAAACAAGAAAATGTCACAGCAGTGGAAAAGTTGTTAAGTTAAAGGTCCAAGTGCTGCAACTAACTCTCTTCAAAAATAGATGATGTTTAATGGCAATGCTGTTGATCCGGTTTTTGGTCTAAAACACAGACACATTATGTTTTTATATATATATATATATATATATATATATATATATATATATATATATATATATATATATATATATATATATATATAGAGAGAGAGAGAGAGAGAGAGTACATCAATAAGATTATATAAGTATATAGCGGCTTGCATAAGTATTCACCCTCTTGAACTTTGTAGTGTTACACCCTGAAACAAAATTTTAATTTATTTTTTTTTTGTATAATGGATTTAACGGTGTTCTAGGTCAGGGTTTTTTTATTGATACTTTTCTGGAGCTTTGTCCCTGACTTGCTTTGATAGCTGCTTGGTTTTCATGTTTGTGTATTATATCACTATATTCAAGATATTTCTATAATAAACAATATACATCATGATGTATGGTTTTTCTAACAAACTAACAGCAAAACAGTAGTGTTGCATTTTAATAATAAACTTATTTAACAGGTACAAAAATAAATGAAGGGGAAAAACTTTTTTTTTTTTTTTTTTTTTTTTTTTTTTAACAAATATGTTAAGATTCAGATGGGAGAAAGCTTTATTACATTTCCTTCCAGGGTTTGTAACTGTCATTTAACAAAATATAATAAAATGAAAAACATATTTTTATTATAAAATTTCAGAACATAATTAATCACAATACCGATATTATATCATCATGTTGCCCAGCCCTAAACAGGTGTATTTATATGGATGTCACGTGATGCTTTAATTGCACACGGATCATCTTCATTCAACTAATTATGTGACTTCTGACGGCATCTGATTGCAACAGAACTAATTTAGGAGTTTCACAGCAACAGGGGGTGAATATTTATGCAATCACAACTTACATATTTATTTGTAAAGACTTTTGCTTTTGATTTTTCCCTCCCACTTCAATATTATGGGCTATTTCATACACAGTCAT
The DNA here is from genome assembly GCA_023630585.1 of Cranoglanis bouderius. Classification (NCBI taxonomy): domain Eukaryota; kingdom Metazoa; phylum Chordata; class Actinopteri; order Siluriformes; family Cranoglanididae; genus Cranoglanis; species Cranoglanis bouderius. The sequence goes on from CM042551.1 coordinate 13,155,314, forward strand.
CACATACAATCCCAATTACACACATTTCAGTTTGTAACGCTACCTAATGTGGAAACGGTCATGGGGGGTAAATACTTATTCAAGGAAGTGCATCAATAAGATAATGTGTGTTAACTCAGTGTGCTTAAGCTAATCATTCAGAGCCAGATCATATCAATTGATCAAAACGTTCAGGTTAATCCACTGAGCCTTTATATACAGCAATAAGTATTGGATCTATTGGAGCTGTTTGGAATGAACACACTGATGAAACGCCAAGACCAGTGTGTGCAGGATAAGATTTTTTTTAGTCATCCAGGTCTAGACAGAAGTCTGAGAGGAGATTTTTCACCTCTCAGACTTCCAAGAGGAAGGATTTTTGATCAGTGATGCAACATCATAAAGATTTTACCAGCTTCCTTGCCTTACTGCTAGATGATGGATCAGTGATGGCGCTTCCTCTGCTCTCGTTAAATACGTCACATTCACAGCAAACATGTTCACAGCCCCAAAAACAATCCAGAGAGGAATCATCCTGACTTTAATGGTATTAATAAGCTTCGGCTGAGAAGCTTAAGTGTGTGAGGCGTTCACACGGTCAGAGAGCTGAGGAGCTGAGCAGCGTATTAAAGTAATACTCCACTGTTTTTCAGTCTCACTTCGATCCACCGTATCTGCAGCGTATGTAAGGAGTATAACACAACGAGGAAAACTATTTAACAACAATGTGGTGTGGTGTGTTACATCCCTAAAATGTATTATTTTCCTACAATGTCACAATTCCTCTTATACCATAAACATTTATTTAAAATTACTACTGACACTTTCTATTGGTTACATTTAATGTTTCTTCACAAGCCTGTCTTTCTTTCCTTCCTCCCTCCCTCCCTCTCTCAAGGTTGAAAAATTGCACCTTGTCACGGAGAAACCGCAGTGTCATCTGTCCTTTAGCTTTAGCTACAACTGTTAAAAAGCACTGACACTGGAGACTCCTTCCAAAATATTCTGAATAAATATCTCCTTACAGAAAAACCTATCCACGATTAGATGTTTTTCTTCATTAACTAACAACACTTTCCATACAAGCTCCTCTGAATTCTCTGTTACTATGGAAATGGAAACGTGACATACTAGCATGAGAGCAATAATATAATTCTGTGACTTACCCTACGCCTTACTGACACTACTGTCAGAGACGTGCTGTTTAATAATCACCTTCTGACCAATCAAATTACAGAATTCATGAGCATTGTGGTATAAATGTAATTACCACAACATGTACTATATGTCCAATTTGTGCAGAGAGAAAAGAAAAAAAAACAGAAAACATATGACAGAAGTTTAAGGGCAGTTAGATTAAACATTAAGCTTTTTACTCACTGCCCCAACAGCTGCCCCTTATGATTCGATTATAAATGAGTTTTGAATAAACAGGTTTTCTGTTCTTTCCTCACTACAAGAAACAGTGAAAATCTTTCCCATAGCAATTGCTTATATGCTACAGATGTGGTAGATTAGATTAGAAATCCTGGAGTGTTCCGTTAATAAAGTACAGATTGCCAAACTTGAACTTTAAAAAAAATAATAATAAAACTGACATTTGACCGCTCCTTACCTTTTATCTGACTGGATACATCACTCTTGGGTTCACATTTGGGAAGCGCGCCATCTACAGAGAACAGAAAGGAAGGAAAAGGTTAAATCACAAATAAAATGTAATTATTGTATATAAATCAACACACTAATTACCGCCTCTAAAGCCATAGACATAGCGACCTTGTCTATCACTACACAGAGTATGTGCTTCGTGTATCTTTAGCTCTTTGTGCGTCTCCGGGACTTCGACAGTGAGGTCTTCTTAACTCTGTTCCATTCACCATAAAGAGTGCTGGTGGTAGCACAGAAGCTGAATTCAGCTTGAGCATGAACAAGTCGCAGCACTAATCCCTAAGAGCTAATGATCTCTAATCACACACTAAATTCTCCATAGCCAAACAACGTGCTAAGTGTGGCTTTTCACGGGGGGGGGGGGGGGGGGGGGGGGTTGGAGCTCCCTGGATGAACTGATTATTATAAGCGAAATGGAGAGCATGTGAGGGCAGAATGAAAGAGGTGTGTGTGAGTGTCTGTGTGAGTGTGTGAGTGTCTGCATGGCTGGATTGAACTGCAGGGAAAGTTTAAGCTTCTTCCTTGCCAAGTTAAACACACTGCCTGCTCGTTCTAGCAACCCTCAAATTGCACGACGCAGAAAGCCTCCGATGATCACAGGTCAAACGCTGCGCCGTGTGGCTTCTTTTTTTTTTTGAAAATGTACCATCATTATTCACTTTTCTTTAACACAGTGTTGCAGTGCAGGGTGAAAGTGCTGGATAAACAAGTGACTGCAGCAAAAACAACATACAACAGAATAAAAGTACACAGGCTGTGTTAAAACACTGGTCTTAATGATGACAGAATTAAACTATACACCATCCATCCATCCTTCATACCGCTTATCCTACACAGGGTCGCGGGGAGCCTGGAGTCTATCCCAGGGAAGGTGGCGGACACCCTGCACGGGGTGCCAACCCATCGCAGTGCACAATCGCACACACATTCACACACTATGGACAATTTGGAAATGCCAATCAGCCTACAACACGTCTTCGGACTGGGGGAGGAAACCTGAGTACCCGGAGGAAACCCTGAAGCACGGGGAGAACGTGCAAACTCCACACACGCACAGGGCGGAGTCAGGATTTAAACCCCCAACCCCAGAGGTGTGAGGCAAACATGCTAACCACATTTCACTTGCCAGATTATTGCTGCTAACTCAAACAGGCATCAAACACTATTTAAATGCTCATATTTGCACATTTACAAGGTTTAAGGTACCGTGTTCTACTTTTACACAGCTAATGCACGTTTACCAAAACACATTTAGCCAACTGTGTACCTTCTGTGCTGTAGTTTAAAAAAAAAAAAAAAAAAAAAAAAAAAAAAAGTGCTCCGAATGAATAGATGACATTTATAACACACTGGGGGGATGCAGTTAAAGGAAAATAATCAATGACAGGGTGGTGTGACACAGCCTGATGTGAAGCAGAGTTACTCTTACCACCCTAAAGTTGATTGTTTTCCAATGACAGCATGTTCCAACATGGTTAATTCCCCTTATGCCACTGCAATGTGCAAACATTAAAAAATGTTCTTGGTGATCACACTTTTCAGTTTATAGTTACATCTAATGTTGTGGAACGTCTGTGAAACGAGTTAGTTCTTGTCATCACTTATGCTATAACAGTTATAGCAGTCGCTCCCTTGCCAATTTCCCTTGCTTCTATTTTCCCCATTTCTTAATAAGCCAAAGGTTATCAAGACAAAAAAAAAAAAATGCCGCTTGTTACTATCTAAAGAATGCTAAATGAAGGTCTCCTTACAAAAAACTTCGCCATGTTCCCGATCACTGGAGTTTTTAAATTCAGCTTAAGCGGACCATACACGTCCCTGTGTAAGCTGTTACAGTATCAGTCCGTACAGGATTATGCAGAATTTTTGTGATTGTAGCGGCCAAAAATGCTTGATTTTGCTGCGGCTTATTTAAAAATTTGGGATGCAACTTACAGAGCTTTTTACGGAGCCCCTGAAGTGACCTGTGCATAAATAAATAAATAAATAAATAAATACATAAATTCACAGAGGCTTTTGAGAATCTTTTCGCGTGCGCACGTAGAAGTCTCTGTGATTTTTTATTTTTTTTTGCACAGGTCACTTCAGGGGCTCCGTAGCCTTTTGTGCGGAAAACTACTCGAATCACAATTGCACGAAATTGGAAATTGTTTTGCGCGGTCTTTCACAGTGATGTTTGTTGGAAAACGAGACCTTTTAGCTGTGCTCACGTTCGACGCACGTGAATCGAAGAGGGCTTTGACTGAATGCACGTTGTGACGACGTCACATGACGCGTCTTGGCCCAAATCTGTGCAAATTCTGCGGTAATTCTGAAAATTTGCAAGCTCCTCTGAATATTGCGGCGTGTGATTGATTTTGCGTTTCCTGGAGGGACTGACTGTAGAAACGTTATTAGAGTGAGCGTGTTAATATACATTTATGATTTGCTAAGCAGACGGGGCTACCGTCATAGCTGCTGTTCAGAAGACTATGATTTAATAGTATGAAGGAAATAGTCTGAAATGCAAAAACATGCAAAGGAAACCATTTTATATTTCGATGGAATGAATTTGAATAGTGAAATTAACTGTGACCACCCACAGCTGGAGATACAGCAAGCTGAAAATGTAAAAAAAAAATAATAATAAAAATCCTGCCCAGGAGTGTCATGTGGAAGGCCACATCTGGGCTAAAAGCGTGACACAGATGAGCTCAGAGGATCCCCCTGAAGTCGATGGTAGGGAAGGAAAGCAGGAGGCAGGAGCACTGACAGATAGGGGCATCTGTCTCTCTCTCTCTCTCTCTCGCTCTCTCTTTTATCATACAGAAGATCTGAGGCTCAGAGAAATCCATCCACCTCTCCACTGAGATGTTATTACCCTACAAGACGACTGACAACCCTCTCACACTCTCTCTCACACACATACACACCCACCCCAGTGATATCAGCCAGTACCTCTCTCCAGTGGGGTGTGTACTGGTGAAAGGAAACCAGCCAAGGAAGGAAAGAGATGTAGAGATAAAGAGAGAGAACAAAAGAGCGCCTGGAATTCCAGAGTAGAAGTGCTGCTTCTTCACATTCTACAAATGGAAATTCTTCTCCTAATGTTCCGTGGCAATCAGAGATTCCAGACATCTCAAGAGCAAGAAACTGGAGGCCAAATACAAAACACTGGACATGGTTGTGATGGCATGCCAAATGCATTCCTCGCTCCTAGTACAGTATTGGATGTGCGCTGTGCTTAGAGAAGAGCGTCCAAACAACACTTCACATTTAACTTCAGTGGAGCCAACGGACTAACACTGCAGTGCTGGAAAGTTCCTATTAGATCACAGGGATAGAACACAAATCTTACGTCTGGGTGTCGGGGACAAGCAGAATGTGTGTCTGGGCGGTCTGCTGATATTGTGGTCGCCGCCAACCGGAATACAAACGGTGGCTTTCACAATATCGCAATATGTATTTTGAACACATCGTGCTCACATTGGTTTATATACTTCTGTCCTTAAGTCATTCCTGATTCCTGTTGCCTACTGTAATAATCAACCACAGATTTTGGCTCAAATTATTTAATGATTTTTTTTTAAAAAGTGAAAACGCATCTTCTTCTCTACGGTGGGGCTTTCCATCCATTTTTCATCCAGCGAAAATGGAGCTTTTTGAAAACGTGGACTAAACAAACACAGATATTCAAAAACAATGACATATTTTCAGTCAGGTGACCCATTCAACTCAAAACAAACAAGATGATGGACGATGTTGTACTTTGTTGGGCTTTGTTAAAGATTAACGTCACTTTATACAACCTTCAGATTGCGTTTTGAAATAAACGCATGAAGGAGACGGCGATTTTTGGAAAACGTTTGAAAACGCCAGTGTACAAGGAGAACGTTTTAAAACAAAAATCTATCCGAATGAATGTGGACGTATCCTATGTATCCGACTCTCTCATCACACAGTTATTTGGGTTCAGTTACACTAAGATTTCTTAGCATACTTTAAGTCGCTAATCAGCTAACAAACCATTTTAATTTATTTTCCTTGCTAGCTTATAAAAACTTTGTTTGAAATAAGGCTGCTGTGTCTTGTCTGACTTTTTTTTTTCTTTTTTTGTAGTAAGACAGGAACTAAACCGGCCATATATGCATTTACCAGTATCATAAGTCAACTAAATTTACTGTCATGTCTTCTAAATTTGAGGGCCATCTGAAGTTTCCAGGAAACTGGACAAACACCCTGGCGCATTTACAATTTTGTCCAGCCCTGTATTGCCAGACACAAATAAAGCTTAAAAAGAAATACACAGTTCGACAGAAATAAATGTCTGGAAGTCTGTTAAGCCTAATTGTGCTATTACAGGACAAATAAGGAAACATAAATGTACAGGACATTTTGGGGGGGAAAAAAGGACATTTTGGCATTTAAGAGAAACCAGAACACACGTTCAATACAATCAGATGCTGATTGCATTCAATACTGGATCAATAAATCTGTAGGCAGAGCTGAAGAAGTATCTAGAAACCCCTTTAAACATATTCAAGTACTTGGAATTTGAATTTAATATCAGGGATATCCGAGTCCCCTCAGTTATGCACACATCAGGAGAGATTAATAGCATTTTTCTTTTAAACTGTGACCAAGCAGGATATGAGTGTCTCACACTCACAAAACACACTCACCCTGTACAAGAGCCCGTGTAAAAGTTTGAGTCGTCTCCAAAAGCCCCTGTGCTGTGAGCCAGAACACTCACAAAAACACACACACTAAAAAACAATGCCACTAAACGCAGTGAGTCAAGAGCGCGTGTTCCTGACAGGACCCACGTGTTTCCCCTGTAATAAACAATCCCTCCCATTCTGTCAACGGGCACATTAAAACAAGCGCATGCTTTATGAGAAGACCCCGGTAATACGTGCCCTGTGATGAGCACTGCGGTGGGCTGCTCATTCAGAGATGAATCACAGGGAGGAAAGAGGGGCCCCTCTTCATTGCTAGATGCTTTCAGTCTGCCTCATCCACAGCCACTCATTCAATTCAGGAAGAGAGGAAAAATAATGACCTGCTTTAGCAGTGCCCAAATTAATCTCCTGCTTCCCCTTGAAATTTGTATCGAAGCAAAGTGGAAACCAAAAAAAAATAATAGTAAAAATCGCAGAACATTTTTGGATCTGGGTCGAACACGGGACTAGAAGTTTTCCACAGCTATGATTAGAATTAAACAGGGATTCACACACCTCTGTCCATCAGGCATTCACCTGAGAATATGTTCCAGTAGATAAAGTACCCGTGAGGGACAATAGCCGATGTATGTCAACTATGTGACCCTTATTTATGGGGTGAACAAATCATAAATGCATTAGCTAGTTTACCAAGCGTGTAAAAGCTTGTGTGCTTGTCCATTCCCATGTGTTGGTTGCCTAGAAACCTAACTGACCAGGTTAAAAAAGTAGTACCTATATATTATATATGTGATATCTAATGTATGGAGAGATCGTTTGTGAAGTGCATTAATATAGATTAAGGGATACAAACATGAACACTATACGTTCAAAAATTTGTGGACACCTGACCATCGCACCCATATGCAGGTCTTCCCCAAACTGTTGCCACAAAGTTGGAAGCACACAATTGTCTACAGTGTCTTTGTATGCTGTAGCATTAACATCTCCCTTCACTGGAACTAAGAGACCCAAACCTGCTCCAGCATGACAATACCCCTGTGCACAAAGTGGAGCTCCATGAAGATATGGTTTGGAGTGGAAGAACTCGAGTGGCCTGCACAGAGCCCTGACCTCAACCCCACTGAACACCTTTGGGATGAACTGGAACTTTAACTGCACCCCATGTTCCTCGCCTGACATCAGTGTCTGATCTCACTAATGCTCTTGTGGCTGAATGAGCACAAATCCCCACAGCCACGCTCCAAAATCTAGTGGAGAGCCTTCCCAGAAGAGTGGAGGTTATTATAACAGCAAAGGGAGTAAATCTGGACTGAGATGTTCAACAATCATTTGGTTTACTTCAACGCTGACGTAGGTTAAGAGTAGCCGAATAAAGAAAGCACAAAGGTTAAAGGTCAAGTTACTACACAACAACCCGATCTGAGAAAGAGAGAATCTGCGACTGACAGAGAGAGGTCAGAACAGTTAAAGTTTAACGTGTCTCTGTGGAATTGGCCCAGCAGGAAGTTTGATGGCTCTATATTTTACAAGATGTCCTACTTTACTTTCGGAACCAATTTAAAGGGAAAAAAAAAAAAACAGCACCTTTTATCTTTGGAGATCATAATTATCTCAAGCCTCTTTAAAAGATGAGTCACCGTATTATTCGAGCACAGCCTAGACATGACGAGAGGGCAGGGCTCTGTTCTAGGCTGCTACTCCTATCCTGATGAATTAAATACGAAAGAAGGCAAAGTGAAAAGACCAGAGAAAACAGGAACTCAACAAAATATGAACAACAAAAAAGAAAAAAAAGGAAAAAAAACACTGACACATGTTTGTAAATATCAACAGCAGCCAGGGCGGGATGATATGTGATGGGGCAAAACTATCAGGATGCTTAGAGACATTATCACAATAATATCACACTACTTCAAACTTGCTAACTCTCAGTGGAACAGAACACGCTTGAAGATAATGTTTCATATCCAACGAAAGCACAATCACCTTCATTAACTTGCTTAGTTAAATTTGACTCGTACTTCTGCACTGAAGCACGCTCGCATATCTGCACTGCATCTGTCGATGTGCACCATCTCCAAAAACAGTGCATTGTGCCCAGCAGCGGCTCGTGACCAGAGATTTTGGTGGGGCAGGATGACATTAATAACCACACAGCCTCAAACAAACTAAAATCAAGAGGCTATTACACTTGACATATGCTACAGGCTACTATCTGGGTAGAGTACCTGCATGATAGGATGTTGACAACATTGAAGCTTTTACAAACGTACTTCTAAACAGACCGTTTCCACGCATTTTTTCCCTCACGAGGGCTAATTGCCTCGGGTGTTGTCACTGTTTGCGTGACTACCAGACCAATAAAATATCAAACCTTTTGCCTATCTAACCCGAGACTAGGCTAGTTTGGTGTCGCTAGCCAAGGGGAGGCACAACTAAGCTATTATTGTATGGGTTTAGCTGCTATAGCGCCATGCAAAGTACATGATCTGTCCTTATGCTCTGCTCATATCATATTCACTTAACTTGGAGCTCATATAGACATTTACACTCCTTGTTTTCCTGCTCGGCATGAGAGCAGGGTATCTGCAGGTATCAGCACTTCAAATCTAATACTTTTTAATATCATATTCAAGACATTTCCAAAAAATTTTAAGACCTGCACATCACTTCAATCATGCTACACGATACATCAGCTATAATGGATTGTGTTCGTGCATATACATCCATTTCTGGGTGTAAGTAAACGATAGCAGGGTAAACTTGTATAGAGGTATATGGGAGACAATAGCAAATATCCTGTTTGCATCACCATTTGCTCCAAAAGTGAAAGAAAAAAAATCCAGTATTTCCTTTCCATGGTTTCCAAGAGAGGAAAAAATATATAGTGATGGATTACGGCAGTCAGAAGAGAAAAAGATGTCAAATTTACCATCACTCCCTCAGCAGCTGTATTAGAAACATCCTGGAAACAGTGTTTACTAGTTTTTTTTTTTTTTGGTAATTTAATGCCAGAGACATGTAACAAGTAGTGTTAATGTACATAAATTTTTGTAAAGAAGAACATATATTTACATACATACAAACATTTTTTTAAATTTATATTAATAACAATAGTAATATATTTCTGACTTGATCCACTTTTATGCTTTAGACCTAACGTTTAGTTGGAAACCGTTTTCTTTAATCACTTCTCATTACCAATCAGGTGAAATGCTGTAAACCTCCACCCACAAAAATGTTTGAGATTACGCTAACGTAAAACCAAAGGGAATCTGGTGCGTGTTGTGTCTAAATGCATGTTATAAGCGACTCAAACTCACGGCACAGACAGAGATGAAGCTCATGTGGACCGGCATTTACTGTGAACCGCGCCGCTCTAAAACACTTGATGAGCCGCGCACACACTCCGAGTGCAACAGTGACACAGGTTTATCATTTCAAAAAGCAACGAGCGAAAATAAAACCTAAATCTTTACGGTGTATAGGATTTTAATGCTAATTAAGGCCTTATTTTTTTACAATAAGGTATTTAATACATTTTAAGACTTTTTAAGGATCCGCGGACACCTTGGAGAGGATGTTAGGGTTTCAGTTTCAATTCCTTTACTGGTAAAAAATAAATAAATAAATACAAAATAGAAAACATTTAAAAACGGCGCACCCTCCCCTCACACTAACTGACTGTGTGAGCTAGTGTTTGGCAGAATTGAGACTGTCAGCCAGTAAGACACGAGTATTTCCACGTATTTTCCTGTAAACGCTGCCTGATTGGTCTCGTCTCCGTTCACTGAAGATACAAAATTAACATTGCTGTCTTCTTTTACTGACATTCAGTGACAAACTGCTCCAAGTGGAGAATTATTCGGGGTTAAAGAAAAAAATCTTTAAATACCCAGGCGAGGTTACGCCCACGGAGTAAATCCTGCCCCAATGGGCCACTAATGTATTAGCGCTTGTTACAGTTTCTTGGTATCTTACTTGCATTCAAGACAAAAGGCAACTGGACTTCGGGAAACCACCATGTGTCAGCGCACAGAAATGTGATGCACTGGAACTATGACATGAATGTGAAGTAGACAGAATGTGTAACTACTGAACTATGCTCAGTATTGTGTTTGGGTGGGTGTTTAAATGCGATCTAAGAATGTGTATGCATTCACAAGAGAGATATTAAAAACTAGAGGAAGGGGAGGCGGACGACTGGCGATGTATTTCTCTCACACAGAGTCAAACAAAACCAGGTCACGCAGAGGCAGAGGAGAGAGAGAAATGGAGAGAAGGAGTCGCAACCGAGTCTCCCCATCCCCCTGCTCCATTTCTGTGATCTATTTCAACTCCCTTCATTTCTTACCCACATTTCTTTTCTTTTTTTTTAACCTGTCTGTCTGCTCACTCCATCCGACTTCACCTCGACGAGGAAGAGAAAAGGAAAACACACTTCAGCAGAGTTGCTTCAGAATGCTTAATCCTCAGTGAAATAAAACAAGTTAAGCAAGATCATTTACACACATTAAGCATAGAATTAATTAAGTCGGGATGCAACACTACAACACAATGGTTCAGTAATGAGCGTAAACACTGATCTGTGTTTACTGTGGCAGCGGGACTGACACTTGCTTCAACATGTAAGATTCCTTTAAGTTAATCATCAGCCATTCAAAAGAATCATTCCTGTGTTTCAATTGTAGTCTGAACACACGCATGAAAGAGCTCGAGCTTTTTAACACTCGCTGTAAAACTCGCTCTGAGCAATGGGAACACAAAAAAACAAAAAACAGCCGGTTCAGTTATGCAAATTAAGACCTCATAAAACAGCACTTAGAGAAGGTTAACAGCAGTCCATACACACACACACACACACACACACAAATAAAATAACTAATGAAAATTAACCGTTACTTTTATCCTTTCAGTCAAATTTCACACTGCAAACAAAAATGACAGCTTTAACTTGTCAATGCTGGCAAGTGACCATGGTATAAGTGGGATAATCCACGGCTAGGTGTGCGTTACACCAATTTAATGCACTCCGTGGAGGCAACCTAGGGTCTGCTTCACCTCAGGTGGTTCTGTGCTTCCATGATGTGCATTAAAATAGTGTAATGCACATCCAGCCATGGATTATCCCTTACTTACTTAGTAGGGATGGCATGAAAAAATCTCCGCCACAAATGGTCAAAATGGTTTTTCTTTCGGTTTTTAGCTGAAAGAGGAAACAAGGATGAACATTTTGAACTTTTGCGATCATAGAAACTAACGCAGAATCAAGAAAACTCCGCGAGGAGCTGCCAAGATTTGGGCCGAGACGTGCCGTGTGACATCATCACACATCACAGCTAAAAGGTGTCATTTACGAACGAACATCACTGCAAAAGACCAATTTGGTGCAACTGCAATTCCACCAATTCAAGTAGTTTACCACAAAAAAAGCAAGTTGCATCACAAATTTTTTTTAAAAGCTGCAGCAAAATCAAGCATTTTTGGCCGCAACAATCGCAAAAAAAAAAAAAAAAAACCTCTGTGAAATCCTGTATGGACTGTAATACACGGTTTTTTGGACCAGTGCTCGTCAGCTCAACACTGAGCAGCATCAACGGTGAAAAGTGTCGCTCATGTGGACATTAGACGACTGATTTGTAAAAGGATTAGAATTGATGTTATTCCGTAGTATTACGCCTCCCTTACTCTCCTTAAACCTGAAATGGTGGAAGTGCTCATTTCCCCGTTCGGTTCCGGACAATTAACTCGTTTAACATGAAACTTTAGAATGAAAAGTCATGATCGGGGGGTGGGAAATCCACATCGCAGCAACCCTGAGCAGTAAATCAATATAAAATATGATTACAATATAGTGAGAGTAATTATATAGAGATGCCAAGTTTAAGTAATGGTTCCTATCAAATAGTACAAATCTTTAAAAATCTCCTATTTTTAAATGGTCTAGTTTTCAGGGATACCTGCACAGTCTAAATGAGCTTTCTCACTTCCCGTTTATATTAAAAAAAAAAAAAAAAAAAAAAAAAAAAATTAGAAAAAAAATTTAACTACTTGAACTGCTGACAGGTTTTTTTTTTTTCCATTACATCCAAAACTACTGAATTATGTCTCTAAAATAAACAGCTTCAGTCTTGAAAAACTCAGACAGATTGAACAATCTGGCAGGTAAAACTGATCAGGTCTGGAGCTGAATAAGAAGCACAGTGTGCTGACTGTGACATGCACTTTCACTACCCTGATGATGTGGTTTAGTCACTTTCACTTCAGCTGTCATGTTACTGTTCCACCTTTGTGGTTTCTAAAGCTGGATTGGGGCTTTTCTACCCATGCAGCCTGCTCATGTTACTGAAGCAATCTGTTTAGTGTACAGTACACGCTCACAGCCTTTATCACGTGTGTCACATTTTCACGAGCTTAGATTCAGGGGTGAGGCAGTAGATTTTAATTATATAAAAAAAAAAAATTAAAAAAAAAAAAAAACCACAATGATTAAAAAGCATGATTTTGTATTATGAGGTGAGATTTCAAAGGCATCTTGATGAAATCTTGCTCATACAGAAATGACTGCTCCAGAATTACACTGATCATGAAGTACACAACAACCATGGACTGTTTAAAGTCCCTGTGAAGTCCCTGTGAATTCGACGTGTCGACAATTTCCGCTGAAACAGGACGTCAGGGCGGGACACATCGATTGGCTCCTCACCCTTTTTCAATAGCCAATAGCGTTTAGCTTAACTCACAGCCCGGGCTAAGCCGTGAGCTGGCACAAATACTGTATATTTTGAATGCATATATCTTCTAAATGTGAATTTCATCATTGTTTTGGAGCGCACTAGCTTATAGATAACCTTAAAGCAAACATATTCATACTAAAAGCCAAAAAACTTCAATTTTGATTTCATGGGGATTTTAAATACTGAAGAAAGGCTTAGTAAGGAGAGATCTGAGGTAAATTTGCAAGGTAAATGTAGAGATTGTTTGATTTAGTGAAATGATTGGCCATCTTACGGGCCTTTTTCCTCCATTCATCGAAATGCTCATTATAGTAATATACATTTTACTTTAAGTGTGCAATTATATCCCTGTGCTCTCACATATACTCTCGAATCTGACCAATCTGCTCTCAGTCTAATACATTAACCATAACCTAAGCCTAACATTAAGCCTAACAGATATTTGAACTACAAAAAAGTAAAAACATTCTAACTGTATAACCCTCTGGTGAAGTTTTCTGTAAGAAGCCTTTAAACTTTTGTGAAAGAGGACTTCGGTGTCAGTGCTCTAAAGTAAAGCTTTACGTTTTGCCAAAGCGGAGTTTGTGCATTGCGGTTTCTCGGTTACGCGATGAATTGCAATTTTTTTAGTTATTATTAGCTTTAAGAGAGAAAAAAACAGAACAAAATGTTATAATGAATCTGAATGAATTCTGGGAACTAACTTGCTTTGGACATTCCACAACATTAAATGTAGCTGCAGATGGATAAACAGTACTGTATAAAAACTGTAAGAGGTATGCTTTTATAGGAAAATAATCAACTTCTGACAACACGCCCCACTGAGTTCTATTCCTTACGTACTGAACAGATTTAATAAGAACGCACTACAGCCTTCCACAAGGATACTAAAGGTACTAAAGCTTTCCATGCAGATACTAAAGTTTTCCATGCAGATACTAAAAGGTACTAAATCCTTCCAAAAGGATACTAAAGGTACTAAAGCTTTCCATGCAGATACTAAAGGTACTAAAGCTTTCTTTAAGAATATGCAAGTATATCAGTTAATATCACACCTAAAGCTATTGTCCTTTATCGCAGTGTATCACGTACACACACAAACACACACACACACACACACACCCACCCATCATAGATTGCCCCTGACTGATAATCATTTACAAACTCTACATTTGTCCTAGCAGCTGGAAGTATGGCAGCACATCTCATCAAAAGACACGAGGAGGAGAACATGAGAACATCACTCTGTGAGAATCAGCACCAGTGTTCTGCCAAATACACTCACTTTTGACACCAAGCATGCCAACATTATGATTGACATGCCACGATACAGGCAATCCATCATAGCCCATCCCACAGGCTTAGGCTGGAGTAGAAATTCGGTTTTGCTCTATTGTTGGAGTGTTGTTTTTTTTATTAGAGGTGCGCAATACATCCTGCACTGGCCGGGCTCACAGATGGGTTTTGTATGAGAATGATCTATTGATTCAGAAGGTGTGAAGCAGCACCACACCATATTTCCACTCAAACTCAATGGACTGTCTTCTAACAAATGCAGATTTTGTTTTGTTCCCTAAGCAGTGTACACTATAGGATACTCCATAACCCTGTGGCCACTGGGGATTTATACTGGTGCTGATGCTCCATCTGGTAATTAGACACTTTTGGTTAAGGACACCGTTCATGAAACATGTTTAGGAGGTGTTAATCATTTACAGAGAGCAGGTTAGTCCACATTTCTTCTCATTTCTCAAACACAATGGAAGAGACAAATACTAACCAAAAGCAAAGCAGAAAAGAATAAGTAACTAGTGCATATCCAACTCCACGACCTCTAACACACCCTCAAGGACAGCAGGGTGCAAACCAAAGTGAATGAAAAGAAGGACGTGGCAGAATGAGCACAGAACAGAGCGTGATCTAAGCGTCTGACCCTGAGCAGTGGGATAAACCCACAAGGTTTTGTGCTGGACCCAAGGGCTGGCTGAAGAAGTGGGCCAGGGTGACATCAGTTGTGATGTCTTTAGAGATTCTCGTGCTAATTTGTTGGTTGGTGCAGTATTTCCTTTAGTCCTGTGAGAAGACAGCAGTTGTCCGCCATAGTGATGTCACAGCAGGACACTGTTAGTGCAGCTGTAATGAAAGTTAGGAGACAAAATTGAAGAAATCTCTAATATAAGGTATATTACAGTCAGGGTTCACCAATAACTCCTAAAAACAAACCGTTTTCAGCTACACTCAATGTAGCATTAACGAGAAATCCAACATAGAATCCACATGGAGATGGGCAACGTTGGACTCAAGGATCCAGAATGCAATGCAGCTATACGACACGGCTGTGCGGAGTTACAGAGACTCGGCTCGGCTAGTTAGCGACCTACGAGACGTCGACCACGAGATGCTGACCGAGGACGGTGGTATTATCATAAATGTTGAAGCTTTGGAAGCTGATCGATTTGAGGCGAGAGAGCTGGACAAACTAAAGGACTAAAGCGCTGCTGCATCAGTCTCTTTGAACAGAGTATAAAGGGCTAATTCCTTGTGTCTAGGAACAGGATTGTGGGTACACTGTAAAACATGATAGCCCCTTTAAGTAATGTGAACCTATTTCTTCTTTTTGACTCTGATTGTCATGACCAGTTTTAGATAGTGAACTTAAGTTTAGAAGCATTCAAAAATTAAACTTAAAGTAATCCATTGTCTTGACTTGGAAAACATTTTGAGTTGAAACAAAGGTTACCTTCAAGTTGAGTTTACTCACGTTTTTAAGGCAGCAGGTGAACTTTCGTTTCTAAGTTTAACCAGCTGAAATGTTTTACGGTGTAGGGAACGTGAAAATAGATTGAATAGGCTGTTTATACTAAAAAAAGCCAATGCAGAATTTCATTATAAAATAAATCTTGGATGAAGATCACATGTTAATTACAAAGATGAATATACAAATCGTTCAGGGTGAATTTTTCCTTTAAGAATTTTGGCAGCTCTAAAATCCACAGCTCATCTGTACAAATTCAGAATCTCGCTGGAGCAGAGAGGAGTGGAAAACCCAATACCAAGGAACCAGATGATACAATTCCTCCATTCTCTAAGCTCCATTAGTTCACATGTAGTACATCTGATCTGTCATCTCAAACTCATCCACACTGCAAGCAGACACCAAACGCTCAATCTGCAGATTTAATCAGCACACAGACAAAACATTTCATCTCATATGACCTCTAAATATCAATAGAAGATGCCACTCAAATCAATTCAAGCGGAGTTGTTTGGGAGGTTTCCACTCAGTACCTAAAAGATACCTCAAACTAGTTTCCCTGACAGATTCTGGAGAGAAACAAACCCACACAAACAGCTGTAATAACAGCATCTACTGAATTCAAAACAGGATTTAACGCATCACACGTAATGTCAATATTTTCAGTTCTCCCACTGAAAAAACGCTGCTGGCGATCGATAAATAAGTCACGCTGCAATAAGTGACCCGTTTAATCTGCACCAAACTACACAGCTCTCGATTATGCCATCAAATGCACACTTTGGATTGCAGGTGTTGACAAATCATAAATTCATCAGCTAAAGTAAACTTTCGCCAGCATTTTATTTATGAGACGTGGTGTTTTGTTCTCGTATCATATGCACTATATGGCCAAAAGTATGTGGACACCCGACCATCACACCCAAATGTAGTTCTTCCCCAAACTGTTGCCACAAAGTTGGAAGCACACAATGGTGTATTTGTATGCTGTAGCAGTACAATTTCCCTTCACTGGAGCTAAGAGGCTCAAACCTGTTCCAACATGACGATGCCCCGTGCACAAAGCGAGCTCCATTAAGACATTGTCTGCCAAGATCGGTGTGGAAAACTCGAGTGCCCTGCACAGAGCCCTGACCTCAACCCCACTGAACACCTCTGGGATGAACTAGAACACTGACTGCACCCCAGGCCTCCTCACCCGACATCAGCGCCTGACCTCATTAATGCTCTTGTTAATTGATGTTATTTGAGTCCCGCTAGCATCTTTTTACTCTCTCTTACTTTCTCTATGTTTAACCGTCAGCTGACTGCATGTTGGGGGGCACGGTGGCTTAGTGGATAAGCA
Source organism: Cranoglanis bouderius (assembly GCA_023630585.1). Lineage (NCBI taxonomy): Eukaryota > Metazoa > Chordata > Actinopteri > Siluriformes > Cranoglanididae > Cranoglanis > Cranoglanis bouderius. The sequence continues at coordinate 13,172,462 of CM042551.1, forward strand.
CGTTTGCCTCGCACCTCCGGGGTTGGGGACACGAAACAGGCCTTTGCCCTGTGAGTACAGAGTTTCCATGTGCTTCCCGTGCTTCCTCTGGGTACGTGTTGTCTTTGTGCTACACTTTTATTTTGCTTGGTTTCGTCACTTGTTTCCATGCACCTGTGTTCCTGATCCTGAAAAGGCCTCGGTCATCTGTGAATGCGAATTAATCCACCTAGTAAAAACCATTCTACCATTAACCAGATCGCACCTCAACCCATGTGTGTAGTGCTGCAGATTACAGGATTGCAAAGGTCGTGCTACAGCTACTGCATCGAGGAATGTCAACAGGAAGTAGTTTCTGGTTTGGCAGACCTACGTAAGAAACTAATAAACGAGTAATGAAATCAGCTTGTCTACAAATGAGAAGCGGATAGTAGAAGTGGACCGATAGTGGATTTGATTGATACCGATAACCAAGTTGTGCATTACCTACCAGTAACCGATTAATCAACTGATGGTTTTTAAAATAGATACTGAATGAAAACACACACTCAGTAAAATATTGCTGAACTTTATCACAGATAGTAAGTTTTCACTGTACCATGAAAATGTACTGAACTTTTTTTAAATGAAATAATATATAAATATTAATATATATATCAGTTATGTTTTTAAAAGAAAGGACGGGGTTTTGTCAGTGACAGGCTGCGTCTGAAATCGTGTACTGTGACAGCACCTACTGCATTCGATTCAGTACCTACTGCTCGGCTGTTGATACAGTACGTACTGATCAGTACAAGTGGTAAGCATGAATACAATCCGGACGTACTACGCTGCACGGATTCTGACATCTCTTCCGCACCGGTCCCGTTGCATTATGGGATAGTGCAGTATCCACAGTGTCCAGTGGTTCCATAGTGCAGAATCGAGGTGGAAGCAGTAGGTCGTCCAGTTATTACTGTTTTATGAATACTGTACTGAGAATTCGGACATACTACTCCTTTGGCGTACTGCTTTTCGCCTACTGTGTAGTAGGATAGTAGGGATATTCGGACGCAGCCACGGTTTTTATTAAATCTGCTTGTCTACGAATATGAAACTAACAGCCAGAACATGAAATCTGCTTGAGCTATAAACCTAGCTGTCATGGTCATACCTGGCAGAAAAACTACTGCAGCTCAACAGTGGAATCTGCTTGCTTATGAATATTCCTCACACGAAAAATGGTTTGTGAATAAGAACCAGTAGTCTGTTCACAAATTTGCTTGTCTACGAAAATGAAACCAACAGCCTAAACATGAATTCTGCTTGATCGATCAACCTACCTGACATTATGCTGCTCTGGCAGAAAAAATAAAAACTGTATCTACAAAACCAATAGCGATATCTGCTTGTCTATGAAAATGAAACTATTAACCTGCACATGAAGTCTGCTTGTCCCAGGTGCTCAAGTTACTGATTTGTCCAGCCCTGTATTGTCTGTGCTGGAAACAAAGACTCTGAAAAGTGTGTGTGTGTGTGTGTGTGTGTGTGTGTGTGTGTGAGCTCAATGGCAGATTACAGTGGTTTGTATACACACAGTGAGGGTGCAGAAGCAGCAAATCCAGCTTGTAATCAGATTCCAGGCCAGCTGTAATCTAATAAAGACTCCCCCATCAGTTTCCCCAAAGCAACACTAATGTATTTAGGTGAATCCCCAAACCAAAGCATAGCATTTAGCTCAGCTGTAAACATTCCTATAGACTAAGCCATATTAGTCTTTCAATTTCTTTTCATTTCAACTGAACAATTCCACTGTATAATACTCTTGAACCCAATCATTATGCCTCTATGATACAAAACCCTGAGCATTTCCCTTTCGAAAGCGACCTTAACGTATCCCTGTCTTTTGGTTCCTGTCTTCCTGCCTGCACTAGAATAATGAGGATCCTCGTGCTGCATGCCAGAAGACGTTGCGCAAGGGGGCACCGAGTACACCATCACAGGCCTAAACTAGGTCAGCATGACCTTTCCCCGCCACACAGACAGGCCGAAAGAGTGTCTGAAAGAGTGAGACACGCCGACGAGAGTGGAAAAAAGCATGGCGGTTAGAGAGCGACGATAAACTGTGAGACGGCGAGATAAAGCAGAGACGTGGATAGAGAGAGAGAGAGAGAGAGAGAGAGAGAGCGAGAGAGAGAGAGAATGCAAAATGGAAAAGCTTTGGCCACAAATGTTGCCTCTTCAGGTGGTCAACAGCGGAGCCAAAAGCACATCTCAACACATCAGCATTAATCATACAACAGCTTTAAATATCAAATATGGACATCTCAGGATGAACACACAGGTTTTTTTTACAACGGTAATATTCAAAGCAAATCAGCAGCACGGATATTCAAAAGATTGTTTTGTTTTTTTTAAATAGAGGATTTAATTTATCTTAACCCTTTCTCACAGTACACTGATGTTTCCATTCCATGGGTGGAATGGAAATCAACTTAATCAGTATAAGCAAATGACCACAAATGAAACACCGTGAAATCCTGTATGGACTGAGAGATAAAACAGACAACACGACTAAAGCTTTTTTGATAATAAAACACTGTATACAACTGCCACAATAAAATTATAACATTTAAACCTAGTACACTAGGTAAAAAAAAGAATAAATACTGCCAATTCTTAAAGCCTTGAGTGTCTATTTTCATACCAACAGTGAAGCACGGTGGTGGAAATGTTATGGTTTGGCGTTGCTTCGCCGCCTCAGGGACTGGACAGCTTGCATTCATTGATTCAGCTATGAATTCTGCATCATATTAAAGAGTGCTTGAAGACAATGTGAGGCCATCTGTCCAAAAATTTAAGTTGAACTGAAAGTGGACCTTTCAACAGGATAATGATCCTAAGCACACTAACAAATCCACCAAGGAATGGCTCAAAAAGAAGAAATGGGGGGTTATGGAATGGCCTAGTCAAAGCCTGAATTTGAATCCCATTGAAATGTTGTGGGGGGATTTGAAATGGGCAGTAAATGCAAGAAAACCCTCAAACATCTTACAACTGAAAGAATATTGCATGGAAGAGTGGTCAAAAATTCCAGCAAGCCTTCAAGAAGTCATTTCTGCTAAAGGGGGCAATACTAGCTTCTGAGGCTAAGGGTCTCTATACTTACCTTTTCAACAGACGAATATCACATCTATTGATATTTCTGTTGAATAAATGATTTAAAAAGCTACTTTTCCTTGTGGTTTTGTTCAAGTATATCAGCTTTATTAACAGGCACTGCTTGAAAGATGATCAAATGTTTGCTTGTCCAAATATGAAAAAAAAAGCCAACAATTTCCATGGGGTGTATTTATTTTTTCACATGACTCTATTGTTGTATAGAACTTAAAGTAAAGTGTTCAATGACAGTCATCTTGAGATTCTTATACGACTGACAGACAACTCATCTTACACTGTGTAGGCCTTATCTGCTAATCTACCACGTAATGATTTTTATACAATTTCCCAGTGTTTACAATGCAACCAAGAGCAAATTCCCTGACCCAATATCTTAACTGCGTGTTTTCAACAACTTGGCAAATCCATCATTCCTGTTTATACAAGTTTAAATGTATCTGGAGAGGATCAAGATGCCTATAGAAAACAGAACTAGGAAACACAATGTAGATTTAAAATAACGAAACAGTACCGTACATCCGTGGCGGGAAGCAAAGTGAGCCAAACTGGCCGTACTCAGGGTCCTCGCGGTTCTCTTTACTCTCTCTCCTGTCGATCACAGTGACACTAGCCAATCGTGGGCAATCGTCCGTGAGCTCATGTATGTGGAAGACGGCAGACAGCACTTTCCTCTGAGCGCATCACGCTGTCCTGTGATGCAGTTGGTTCTGGCTGCACACGTCTCTGAGGAAACTAGTGAACACTAGTGAACGACAAGGCAACATGCGACTGTTCATTTTCTACGTATGAGCTCAACACACAGCCACGATTTCAGCGTCAGCAGCATGCGTCAGCGTGACAAAACAGTTAACTGCTCATCTGCTGGCAAAGCTAATACAAAATCTGGCAAATATGTTCGTCAGACCAAATTTCAGTGAGGCGTTTTACCTCGACTTTGGTCCAAGTTAAACCGCAATTCATGATGCGAGCCGTTAACAAAACAAACATGCTTTTCACGTAACGCAGTTCCCATCATGCACTGCTATACAGGTTGGTTTGTTGGCCCGTTGGGTCGGATTGCTTTCTCACCACAAGCGAACCGCTCCAGAGTTCATTTGCAACGAAGTGGTCTCGGCCCGATTGTTTTGGTGCGGATCCGAGCGCGTTCATATACGTCTAAACACACCGAACCAAGGGAGAAAACACACCAGGTTCTGAAACAAACGCTCCTAATGACCCAGGAGTGAAAGTGCCCTTAAATACACTGAAATAATTAACATTTCAGCAGTCACACTGGACTGTAGTGTTTACGGCAACAACAAAAAAATCCCTTCACACGTTGCATGTACACACACACACACACACACACACACACACACACACACACACCAGAGCTTCCAGCTTCACACTTTAAATTCTGTGTTCTGTTATTATATCATTTTCTGCATCATCAGGAAAAAAATGGCCAACCTGCACACAACTGATGGAGTATATTGCTAAGGACTAAGGATCCTTTGCCTGCAAGACATTTTCTTAGAGCTGTGGTGGAAAATATGCAGCCCAGTGATTTGTTTCGAATTCAAAACAGAAAAGACGGCATTTCCACTGTATATGTCCTGCTCCTCAGATACAAAACAGTGTTACAATCTCTTGATTATACACACATCCCAAAACAAGTGCTGTTCAATATCATGAAAGCAGTAGTGATCCAATCACTAGTGACATCTCATCTCATTCTTTTTATTTCCAATGCAAATCTACCTGCAAACGTTTGCATCCCCTATGGTTTCCGGGCAAAAAAAGAAAAGAAAAAAAAGAAAAACACTAAACTGTTCTGTGATACTACAATTTATCTATCTAAACAAAATCATGATGCAAAAATCAGACCTAGTTTAAAGAAGGCTGTGATTTATAAGAGATATGTGAAGAAAAATGGGACGAAACACCTGCCAAGCAATCCGGCAGAGCTTGAACAGGTCTGAAAAGTCAGATGAGCGATTATTACAACTAAAGATATACCCAAAAATAAAAGGTGGCAGCAGATGCAGAGAGAGGAATATTTCTACAGCGCTCAGAAAGAGAGATGCAAACTTTTGAACTCGGATGTACTTGAAAGGTTTGAAACATTACACAAGTCTTCCTGAGTGGAAACAGTTGAGGTACAGCACTTCCTGATGTGGTTACATTCACCACCACAGCAAAAACAATCTGTGTTTGTGATTGTCTGGGTGGATTTGGTCTACTCAGGGCATGTTTCGTTTCTTCGGAGTCCGAGGGCACAAATATACGTTCAAACGTTCATCACGGGTGGAAAAACTGCGAGGAAGAGTGTGTGTGTGTGTGTGTGTGTGTGTGTGTGTGTCAGTTTAAACCAATTTTCAAACCTGACTGGTATGAAGGTGTTGATTAATAATCTATAACCGCAGCTCTGACTGTATTGAAGCTGCAATTCAAATGACAGGTTTATATTAATGCACTTGTTCTAATACCATGCAGGCTAATAATATACAGATTTAAAAACGAATTATTTATATATAATCAAATATAAATCACTGATATGGTGAAACTTTCTCTATGAAGACAACAAGCATTTTAGTCCTGTCAGGAAACGGCGGTTTATAGCTGCTATAACGTGAGGGACAACAGGAACTAAACTGTCTCAGAGATGTTCCACAACATTAACACGTACCCATAAATCACCAAGTCGTTCATCTAGCCATTTTCCGTACAGTTTATACTACAAAAGGTCGTGGGGGAATCTGAGGGAGCTTGCGGGGGACAGGGGCGACGACCCATCACATGGCACGACAACGCACATCTCTGGACTGGGGGAGGAAACCGGAGGAAACTCCTGAAGCACGTGGGGAACATGTGAACTCCGCGCGCACGGGGCAGAGGACGGGTTCGAACCCCCAACCCCGGAGGTGCGACACAAACGTGCTGACCACTAAGCCAGTGGTAGACTAATTGCTGCGGTATAAGAGGAATAAACACTTCGGGTTAGGGCTGTTATAGGAAAAAAAAACAATCCACTTCATTTTGTTCGAAGCAACTCTGCTTCGTGTCAAGCCACGTCACACCACCTCGGCATGGATTATTTTCCTACAACAGCACACCCTGAAGTGTGTCAAGTCCTTACTTAACCATTAGATTAGATAAGACTTTATAACTTAGACTACAAGTAGTAGTACAAGTAAACACACACAAGTAGCGGCTTATATACTGTATGTACAGTCAGACCGGTAGATCCAGCCTCTAACAGGATTAACATTACTATTATCCAGGGTTTTGGAAATAACACTGAAATCACACATTACTTTCACCAATCAATGCTGAATCGGAAATTATGGATTATATTAACCACAAATATGAACAATAAATCTTAAAAACCTAAATAGGACAGCTAGCTGGAAAAAGGATACCGCCCATACACACACACACACACACACACACATTTAGGTCAGAGAAGATCTTAGCTTCCTAAATCTAAGCTAAGATTACATTATGTATAATGATCGCACCACCTCACAGTCCCGTCAGCCATCTACATTATTAAAAGTAATTATATTACAATAATCCGCTCTCCTGTGCACAGCTAAAGCGCTAACTATTAGCAGCTAGCAATCCAAGGCGAATATGAAGCCACGCCAGGTCATTGTTTACATTGCTAGCTAAGATACACTGCTTTTTAATCCAGCTTCATTTGTGGCAGTCTGGAATACTGTTTTTTGTTTATTTGTTTGTTTGTTTATCTTGTCCACCTTTCCGAATAACTGAGTCAGACCCAGTGAAGTGTGTTTGTTTGTAGGTTTAGTCGTGTGACTAAATGAGGCTGATGAAATAAAACCCATCAGCAGTGTTTATCTATCAGACTAGCGGTAGGTGGGTTAGGACAGCTAAATGACAACAAGCCTGGGTTGTGAGTTGTTGTTTTTTTTTTCCAACCATATGTATTTTCTGGAATATTAAGAATAAAGTGTAGAAGTAGCGCAGGGCAGTTAAAAGGTGCCCCCCCCCCAAAAAAAAAAACACACACCCATACTAGGTAATAGGCTAATAGTCCGAGTGCTAGTCATCCTGTTCGCCACAGCTAGCTAAGGTAATACAGCTAGCGAGGGCTATATCTGATTGCCTACTTCATTACAAGTCTAACGAATCTACAAATTACGGTTTTGCCCCCCAAAAATAGCAGTCACAGGCATATTGTAGTCTGGTAAACGGGTTTATCTCCTAACTGGACAAATCTCGGGTGAATGAGTTACTAGTCCTGCTCTCAGGGTTTCAGACCTGGCTAATCACTGGCTCATTTCCACATCCACAAAACACCCCCCATTAACTTATTTCCGGTTAATTCAAACACTTTTCAATAATTGCGACTCCACAAAGCGCTGTTTCACGCCTGCACTGCGTCAACACACCAGCACAGCACGGAGCCTGTGAGCTCACTTCAATCTCGGTCACTTATTCGGGCGCTCACCGGATTTGAAGAAGGCTGCTATATCGGCTGCGTCCTTCGCCGTCTCCTCGGCTCCGTCCCCCGAGCTCATGGCTGTGGGGAAAAAAAACGCGGAGCTAATATCCAAACGTCAAAAAAAAAAAAAACCTCGCTTCTTCCAGCTCTGAAGGATCGTAAGGAACACGTCCGGCCGTGTGCTGTAAGAAAGCAGTGACACGGACGGTGGAAAAGAGTGCGCTTCTGCTAGGCTAGGGACCACGAGCAGTCCTCCATCTTGGATAATACACATTTACTATCGCCGGCCGGCAGCAGATCCGACTGGAGGCCGCTCGCGCAAGAGGGACAGCGGGGGAAGGGGCGGGGCTACACTCAACCCCGGGGATGAGTCTCATCCTCACACACACAGCGCTTCCTACTGGAATACACACGATAAATACACAAACACACTTATGATACACTACACACATATACACAGTAGCTACATATAGTACACACATGCACAAGATACATACACTTCACACACACGTACTACACACACAGTACATACACTACACGTGCGTGTGCACACACACACACACTCAAGCCCAAGTCCCTGTACCACTCTATCACTTTCTGATGGTTAAAATCTTCTTTTTTTATTAATAATTATTCATTTGTATGAATCAGGATTCAAATAGACAATAGACTATACAAACAAAAATAGAATTCTGGTTTTATTGAGCATCTTGCAGAACCAGACACAGTTCTTCTGGAGACTTTGACTTTCGCACTTGCTTCTTATTTTTGCAGTAAAACCCAGCAGCCTTCATTGTGTTTTTTTGTCTGAAAAGTGTTTCTTATGTAATATGCTGCTTTCTTTAATGACATACAAACATTTTTTCTGTAACATTTAATTTTGTGCTAGAAAACTAAGGTTTGGGAATCTAAAATGTGTTTTGTACGGACTTGATAATGTAGAAGTCATAAAATAAAAAATCTATAACAAAGTTTGTACAAAAAAAAAAAAATAGGGTGCCTAAAACTTTTGCACAGTACTGTGTGTCAAGTTTAGGTGTTAATTTATCAAGTCATAGAACCTACCAGCTAATTTCCTTATAAAACTGCACAAATTGTACCGGAGACTACTATTGTTATTTTTATTTTCATTTTTTTTGTCACACAAAATATTGACTTTGTTTCATTTACTACTGTTTACTGCTCTTTACTGTATTTTTTTTTATGTAGAAACATTTCATTTCATTATTTTGAAGGCATCTTTGCTCTACAGCATTTGTTTGCATGTGCCTAAAACTTTTGCACAGTGCTGTATCTGAATGTAGCCAGGCAGAACTGTGGTCTACATGTTCTGTGGTATTTATAAAATAAAAATAAAAGATCTATAATTAGAGTGGTTTGCAGATGTATTCAGCACCCTCAACACCTTTCCACTTTTTTGTAGTGTTAAAACCTGAAACTGGGGGGTAAATCCAGAGTCTGTTCCAGGAACACTGGGTGTGAGGTAGGAATACACTCTTAATGGGACACCAGTCTACTGCAAGGCACCATACACACATTCACACATAGGGGCCATTTAGCATTCAGCAAATCATCCTCTCCTGGCATGTCTTTGGGAGGTGGGAGGAAACCAGAGAACCCAGAGGAAACCCACATGGACATGGGGAGAAGATGTGAAATTCCACACAGACAGTATTAGTTCAGGATCGAAGTGGGGGACTCTGAAGCTGTGATGTGGCAACACTACCCTCTGCACCATCATGCCACCCAAAATCAATGCAAAATATTTGCCAAAAAAAAAAAAGTCAATTTCAGTTCCAGGTTCCAAAATGTGGAACAGCTCAAGGGGAGTGAATATTTATGCAAGGCACTGTATTTGATAAATACAAAATGTTTTTATGTTAAACAAAAGCACATAAATAAGAGATTTTCTGCTTTTTGCAGTCAGCAGCACTTTTCTGTGTATGACTGCAGCACACTTCAGTTTTATGGATAGAACGCAACTATTCAAATATTAAGCACCTTAAGCAAATATATATCATCTATTTGTTAAACACATTAGAGTTTTCCTGCACTTCCCTCACACAGAACCCAAAACTTGTTCCTCTGTATTGAAATGAGAGATATTGAGTTTTACATTAGAAAAACACTGTGTGATTGGAGTCATTTTAATCCCATATAGCACTGTAAAGGACTGTTGTTCAATACAGGCTGTATTCCTGCCTCGCGACCAGTGTTCCTGGGATACACTCCGGATTCACTGCAATCCTGACCAGGATAAAGCGGTTACTGAAAATGAAAGAAGAAGATTAAATCTATATAAGTGTTAACTATTCAAGTGACTAGTCAGTTAGGCTTATACTCATAATAACTAAATAAGCTCTACAAGAATGATATCAGTAGTAGTTGTTGTTTTTTTTTTTTTTTTTTAAAATGCATCCCCCAAGCTGTATGTGACACATCGCTGGGAATCCCTTGACCACTCTGAGAGAACCATGCCCCTAAACAAAACTAGAATCAGTCAAGAACCTGTTAAAAATGGTTTTAAAACATGCTCACAATAAAAATTTGTTTCAATGTAGGTTAAATTAAATGTACACTTCAGCCAAAATTGAATTTATATTAAATAATATTTTCTCCCTAATACTAAATAAATAACTACACTCTTTCAAGAGCCTATTGTTTATTATATTTACTATTAATTCTCCACTTTGGCTATATTTTTGCATGAATCGACCAACTAATCAGTTAGCACAATTTGGAGTCTTTTTATAGTTGTTCAGTTAGAAATGGAGATTAAAATGATGATTTAAAAAATAATAATAAATAAATAAATAATGTCCCTTCTCTGTCTTGGTAAACGTTGATGGCTACAGTATATCAATGGGTTTGATTTTAGTTGTACTGACCCCTGGTGGTTAATAGTGTTATTTTCCCATTACACTTTATCCATCCATTTTTCAGACACAGGGTGGCAGGTAGCCTGGAGCCTATCCCAGGAAACTCGGGGCACGAGGCAGGGGACACCCTGGACAGGGTGCCAACCCATAGCAGGGTACAACCACACACACACACACACACACACACCCATTCACACACTACGGACAATTTGGAAATGCTGATCAGCCTACAGCGCATGTCTTTGGACTGGGGGAGGAAGCCAGAGTACCCAGAGGAAACCCCCGAAGCATGGGGAGAACATGCAAACTCCACGCACACAGAGCGGAGGCGGGATTTGAACCCCCCCCAACCCTGGAGGTGCGAGGCAAATGTGTGAAGCACTAAGCCACTGTGTTGTGGTATATTAGGAATAAAACACTTCATGACCCCATTGTTTAATTATTTCCTTATAACAGCATGCCATGGCATGTTTTAGTCCCATGTCCTGCTTTATGCTGGAATAATTCTATTAGAATAAAGGCTATATTAAATAGTCATGTCTTTGTAGTTATTTGATTTGGAAGCAGTGATAACTCAGTGGTTAAAGATTGCCTACTTACTTATTTTGGGTGAAAGCATCTGTCAAACTGGTACATAAAATGCTAGAATGTGTAAGCTAACTAAAACTGTGGTTCTGTTCTGTTGGCTGGAAATCAAGCTCACGTTTTATTTAGAAATGTTTCTGTTTGGTGTTGTGAAATAGCTAATTGCTAAATATAATACAAGATGTGAGAATCTGTAACGTGGCAGCTGTGCTGTTTGTTGGCCATCGTGCTCTCAGTACTTGAGTGTTGTTGGCTTAGCAATGGTTATTCTCTATTCAATATCTTTCAAATGTCTGTGTGAATATTTGACAGTGAATATCAATCAGCGATGGTTGCAATCCACAGAAATATGGGGAAGATGACTGCTTGGTGACTCCTTGCCATCTTCCAAAGTATTGCTTCAGTAGTACCAGGGATTGCTTATAAGCATGTCTTACATCTAGATTCAAAACACAACATCCTATGAATGCTTTGTTATTACTAATGTGGGTATGATTGCAAGGATAGTACTTCAGAAATGGCAAAACTTATAATAGTATAATTACATCTAACATTGAATTGTTTTATAGGTTACGATTAAGATCTTTATAGAACACAGATAATGTTTTAATAATCACTGTGAAGAAATGATACATGTACATTTAAATATATATTTATTTATTATTATGTATCTGTATACATCAATCAGCCATAACATTAAAACCACCTACCTAATATTGGTCCCCCTTGTGCTGCCAAAACAGCTCTGACCCATTGAGGCATGGACTCCACAAGACCTCTGAAGGTGTGCTGTGGTATCAGGTACCAAGACATTAGCAACAGATCCTGTAAGTTGCGAGATGGGGCCTCCATGGATCGGACTTGTTTGTCCAGCACATCCCACAGATGCTCGTTCGGATTGAGATCTGGGGAATTTGGAGGCCGAGTCAACACCTTGAACTCTTTGTTAAGTTCCTCAAACCATTCCTCAACAATTTTTGTAGTGTGCTTATCCTACAGAAAGAGGCCACTGCTATTCGGGAATATGGGATGTACTTGGTCTGCAACAATGTTTAGGTAGGTGGTACGTGTCAAAGTAACATCCACATGAATGTCAGGACCCAAGGTTTCCCAGCAGAACATTGGCCAGAGCATCACACTGCCGCCGCTGGCTTGCCTTCTTCCCATAATGCATCCTGGTACCATCTCTTCCCCAGGTAAGTGACACACACACGCATATGGTCGTCTACATGATGTAAAAGAAAATGTGATTCATCAGACCAGGCCATCTTCTTCCATTGCTCCATGGTTCAGTTCTGATGCTCATGTGCCCATTGTAGGTGCTTTCGGCGGTGGACACGGGTCAGCATGGGCACTCTACACAGCCCCATATGCAGCACGCTGTGATGCACCATGTGTTCTGACACCTTTCTATTATATCCAGCATTAACCTTTTCCAGCAATTTGTCCTACAGTAGCTCTTCTGTGGGATCAGACCACGATGGCAAGCCTACGCTCCCCACACACATCAATGAGCCTTGGGTGCCCATGACCCTGTCGCCGGTTCACCCTTGGACAAATTTTGGTAGGTACTAACCACTGCATACTAGGAACACCCCACAAGACCTGCCGTTTTGGAGATGCTCTAAGCCATCATGCCCCCCAACAATATGTACTGTATGTATGTCATTATTTGTGAGGGGCAGAAATAGGCTTCCAGATGAAGTCATTCTGATTAAAAGTGATTCTTGTCTCCAGTATTTGTAGCCAGTTAAACTCAGTGGGTGGAAAGACAACATGGCAAAGTAACAAACAAAAGAATAAGTAGTGCCACAGGCACATAAATAAATCACAGGGCCTCAAAACAGTACAGATTGCAGGTCTCAAGGCAATAAAGACTGTGACTAGGGCACATGGTTAATAATGGGGGTGAATGGGGCCTTTCATTATTTGGTTTATTGCTTTTGGGCCCGTTCTAAAAACTAATTTGAAGGCCACCTGAAGAAAACTGGTAACATGAATAACATTGATTATCTGAGGAACTGAGGAATAAAGTTTTCTTTTACATCATGTGGACGGCCGGGTATGTGGGGAAGAGATGGCACCAGGACGGTGGGAAATGTTCTGCTGGGAAACCTTGGGTCCTGGCATTCATGTGGATGTTACTTTGACACGTACCACCTACCTAAACATTGTTGCAGACTAAGTACATCCCTTCACGGCAACAGTATTCTCTGATGGAAGCGGTCTCTTTCAGCAGAATATTGGCGCCCTGCCACACTGCCAACACTGTTCAGGAATGGTTTGAGGAACATGACAAAGAGTTCAAGGTGTTGACTCGGCCTCCAAATTCCCCAGATCTCAATCCGACCGAGCATCTGTGGGATGTGCTGGACAGACAAGTCCGATCCATAGGGGCCCCACCTTGCAACTTACAGGTCTTAAAGGATCTGCTGCTAATGTCTTGGTGCCTGATACCACAGCACACCTTCAGAGGTCTTGTGGAGTCCATGCCTCAATGGGTCAGAGCTGTTTTGGCAGCACAAGGGGGACCTACACAATATTAGGCAGGTGGTTTTAATATTATGGCTGATCTGTGTACATTCATGCCATTTCAAACTCAGTCTTGGACTGGCCTCTTGTTCCCCATATCAGTAAGGAAGCTGTGTAGGATTGATCATTTGTCTGTGCTACTGCAGCTGTGCAAGTGGATATTACTCACGTCAAATGCCAATCACTTGGGATTATGGGTATTTTCCAGAGGCTGTGGGCGTTTTGCAACGTTGCTGCAGTCACAACTGTGTAAACCTCCCACTTCCGGTTTGTACGTGGCTTTTATTCTGTAGTAAACGTAACAGAGGAGGAGAAGTAACAGAAAATAAGGTGGATTAAAGGTGATTTGGAAGATATGGAGTTTAGTTTTTAGGTTCATGCAGTTTCAGTAAATTCATAAGCGCAGCACAGAGTCTGTTTGAATTAGCATATTCTTCCGGAAGTTAGCAAACTAGCCTCGTCGAGGTAGCGGGCTATATCACAGCTTGTTCCTTACAAATCCTTGCAACGATATATAGTTAAATTTGATAGTTGTGCTAAAGTAAGTTAATTGATCACTTAACTAATACTAATAGTATCACTAACGTACAGACTATATTACTGAGTGTTTACCTTTTTGTTAGGTTTGTCAGTGCAGGATTTATTTAGCAAGCTGAACCAGAGCAAGCGGATTAGCAATGGCCGACCTGCTGACGGTTTACGACGACGGAGAGTCCAACACGTTTATAGACTGCACGGTAACTGTTTTCATCATGTATTCACATTTAGCCAATTAGCTAAAACAACCGGAGGTTTATTTAATAAAGACTTCGGAGGTTTTTTTTTAATTTTTATTATTATTGTAGATACAGGTTGGCTTGTGGTTGATTGATGTAGCTAGGTAACCCTATCTACATCAGTCAACCACAAGCCAGCGTTTTATTCTTATTGTGAAACACTGAAAACAGAAATATTGTTATGGTGACTCTATACATAGAAATGTCTCTATATTTATTTGTTTGTTTATTTATTTATGTGCAGATTTGTGACAAAAGAATACGAGGGGAAACTAACTATAAGATCCATTTGACCACTTTACAGCATCTGAAGGTACGTACTGTACAAGCTGCCTAGTGCAAAATACTTCATACTGACATTAATCACATAACTGATAGCAAATCAACTGCACAGAAATCCTAGCAGTAGGTGGAAAGCGAAGGCTAGATAGAGAGGGATTAAGAAAGATGTAACTGGAGAAAGAAATGGCTAGAGGGATAGAAATATGTAGATTGATAACTAGATAGAGAGATATGGATGGATCGAGCAGTAGATGTAAAGGTGCATCTCAATAAATTAGAATGTCGTGGAAAAGTTCATTTATTTCAGTAATTCAACTCAAATTGTGAAACTCGTGTATTAAATAAATTCATTGCACACAGACTGAAGTAGTTTAAGTCTTTGGTTCTTTTAATTGTGATGATTTTGGCTCACATTTAACAAAAACCCACCAATTCACTATCTCAACAAATTAGAATACTTCATAAGACCAATAAAAAACATTTTTAGTGAATTGTTGGCCTTCTGGAAAGTATGTTCATTTACTGTACATGTACTCAATACTTGGTAGGGGCTCCTTTTGCTTTAATTACTGCCTCAATTCGGCGTGGCATGGAGGTGATCAGTTTGTGGCACTGCTGAGGTGGTATGGAAGCCCAGGTTTCTTTGACAGTGGCCTTCAGCTCATCTGCATTTTTTGGCCTCTTGTTTCTCATTTTCCTCTTGACAATACCCCATAGATTCTCTATGGGGTTCAGGTGTGGTGAGTTTGCTGGCCAGTCAAGCACACCAACACCATGGTCATTTAACCAACTTTTGGTGCTTTTGGCAGTGTGGGCAGGTGCCAAATCCTGCTGGAAAATGAAATCAGCATCTTCAAAAAGCTGGTCAGCAGAAGGAAGCATGAAGTGCTCCAAAATTTCTTGGTAAACGGGTACAGTGACTTTGGTTTTCAAAAAACACAATGGACCAACACCAGCAGATGACATTGCACCCCAAATCATCACAGACTGTGGAAACTGAACACTGGACTTCAAGCAACTTGGCTATGAGCTTCTCCACCCTTCCTCCAGACTCTAGGACCTTGGTTTCCAAATGAAATGCAAAACTTGCTCTCATCTGAAAAGAGGACTTTGAACCACTGGGCAACAGTCCAGTTCTTCTTCTCCTTAGCCGAGGTAAGACGCCTCTGACGTTGTCTGTGGTTCAGGAGTGGCTTAACAAGAGGAATACGACAACTGTAGCCAAATTCCTTGACACGTCTGAGTGTGGTGGCTCTTGATGCCTTGACCCAAGCCTCAGTCCATTCCTTGTGAAGTTCACTCAAATTCTTGAATCGATTTTGCTTGACAATCCTCATAAGGCTGCGGTTCTCTCGGTTGATTGTGTATCTTTTTCTTCCACACTTTTTCCTTCCACTCAACTTTCTGTTAACATGCTTGGATACAGCACTCTGTGAACAGCCAGCTTCTTTGGCAATGAATGTTTGTGGCTTACCTAGTGAACCAAACTGAGAGACCATTTTGAAGGCTCAGGAAACCTTTGCTGGTGTTTTGAGTTGATTAGCTGATTGGCATGTCACCATATTCTAATTTGTTGAGATAGTGAATTGGTGGGTTTTTGTTAAATGTGAGCCAAAATCATCACAATTAAAAGAACCAAAGACTTAAACTACTTCAGTCTGTGTGCACTGAATTTATTTAATACACGAGTTTCACAATTTGAGTTGAATTACTGAAATAAATGGACTTTTCCACGACATTCTAATTTATTGAGATGCACCTGTATATGTAGATGGATGGAAGGACATGGATAAAAAGGTAGAGATGGATGGATGGAGAGACAGATAGATGGAAAGAGTGAGAGAGAGAGATTGACCTAGAGAAAGATGGATTTAGATTGAGTGCTATGGCTGGATCGAGCGATTAGGCAGATATATGAAGATTTAGATGAACAGAGGGACAAATGATGGAGCGAGAGAGCTAGATGAAGAGGTAGATCTACATAGAGAGATTGCTGGATGGCTCGAGCAGTAGATGTATGGAGATGTAGACGGATAGATATGGGTAAAAGAAAGAAGGATGGATGGCGAGACGGATGGATAGAAATGGATAGAGTGAGAGAGAGCTAGATAGAGAGGGAGAGATATATGGATGGATCGAGCAATAGACAAATATATGGTGGTATAAAGAAATAGATAGAGCAGGATCGAGAGACAGATAGATGGATAGATATGTGGGTA
The DNA here is from genome assembly GCA_023630585.1 of Cranoglanis bouderius. Lineage (NCBI taxonomy): Eukaryota > Metazoa > Chordata > Actinopteri > Siluriformes > Cranoglanididae > Cranoglanis > Cranoglanis bouderius. Next base: position 13,189,323 of record CM042551.1, read on the forward strand.
TAGAGAGAAATCGATATAGTAAGATGGATGAATATGCAGAGAGAGAGAGATGGATAGAGTGATACGGAGATAGAGCAAGAGAGAACAAGTGCAGAAACACAATAGTGACTGAACCAGCATAGTATGGAAGAAGGTTCACTTTGTGTATGATAAACTGTGCCATTGTATCCCATTATATGCAAAATCATGAAATAACATTGTGTGTTATTACATTACAATTATAACATGTTTCTATATATTATAACATTTGCCTTGTGATGATCTAGTCATCTGGCCTTTACAAATTCTGTCCATTTCCTAACAATATTACACCATCTTGTCTTTGGCAAGGACACATCAGTTGTCTTGCTCAGTCTTTGGATTTCTCCAAAACTAACACAGTTTTGAAATAATTGAGTGTAGACGGCTGGATCCTCCATGATGCTGTTATATTTAAAGGCTACAGACGTGTCTCCTTCATGGTGTTGTGATGATCAGTGCCACTGGATGCTTCAGTCAAGCTCCTCATATCAACTTGATTCCCTTGATGCATCGACTCTGTTACCAATTCTTTTTTTTTACGCTGGAACACTTACCATATTTTAGGCTCAAGTTTCGTCACTGCAGTTCCTCGTGCTTGGCCTGCTTCATACTACAGGAAATGCTGCACACTTTTCAATCACTGTCAATGTTAAACTGACCTGCGTGTTATTTTGCTGGAGCTGATAAATCCAGTCGAAGATGGTGTCAAAGCACTGATAATGCTGCTGAAAAGACCACAGCCGTAATGAGCATATACAAAGACCCTGTCTGCTGAAGATGTACATAAGAGGTTTAATTCAGCACCAACACATTTATAGCGTTAACGTTTCTTTTTCTCTTCAGATTTTATGCATTTTTGTCTTCTAAATGAACTGCTGAGTTGTTATGGTCTATTTGAGAAATCATTTTTCCCCCCACTTTCTAATTTCTGTATAGTCTTGTAAGCCAGATTTCTAGCTTTGCTAGAGATTCTGGTACTTTGTCACTAGACTTGGCCAAGAACCACCTACTTTCAGTGGAAGAGGCTGTTTTGCTGGCACTGCAAACAACCAAACATGATTTCTCACCACTAACTGCTTCAAACTAAACTCTCTATTAACGTTATTCTGTTTCCTCTAAGAAGACTTGATGTGTTTTTTTGTTTTAATCCTGTGACTAGAGCTTGCTCTAGAAATCTCATTGTGTCACTGTTCAACCGTTTGTTTCCCATTGGAAACCCACACAGTAGTAATGGAAAGCTAATCAGAATACGTCAGGATTCAAGATTCTGAAGCTTGTGATCAGATAAGTGTATAAAATATATGAAGCGCTCTGTGAGCCACATGTGGAGCGTCTGAGGCAGAGACTAATTTCAGTCTCACTGCTGGTTGGTGTGCCGTAATGTATAATTCCACTTACACTTCACAGAGTACATGGCACTAGTGTGACATTTTATTTGCAGAGTGCTTTAAGTGCGCCAGCATCTTCACTTTCTGCACAGTCCCGTCACATCCACTCTAGTTTACGCCTTGAACGAGAGAAAACGGATCTGACATTATGGTTGTTGTAGTTATCGCTCACCAAGTTCTGCTTGTTTTGCTTTCTTCCTGCATCCTCACTACACAGGACGAAGTATAAACGTTAATTTGTACTTCGTCACAAAAATGCAAGGTGGGTATTACACATGATTTCTGGATGCATTATGTTGGTCAAAAGGGTAAAGAGTTGAAGCTGACTTAGCTTCTTTTCACTGGTAATAACACATTGCCACAATGTAAGTGTTGGATTTAACATGTTTACTTTTGTTTGTGAGAGAAACTGCTGGCTAGTCTCTGCTATGAAATGCTTTACTCACCTGTACCTGTTTTTCATGCACTTTTGGCCTTAACTCTACAAAGAGGGAGAGAGCCCTAGCCGATAAGGGTAAGTCCACTTAATGCGTCAAGACAAGTTTGAACATTTCATACCATTAGTAGTCTTTTGAATAGCAGTTACCAGGAAATTCCGTTATGCACCACAAAAAGATCATAAAAACATATATGTGTATTCATGTATATTGGTGAATTAAAATCTAGGGAGTAATAAGGAAGCATTTGAAGATGTTGTCCAAAACGTTCATTGTTTAAGATGTCCTGTAAATCTTATGAAGGCTTTTCAGCGCTCATATTTGTATTGTATGCATTTTATTTTTATAATTTATACATTTGTCCCAGTGTTAGTTTCCTCTTCACACATGACAACTACCAATCTGGTAAACTGATCCTTTTCCTCCAAGGCTCCGTTTTCTTTTAAAGACTGCCTATGGGCATCACTGCAAAGTGAATAATCGAACTCTCTAGAAAAGGGTCCCCAGATGGTGGATGCCCTTCTTGTCTAAAAAGTCTACCTTTTCAGGACAGGGGAGGTTGACCCACAGAGACTGCATTTCTACAAAGACAAAGTGAGCTGCCGTTCACTTGGTATGAGACTGTATTTACAAGGAGAGTGAAGCAGCAATCGTTTCCACCCAAAGAGAGCATGGCTGTTTGTGCTATCGTGGACTCCTAACCACACATGGCTGTGGTATCATTGCATTACAACCTTGAGAATTTGAGCCATTTGGGAGGCTTTAACATCTTGGAGTCAAATGCAGACCTTGATACTGGACTGTGAGAAGTTACGTTTGATTGTCCGTCAGACAAAGTTCAGCAAATGTATTTTCCCAGAAATGTGATGTTTTTCCAGAAATGTGATGTTTTTCCAGAAATGTGATATTCAAAGCCGAAGATGATGATCCTCATCTACCAAAGGAAATGAAAGACCGTTACCCTCTTTTGGGGGGGGAGGCTTTTAATATGGTCTAAGATGAACTGTTACTTGTCCAGCATCTGTCTGATCAGCTGCAGCCTTGAAGCCCAGGTGATACAATATCATCTGGATACACAGTGTCACTCCAGTGGAACCAGCCCTACTTCTCGAAGGGCATTGGTGTTTTTTAAGGGCTGAGCCAAAAACAAACAAACAAACAAACAAGGTGGAGATACTGATACAGCCGTGGTTGATGAATGTTTCCGTGTTCAGTGGTTATGACCTAACCACAGCAAAGGTATACATGTCAAGTACTCCTCCATGTTAAGCAAACCTACACAAAAACTTTTGAAACTCTTGAGTCAGGTGAATGAATCTGACATTCCTGAGAGAGAACATACTGAAGCCCTAAGATTAGATGTTTTTGCTTCCTTGTGAAGGATGGACTAACTGTGCAGCCATGAAATTTTCGAGATGGCTGGTGGACAAGCAGTGTAAGCTATATCTGGTAGCCAGATGCGTTTGTGGATCTCAAGCCATCTGGTACCAAGACTAGGTCAGCTCTTATACAAGAACTTGGACATGGATTAGATAGTGCTGCCAGTGGATCCTTTCTTCCTGGCAGCTTGTTCAATCCCACTGAAATAAGCAGTTGCTCTGGATTGAAGAGTTGGTGTGGGTATGCCCTGGCATGCAGTGCTAGGGCTTTCAGATTCAGTTGGTTCATGCACACAGCTATTTCCACTGCAGCTTGTTGCAAACCTTGCAACATTGTGACCTTGTTCCTATGCTGTAAGTGGAAATCTCCACATGGAAGAAATAACACCACAAAAGCCCAGTTTTGAAGATTTAAAACCATGAATTACAGCACAGGTCTTCGGAGTTTATTACTCAACGACCATCAGAGTCTATTACTGGAAGACCTTAATTGATCACATGACTGAAACGGATTGCTTCAACCGTTAAATCTGTCTTGGGAGTTTAAATGGCGCAAGTACATAAGGACCTACTTAAATCACGGGTTTTGCAGCTACCATTGGTATTCCAAGCCTGTGTAAACAAAAAATAAATTCAGTCAAGTTCATTTAAAGTCATCAGCATTGTGTTCCCCAGAGTTATTACTGATTAATTTGTTTCCGTTAATATTCTGCTTGACTAATTTATGATGATTTTATAGGCATTATCCCAAAACCAGCCCCATTGCCACAATGGACCAGTATCAAAGAGTACTTGACATACCTGAACCTTAATGAACCCATTATTGGTAAGATAGAGCTGTAATGCGTACTGATACTTTGAGTTTAATAGAAAACATATAATTTGAATGTCTGTATATTTTTATGACCTTTTCTGGAAGAAGACCATGAACTATTGTATAGGATAAATGTAAACTTGTGCCATCTACGTTTAGGACTTGGTGACTTGGTACAGGAGGAGGATTTTTTCTCAAGTGATGGCAGCTGCATGTTGCGGTACAGGTGCCGACTGTGTGCAGTACAGATGGACCTTTGTGACATGGCCACTCATGTGGTGGGTCGCAGGCACCGGCAGAAATACTTGGTAATATTGCGACCTTTTCTTTTATTGTGAGTGAGGGGCAGACAAATATAAGATTAGGATGTAAGCAAGTATTTGTTTGAAAGTAAACATTTCCTTCTTCTTGACCAGAGTGGCAGTAACAAGTCTCATTCTATGTGTTTTCAGGAGCGGCATAGGCCAGACTTGGTGACATGGGAAAAGACTTCAGAGAAGCAAGCAGGTGTTGTTGCGAGAGCTAAAGCTGCAATAGTAGAAAAGCAAGAGGGATGGGGAAATCCAGTGGTATGTATTCATAGGTTTAGCTTTTCTAACTGTAAATGGTTTGCTATTTACTGTTAAGAATGGATGGTAATAACTTTTGTGCTTAAGAATGCAACACTCGCATACTACACGCAAACAACCTTCTGTCCAGTTCACATCGTTTGTGTTCTGCAAGTGCTATTGTCATAACAGCATGCATTTTTATATCAGGAGAATTAATACACATCCTTCTCCTTATGTTGGTGAAATGAGTATAGTTATTATATGCCTTTATTATAGTAAAGGCAGTGGTAGCTCAATGGTTAAGGCTCTGGATTACTGATCAGAATTTCAGGTGTTCAAGCCCCAGCACTGCCAAGCTGCCATGGCTGGGCCCTTGAGCAAGGCCCTAAACCCTCTCTGCTCCAGGGACACTGTATCATGTCTGACCCTGCACTTCATAACAAGCTGGGATATGTGAAAAAAAGAATTTCACTGTGCTGTAATATGTGACAATTGTTTGTACAATTGAAGAAAAATTCAGTTGTACAAACACTACAGACTGCACTATGATTTTTTTTACATAAAGTAAATATAAAGTAGTTCACGACATGTAAAAGGTGAAAGTGTGTGATTCGAATGGATTTTCACTCAAAAGTGAACGACGCAGTGTAAAAACGCAGCAGCACAAACAGGCTGCAGGGGTGGACAAATCATGCACCACGATGCTTCCGATCACCTGCTGCATCACACACATTCACCAAAACGAGATTTGCTGTCAGTAGAACAGCTTTTAACAGGCAGATTAATTAGTGTTCATGGCTTGCAGACAAACTATTTGGAATTAGGAACACACAAGAATGTGAAAATACTGGCAAAACCGAGCAAAATAAAATACAGTGCAAAGCAGACGTATAACTCTTCTGCTTACTGCATGAGTGCAGTTGAACAATACTGAGAGGAAATATAAATACTAGCAAGAGTCAAATATCTTTCATGAGTGATGCAAGGAGAGTACACCTCATCTCGGAGCCAAAACTTTGACCGAAGAGTTCTGGATGGTTTGTCAGAGTGAGCAAAGACAAGGGAGCACGTTCACTCATTTTCCCATTGTCTGTATTAATACACTCAACAAGCTTGTCATACATTTATTACGTTACATTAGCCACCACATTTTAGCCTATGTTTACAGGCATCCAATCCTTGAGACTGGGCAGCACATTGGAGCTTTTACTTGCCCAGTGGCTAACTGGGAAATTTGATTTGTTCTCCCTTGGACTGGGTTTTTTACAAGCCTCCTGGAATGACTTGAGCTCGAAACTGAGGTTAGACTCATATCCTGCCTTCCAGGGAAACACTTAATTTCAGTGTGAAATATCCTTAACAGTAAAGGTGGGTAACTGTACAGCAGAGCAGCACCTGTGAAATGCCCTTGTGAGGGGATAAGAGAGGATAAGAGACATGACCTTGCGTAGTAATGGATAAAACAGTTGTAACCAGAAGTTTGTTTATTGTCACCGAGAGAATGTGTTGAGGTTTCTTGTTGAATATATGAATATATGTACTTTCTCCATAAAGTTTTTGGTGGTGTTCTAATTTTTCCTTTCAGCCACTCATCAGAGCAGATAAAGGAAGATCACTGAGAAATCGAGGTGAGTGGTGTACTTGAAGAGTACTTGTACTCTGCTACAGTCTCTTATGTTACTATAGTGTGTGTCTGTATTTTATCTATGTATTTTTTGTTTGTTTGTTATGGCATACAAAGGAGCAGCACAAGACCGTCCATCTTTTCTTCAAGCAAGAGCCTCTTCTGGGCGAGACGGGAGAGAGCAAGACTTCTACAATCAATCATATATGGAGGGTGATGCTTATGGAAGGCCATCTCATTATCGTGAGGATAACCAATATGACCAGTCATATAGAGATGATGTCTCTCAACACCCGTCCAGTTCAGGGGATAACCGATATGACACACCATATTCTCAAGATGACGGGCAGAGAAGGTCCTATGGAGAGAGAGATTCAATGGAAAGGCCTTACTGGGAAGATGAAATGAACACAAGGGCTTTTCCAGCTGATGGAACTCAAGATAGACGATATATGGACAAAGGCGTTCCACAGCCTTATGACAATGAATGCTACCCAGAAACAAATCCCAGCAGAGGACAATACAAGAGTAGAGAAGATGATGATTATTATCATGGCAACATTTCAGAAAACAGGTTTGGTGAGTCAGGAATGGACTATCCAGAGGGTGGGAGGATGCAAGATCCGATGTACACGTCACACCATGGAGCAGGACCTAGCATGGATGAAAGGCAGCGGCAGAGCAGAAACCTGCCATATACAGAGAAAGGAAGAGAACGTTTCCAGGATGTGGATGAAACTGGAAGACATGGGTCGTTTGAGATGCAAGACTATAACAAAAGACAAAGGTACTTTTCAACTGAAGACACTATGCCTGCAAAAAAGAAAAGGAAGAGCAGATTCTCTGATGCCTCACCACTAGAGATGGCACTTGCACGGAAGAGGTGAGGACAGACTTCCTTGGATTGTGTATAGTGTTGTACCTATAAGCATGCCTTTGGAAGTCCAAGAGATCAACATTGGCCATGCACTCTAGGTGGGAGGCATGGCATTACTTCCTCTCCCCTGTCAATCAGAGCAATACAAGCCAACTGTGGCCATCTGTGAGCTCATGTATGCGCAAGAGGGCAGTTGACGCTTTCTTCCGAGTGTGTTAAGCTGCTCTGTGCACGTATCATGAGGAGCAGCTTGAAAAGATGAAGTGGCTGGTCACATAGTCCATGTTGATATGCTGTGTGATAGGGGAGAGCTACATTATATGGCCAAAAGTATGTGGGCCCCTGACCATAACGGCCACAAAGTTGGAAATACACAATTGTCTTTGTATGCTGTAACATTTAAGATTTCCCTTCACTGGAACTAACAAACCTGTTCCAGCATGACGATGCCCTGTGCACTAATCGAGGTCCATAAACAAACGGTTTACCAAGGTTGGTGAGGAAGAACTCGAGTGGCCTGCACAGAGCCCTGACCTTAACCTCACTAAATATCTTTGGGATGAATTAGAAAACCAATTAGAAAACCAACTTCATGCCAGGTCTTCTTGCCAGACATCAGTGCCCAACCTCTTATGCTCTTGTGGCTGAATGGGCAAATCACCACAGCCACATTCCATGATCTAGTAGAAAGCCTTCCCAGAGTAGTGGAGTGGCTTTTATAGCAGCAAAGGGAGGTGGTCAGGTGTCCATGTACATTTTGTCCATTTAGTATAACTAATGTATGGGAATTGGCAAAAGACCAAACTTGGAGAAAAATGAAAAATTAACAAGCAAAGCTAGTAGTTGAACTTTTTTTTGCCATTTTACTAATTACTTTTTTTTTTTTCTTTAGCCAAATTGATGACATGATTACAAACTATAAACAGAAAGGAAGAGCAGTTCCCTCAAAGAATCAGGTAAGTTTACAGAGCTGTACAAGCTCCATCTTTTTTGTGTTTTCCCTCAAAATTTTTCATGTGCAGTATAAATTTCAGGCTTTTTCTAAATAAACTTGTGTGTTTAATAGGCCTCTGGAAGCAACATGGATTCCGCTGTAACTCCACGTATGGAAAATGTTTTGGATGTTCTGGTGAGTCCAGACTATAAGTCTGACCTTGTCAAAAAAGTAGACCATTTTTGCTTTACGCAAATTGCACATAAACATTACATGATTTTTACTTGAAAATATATTTTTTGTTTGCTTGTAGAATGACATCCAAATTGAGAATGTGCAAGAAGCTAACTTCTTAAAGGATAAGTTATGCACCCTTCTTAAAGAGTTCCAATCAAATAAAGTTCAGCGCACTCCGGTAGGAACCGAATTCATTTCATTTCATTTGGGTTCTCTTCAGTAAGATTTGACTTGTGCAGTCTAAATTCTTCTTTTCATTTCTCCTGCAAAAGGGCCAGGTTTCACACACTTCCACAGATTTCACAGACAGCTATCACGGTAGTAACAAAATGGAGCATCGCAGAGATATGCCGGAGTTGAGACGTTTAGATGACCAAGGCTTTCAGGAGCCTGCGAGATACGATCGTGACTTGCAGGGCCCCAGGGATTATTTTCATACAAGGCATGTTGAAGAAGATCCAAAAAGCATGAGGCATAACCGAGGTCCTGAAGAACCTGAATATCAGTGGGATCCTTATAGAGAGGGCTCAGCTGGCCGATCTGAAGAACGCATGACTCGCCATTCAGATGACCGAAGAGGTTACCGAGGTAAGCTGATGAGCAGTTCTTTGTTTTATTGATGTTTATTGTTCATATAGCAGAAATATTGCTGATTTGGTTCCTGGGGAAAAATAAGGATGCTTTTACACCTATTAGTTTATATACAGAGTCAGGGTCAAATTGATACTTTTGGCTTGTTTGCTGTTTGGATCGGTCTGACAATGCCTGTAATGAAATTATTGGATAATTATTTGAATAACTAGGTCAACACATTTTGTCTCGCATCCAGCTTTTCTCTTTTTGTTTGTCGGATCAAATCTCCAGAACACGCAGCATTTCTGCCGCGCTAGAGCTCTGTGCTTATGTACAGTTTGTGCCTTGCAGCTCAGATTAGCAGCAAATATCTACAAAAAAAAACCTGCCCAAAACCCAAAATGCACAGCATGTTTAGTTCATTTCCTGCAATTTGGTCGATTCTGGGTTGAAGCACTTACTGCAATGGAATAGTGCTAGTGTAACTTTTTCTTTTTCCTCAGAGGGTCCTTGGAATTCCAGAACTCTAAGAAAGGAAGAAAGGCTCTATGCTGAGGAACGTCATTATCAGCATGACTATCGTTCTGGTGGAGATCTCTACGACCCGTTTGAGCCTTCATCATCTCCACCTTTGGAAACAGGCTCCTCCACTCTTGACAAGCTTGCCTCCACACTTCTGGAACTGGTGGCACGCAAAACAAATTAAATGCATCCTTTGAATCTGTGTGTTCAGAAATAATGCGTAGTAATTATTTGGTCATTCAGTGATGTTTGTGTTTGTTAGTTTAACCCTAGAAAAACTTTTAAAGATAAGATGACACCATTTGTGTGCATTTGTTTTATATAGTTTATGTAGTACTGATGGGTGTAAAAAAAAAAATAAAAAATTGTGGTAGTAAACAATTTTTGATCCTCACTTCTGGGTTCTTTTTTTTCCCAATGAAGTCCGCTCAAATTTGGTAGCCATCAATAACATAACTGACATACAGTGAGTTATATTTTGGGCTACATTATATGGGGAAGTTGTTTGCTTGTCTTTTAACACACCGTTTTAAACACTGACATTTTTAGTAGTAACGTTTTTTCCCCTGGCAAATTGTTTCAAAATTGTCACCCTTAGAGTTGGTAACAATACTAAACTTTTCCCTGTAAAGTCTTTTGTGCATGTAGACTGTCCAATTTAATTCAGGCCATAGGTTTTCAATAGGAATGAAGGGCAAGAACTAGTTACTAAACCTGCAAAAAAGGTGTTTCATAGCTGTTACTATGGGTTTTTTAAAAAAAAATTATTTATATTTGGGTGGTGTGTTTTCTTGAAATGTCCATGTGCTGCCAAGTCCACCTTCTGGCACAGGCAACCAGGGACTTGTCCCAGAAAACAGGATTTATTGGTTAGCTTGCTAACTTTAAAGAAATAGTTTGGCTAAAAATGAAATTTACATAATTTCCCCCATACTTCAAATGTAGTTGATTAGCCAAGATGTGGCATCCAAAGCTTCTTTCTTAAACTTTGCACTAATACTGTTGCTAAAAAAATGGCAGTGACATTACACTATGAAAGCTTGTATGTATTGAAAGTACATTATGAAAGAGTGCACTTATTGTACACTGCTTGCTTTCATACCTTCCTTTGTTTAGGACCTCCATAATTGGGCTGGTTCCAGCACAGACTTTTGATCAAATGCAGTTGAGAAATAGACAACCACGTGTATTTCGAGCTCAGTTGCAAATCAAAAACTCACCTAGTCATAGATGTTGTTAGATGCTGACAGCTTTACACCATCCTGGACATCCCACCATAATGGGCTACTTATTATTAGAGAACTCCTATGCTAGTAGACAACGTTTCTGGGGTTTGTTGCAAATCATTCCAACTCCTGATTGGTCTTACTGCATGCATACAATACAAATACTTAATGATCACATGATAGTGGTTTGTATGTTATTTGCTGTAAATGAAAAAACAATCTTAACCTAGAAACCATGTTTGGTTTTTGCTTTGGTTTTATAAAAAGTCTACACACTCCTGTTAAAATGGTAGTTTTTTGTGATGTAAAAAAATTTAAGTTAAATCATGTCAGAACCTTTTTCACCTTTACTTTGAAAGTACACCATATACACAGGTGCATCTCAATAAATTAGAATGTCGTGGAAAAGTTCATTTATTTCAGTAATTCAACTCAAATTGTGAAACTCATGTATTAAATAAATTCATTGCACACAGACTGAAGTAGTTTAAGTCTTTGGTTCTTTTAATTGTGATGATTTTGGCTCACATTTAACAAAAACCCACCAATTCACTATCTTAACAAATTAGAATACTTCATAAGACCAATAAAAAAAAAAAAAAAAAAACATTTTTAGTGAATTGTTGGCCTTCAGGAAAGTATGTTCATTTACTGTACATGTACTCAATACTTGGTAGGGGCTCCTTTTGCTTTAATTACTGCCTCAATTCAGCATGGCATGGAGGTGATCAGTTTGTGACACTGCCGAGGTGGTATGGAAGCCCAGGTTTCTTTGACAGTGGCCTTCAGCTCATCTGCATTTCTTGGTCTCTTGTTTCTCATTTTCCTCTTGACAATACCCCATAGATTCTCTATGGGGTTCAGGTCTGGTGAGTTTGCTGGCCAGTCAAGCACACCAACATCATGGTCATTTAACCAACTTTTGGTGCTTTTGGCAGAGTGGGCAGGTGACAAATCCTGCTGGAAAATGAAATCAGCATTTTCAAAAAGCTGGTCAGCAGAAGGAAGCATGAAGTGCTCCAAAATTTCTTGGTAAACGGGTGCAGTGACTTTGGTTTTCAAAAAACACAATGGACCAACACCAGCAGATGACATTGCACCCCAAATCATCACAGACTGTGGAAACTGAACACTGGACTTCAAGCAACTTGGGCTATGAGCTTCTCCACCCTTCCTCCAGACTCTAGGACCTTGGTTTCCAAATGAAATACAAAACTTACTCCCATCTGAAAAGAGGATATTGGACCACTGGGCAACAGTCCAGTTCTTCTTCTCCTTAGCCCAGGTAAGACGCCTCTGACGTTGTCTGTGGTTCAGGAGTGGCTTAACAAGAGGAATACGACAACTGTAGCCAAATTCCTTGACACGTCTGTGTGTGGTGGCTCTTGATGCCTTGACCCCAGCCTCAGTCCATTCCTTGTGAAGTTCACTCAAATTCTTGAATCGATTTTGCTTGACAATCCTCATAAGGCTGCGGTTCTCTCGGTTGGTTGTGCATCTTTTTCTTCCACACTTTTTCCTTCCACTCAACTTTCTGTTAACATGCTTGGATACAGCACTCTGTGAACAGCCAGCTTCTTTGGCAATGAATGTTTGTGGCTTACCTAGTGAACCAAACTGAGAGACCATTTTGAAGGCTCAGGAAACCTTTGCAGGTGTTTTGAGTTGATTAGCTGATTGGCATGTCACCATATTCTAATTTGTTGAGATAGTGAATTGGTGGGTTTTTGTTAAATGTGAGCCAAAATCATCACAATTAAAAGAACCAAAGACTTAAACTACTTCAGTCTGTGGCATTGAATTTATTTAATACATGAGTTTCACAATTTGAGTTGAATTACTGAAATAAACTAACTTTTCCACGACATTCTAATTTATTGAGATGCACCTGTAAATATCAAGTGACAAACACCCAGAAATGTTTTTGAGGGGGAAAAAAAGAAAAACAAAAAACTTCCAATACCCAACTTGCATAAGTGTGCACATCCTTTTATAATCGGGAATGTTGCAGTGTTAGAATCAACCAATCATATTCAAACTTGTTAAATATTAATTAGTCTACACCTGTTATCAATTAAAGTGGCTGATTACCCCCAAATAAAGTACAGTTGTTCCTATAGTATTCTCCTGACATTTCCTTGGTAACATCCAACTGGAAAAGCTATGGGCTGCAAAGAGCTTACAAAGCAAGTACTGGTTGCTCCCTACAACATGACAACAACCCCCTTAATTCTTCATATCTCTGGACTATGGGGTAAGGTGGCAAGATGGAAGCCTTTTAAAACCAAAATAAATAAAAACGTCCAATCTCCCAAAACCATGCAGAAAAACTTTTGAAGTTGAAGCAGCAGCATACTTTGGGGCTGTTTTTCTTCAGCTGTAACTGAGGCTTTAATCAATGTGAAGGGAATAATGAATAGCTCCAAATACCAGTAAATTTTGGTGCAAAACCTTAATGCTTCTGCTTAAACACTTAAGATGAAGAGGAATTTCACCATTCAGCATGACAGTGACCCAAAGCAAACCTCCAGATCAACAAAGGATTGGCTTCACCAAAACAAGTTCAAGGTTTTGGAGTCCAGACCTAAATCCAATCAAAAATCTGTGGGGTCACGTGAAGAGGGCTGTGCACATGAGATACGCAGCCAATTTGATGGAGTTAGAATGCTTTTGCAAGGAAGAATGGCAAAATATTGCTAAAGCAAGATGTGCCAAACTGACTGACTCTTACCCCAAAAGAGTGAATGCTGTGATAAAATCTAAAGGTCCTTCAACTAAGTATTAGTTTAGGGGTGTGCGCACTTATACAACCAGGTCATTGTACATTTTGTATTTTTCATTTTCCCCCCTAAAATGATTCTTATTGTTTTTCAATTGAATTAATAGGTTAAAATTTCACAATAAAGGTAGAACATGTTCTGACATGATTTATCTTGGTTTAATTTTTTCCCCCTTTACCTCGCAAAAACCTGCCATTTGAACAGGGGTGTGTAGAATTTTAACATCCACCATAGGAGTGAATATCAGTGTCACCTCAATCAGTGTCCTCTATTGTCCCATCCAGGATGTAATCCTGCCTCAGACTCTGTTCCTGGCATAGGCTCTGGATCGACTGTGACCCTGACCAGGATAAAGCGCTTACTGAAGATGAATGAATGAATAAATTCTAGTTAGCTATTTGTAGCCCAGACTACCTAGTTCTAAAAAAGTGTAACAAAAGGAGAATAAAATTACCTTGGCTACAAATAAGAGGGTGTAGATGCCAGCGTCTAGCAAGAGAAGTTCAACAGTTAATGTTATCTGATATACTGTATATATTCAAACTACTTCCTACACAAAAATTGACTGGGGTGGTGAAGTTATAGAGCAGTTAACACAGATCCATTTTATAGCTAACTGGCTGTAATTTTACTTACTTATTCCTCTTCGCAGTGAATATGTAATGAGGGAGTGTCAAGTGTAAAGGAAATGTTATGCCCTGTTGTAGGGATGTTCAAAAGTACAATTTACCTCTATCTGATACCACTAGGGAAAAGATATTTCAGTGTCATCTAGTAAATTATTAAGCAAGTGTCATTTTTACTGTTTATTTAATGTCTTAATCAGAAGAGACCTAACTGAAATGCTCTCTGCTCTAATTTGTAGTTTATAGGCTCGAATTTATAGGCCACAATCTTAAAGGAAAAATCCACCCTAAACAACAGGCATATTAATCTTTCTAATTAACATGTGATCTTCAGGGGCATCCAAGATTTATTCTGTAATGAAATTCTTAGTTGTCTTTTTAGTGTCAACTTCTTCCGATGACTACCTGCTAATAGTGGTGCCAATGGGATTTAGCTCTTGCGTCATCTCTACCCCGAGAACGATGCAGCAGCGCTTTAGTCCTTTAGTTTGTCTAGCTCTCTCACCTCCTCATCTGTACACTCTGCTCAAACAGATAAGGTTTACAAACCTTTAAATGTTTAACTAACACTACTGTCAGTGCCATTGTGCTCGTCATCTAATAGATCGCTAACTAACTGAGCTGAGTCTTTTCTTTAAATTTGCATAACTGTGTCATATTCTGCATTCCAATGTTTGTCTCCACTACAGACTCATACACATGGATTTCTAATGAATATGAAATTGAACCTCACTGGTAAATGGTAAGCGAGAAAAGAATCTTAGTCTTTTTATTTATTAATTAATTTATTTATTTTTATCATATGTTTGGCATTGTTGAACATTTTTCTATTAAATGCCATTGAAACTGAGGCTACATCTACGTTAAGATAAATATGAAAACGCATTGTTTTCTCTACGTTTTGGCCTTCTGTCCACACTGAGATGGAGTTTTTGTCCAGCGAAAACTGAGCTTTTCAAGTGGATAAATTTGAAAACGGCATTTTCACATTGTGGTGTGGACTCAGAAAACGATATATTCAAAAACAATGATGTATTTTTAGTCAGGTGACCCATTCAGCTCAAAACAAACAAGATGGCGAACGATGTACTGCAGATGTTGTGCCTGCTATCCTGTTTGATAACTTTGTTAAAGGTTAATGTCAGTTTATACAACCTTCAGCTTCACTTTTAAATAAACGCCTGACGGAAATGACACAGACCAAAGCTTCTTGCGTTTTTGCGTATGTGCAGTATAGGGATGTAAACATTTACAGAAGTTTCAGTGTGGACGAGCAATTTTTGGAAAACGTTTGAAACCGCCAGTGTAGACGGAAAGCATTTTAAAACGAAAATGCAGTTTTCAGATGTATCTGGATTAATGTGGACATGAGCCTGAGCTAGCATCGTCCCCCTGTGACGTCAGAGCAGCATGCAACCGCTAACTTCTCACAGGAATAATAAAAATACAGCACAGTTTAACAAATGAGCACCAGGATAGCTATGCACATAACAAATATTTCAATATAAACACATTTAATGTGTTTCTGGGTGGACTTTATGCCCTGCTTTTACAAAAGCTAAAATATCAACTGAGTAAAGAGACAAAGGCTGTCCAGATATTTAGTGATGTCAGCAGTTTTATTGTGCTTAGAATGAACGGATAGATTGGAATTGATGTATAGGAGCTTCATAATTTATAAGTGTGAACAGTCAAATTAAAAGTAAACAACACTGTTCAAGCATGGCTCCTCAGCTTAAGCGTCAACTCGCACTAGCATCAGAGGTTTCAATGTAGTACTCGACGTCACGAGATACGTAACACTACTTCCGGTTTCCGAGCCAGTTGTCAAAGCGGCGGCCATCTTGGCTCCTGTTAGCGCACCGAATTAATAAAAAAAATAACGCCGAACCGGACTACTCTACGAATTCGTCACGAAAAGTAAGTACAGAATTGAACTCCGCTGACATGTTCGCATTCTCTTGTTATCGTGTGTAGAGTTTAGATTAAGGTCATGCGGGAGTCATCGGCCAATGAACGTTCTCATCCAATGGACGATTGTTTTGGAGGATGAACATAGGCGCCATTTCCCTCCTCGCTCTCTGAGGCGCTTATTGGTGGCTAGTGGAAAGGAGTGGAAGTGGCTAGAAACTGTAAAACACGCTCCGCCATTTTGGCTCTTCTTATCCGTGGCGTACCGTTCACGCGGTGGTTCGTATTGAGCCGAAATGGCGTTAGTTTCCCAACTATCGGAGTCCTTAGAAACCTTGATTGGTGGAATCTAGTCCGAGGTTTGATTGGTCTGAAGGACAGATCCAAACGTAGACTTTATTGGTTAGTACGCGTTTCAGCACTTTACAAACATTTAGGAAACTTGTGCATAGGGCTAGCTCCTTGAGCGTGCCCGTGTTGCTCCGAGGTTAACGAAGACGATATACAGTATGTTTGCGGCCTGCTCATAATACCGAGCATTGTCTCCAAAGTTTCAACCTTGTGTCAATTCGCGCCAATTCCCCCGTTTCCCAGACTGTCATTTCCCAAGTTTACACTCTCGTCTTTTGTAGTAGAGTTATAAATAACTCACAAATCATCCGTTGTCTGATTGTGTTTACTGTCGGTACAGGCGGTTTTGTTTAGCTAGCTGTAGTCGAGTAAACAAGCTTCGTTTCATGGAGAAAGTGCAGTCTTGGCTGGGCACTTTTACTGATAACTGTAAAATTCCCTCTTTTTCTTGTTCTCAGCTCGTCCTAAAGCCCCGAACTATTGAATAACAGTAACATAAGGCATGTTAAATGAGAATAAATGCCAGCTGGAAGGTTAAACTCCGGTAATTGTAGTCCACTTTACCTCCAGAGTTTGCCTTGTAGCCTGCTAAAGTTGAGCAAGTGTGGACTAATGACTGGACCCCATGAAATACAACCCATATGTTATTATTAGTACGAGTATTTATTTAAATGACAAAAAAAAAAAAAGTCAGTCTTTGACTGTGTGCTTGTGTTCAGTAAATTTGGTGCCAAGGCTCAAACAGTACTATTATTGTACATTTGTAAATGGATAATACTCATGGAACGAATCTGTAACGAGTTTGTTTGGGGGATTTATTTAACAGTTAATGTGGTCCCTGACTACAAAACATTTGAGATCTAGTTAGTATACAGGTGCATCTCAATAAATTAGAATGTTGTGGAAAAGTTCATTTATTTCAGTAATTCAACTCAAATTGTGAAACTCATGTATTAAATAAATTCAATGCACACAGACTGAAGTAGTTTAAGTCTTTGGTTCTTTTAATTGTGATGATTTTGGCTCACATTTAACAAAAACCCACCAATTTTTAGTGAATTGTTGGCCTTCTGGAAAGTATGTTCATTTACTGTACATGTACTCAATACTTGGTAGGGGCTCCTTTTGCTTTAATTGCTGCCTCAATTCAGCATGGCATGGAGGTGGTCAGTTTGTGGCACTGCTGAGGTGGTATGGAAGCCCAGGTTTCTTTGACAGTGGCCTTCAGCTCATCTGCATTTTTTGGTCTCTTGTTTCTCATTTTCCTCTTGACAATACCCCATAGATTCTCTATGGGGTTCAGGTCTGGTGAGTTTGCTGGCCAGTCAAGCACACCAACACCATGGTCATTTAACCAACTTTTGGTGCTTTTGGCAGTGTGGGCAGGTGCCAAATCCTGCTGGAAAATGAAATCAGCATCTTCAAAAAGCTGGTCAGCAGAAGGAAGCATGAAGTGCTCCAAAATTTCTTGGTAAATGGGTGCAGTGACTTCAAAAAACACAATGGACCAACACCAGCAGATGACATTGCACCCCAAATCATCACAGACTGTGGAAACTTAACACTGGACTTTAAGCAACTTGGGCTATGAGCTTCTCCACCCTTCCTCCAGACTCTAGGACCTTGGTTTCCAAATGAAATACAAAACTTGCTCTCATCTGAAAAGAGGACTTTGGACCACTGGGCAACAGTCCAGTTCTTCTTCTCCTTAGCCCAGGTAAGACGCCTCTGACGTTGTCTGTGGTTCAGGAGTGGCTTAACAAGAGGAATACGATAACTGTAGCCAAATTCCTTGACACGTCTGTGTGTGGTGGCTCTTGATGCCTTGACCCCAGCCTCAATCCATTCCTTGTGAAGTTCACTCAAATTCTTGAATCGATTTTGCTTGACAATCCTCATAAGGCTTCGGTTCTCTCAGTTGGTTGTGCATCTTTTTGCACTCAACTTTCTGTTAACATGCTTGGATACAGCACTCTGTGAACAGCCAGCTTCTTTGGCAATGAATGTTTGTGGCTTACCTAGTGAACCAAACTGAGAGACCATTTTGAAGGCTCAGGAAACCTTTGCAGGTGTTTTGAGTTGATTAGCTGATTGGCATGTCACCATATTCTAATTTGTTGAGATAGTGAATTGGTGGGTTTTTGTTAAATGTGAGCCAAAATCATCACAATTAAAAGAACCAAAGACTTAAAGTACTTCAGTCTGTGTGCACTGAATTTATTTAATACACGAGTTTCACAATTTGAGTTGAATTACTGAAATAAATGAACTTTTCCATGACATTCTAATTTATTGAGATGCACCTGTGTGTGAATTTGCTTCATTCTGGTGTGTAATAACGTAAACTAGTCAATTCATCACGTCTTTAAGTCTTCTTTAGAGCATGAGGCCGTAAACAGCAGCCAAGTTTAAAAGAAATGATCACAAGACCTAAAATGCAAAATAAAGACTTTTTAGTGTATAAAAGAGTTCAGTGTTTAAGTATACCATTACCAACAGTAAACAAAAAAATGTTCAGAAAATATTTGGAAGAAACGGAGGTTTTCAAAAATCCAAGACGTGAAGTCCATTGGATAAAAACACGCATTTATGTAACATTCAGAATTATTTTGACTGTCACTCTTAATATCTCTTAACACTTCCTGTAGTTTGTGATGATAAAACATTATCTGTAACACCTAACTCGCATTAATTGCCTTTGGGTCATTTTGAAGTAAGGGTGTGCAAACTTTTGCACTTATTTCATATACAGAGCAGCAGACATTAGGACACCTGTATCTTAAAATAACAGAAATAGAAATAATCTGATGCAATTATATTATAATAAGCTTTTCCAAAGCCTTTGCAATTGACTACCAAACATTAGGCTATAATCCAGTGTGATTTTCTTTATATAACATTTGTAATTTGTTACTGCTATATGATATGTCGTAAGTTTTCTTTCTTACAGTAAAATGTTGATGAGTCAGAGTGAAACCTCACATTACAGCGCTTAAGCTGCAGTATCTGAAAACAGTAGGTGTTGCTGTAACACAGGAAGTGACATTTCTCTTTCTCTGTGGAGGAAACGTGTTCGGTGGCCATGTTGGCCGGGCTTAATGTCGTTTTATTTTGATGTAATTAGTAAGACCATCAGTTAATATTTGAAGCAGAAAAATATGTTGTCTGGTTTGTTTTCTTCGCAGTTTAGGGTCAGTTGTGTATTGTAGCACTCGTCATGGTGGGAAGCCCCTGTTGGGGTTAAACAGATGCAGGTATAAGTATTATAACCTATTAAAATCCTTGCTCTGTTTTTACAAATTGACACGTTTCCCTGCTCTTTAAAAGTTGTCTTTGAAGAGTATGGCTAGAAGTTAGAATAAAACATAATGGTGTATGCTGTTATAGGAAAATAATTAACTACGATGTGTGATGTGATTAGTGTCAGGCTGTTACCATCCCAATAACAGCCCATCCTAAAAGTGCTTTATTCCTCTTATGTAACGGCAGTTTGTCAACAATTTAAATTTTTTATTAATTATAGCATAACGCTTCTTACATTTGATTCATTGATAGTTATGTTTCATGTTTAATGCCCACAAAACAAGTTGGCTCCTGTCATCACTTATGTTGTAACGGCTATAAACAGCCGTCCCCTCACCAGCCTGTCTTTTTTCCCCCTCTCTCTTAAAGTTAAGAAGACAAGTTTTAGCTTGTCATGTTGCTGGGGAAGCCTCTGGTCTGGTGACTTTCCCATGTCAGAAAACTTGGACATGGAGACCTGGAGACATCTCTCAGAAATGCTAAATAAATGTCTCCGCACAAAAAAACTTCACTTTATCAACACACGGTTTGTAAAAGTTGTGTATGTGGAGTGTTTACTACATTGTTACTGTAGAAATGATGACAGAATGAGTGCATTAATATAAAACTTTAAGCTGGAACTACTGCCAAAGCTGCTGTTATAGAAATTTAATCATCATTTTCTAACAATTCAGAATCGAGTATTCAACAATGCAATGGTATAAAGTAAACCTTAATTCACCATTTATTTAGTCATTAGTATTCTTTTGTATGCCAACTTAGAAAATAACAACAAATATCCTATAGCTGTAACATAAACGACAGGGGAAAATGATCCACTGAAACATATTGAGCTCCGTTATTTTAACCGGAAGTAGAGCTCCAAAGTCGGCTAAAATGCTCGCCTCCATGAACTCTCTCTCTCTCTCTCTCTCGCAGCACAGGGCTTGTGTTGTTTGAAAGCTACTGAAGAGCTCTTTTGAACCATTATGACATGGTCTTGTAATTGTATAACCTATAACGCATGCCAGACGTTGTGATCCGGAGCTATCAGTCAGCGTGCTCTCTACACATTTTAACTCTGTGGGTTGTGCAGATTGGGACCTCTGCTGTTCAAACAGTGCAGTTGCATTAACTTCATGAATAAATGGAATGCTCATATACATGTTGCGTACAAGCATTTAGTGCCCAGAATGACGAGGAGCCACAGCTCAACTCTCCTCTCTCAGGTCAGCAGCCGGTCGCACCAGAAAGTCCTAAAGCAAAAATCCACCCTGAACGACTTGTACGTCGAGGTTTATAATAAACACGATATTCAGGATTTATACGTATTAAAATAGTAAGTTGATGTTTCTGGTTTAAACTTATTTCATTGTTGGTCTGTTTTTACATTTACATTCATACGTCATTTGGCAAACGCCCGTATCCAGATTTGAACTCTATAAATACCTCCTCATAGTGGTTCACTTGGTCAGGGACTGAGAGTACTATCAGTCTAAAGACCCTGGGATAGTATAGTATGAAAAAACACAAGATATGTGGTTTTTATTTTGTTTGTTTGTTTGTTTTTTAAATAAGAGTGCTAATTTGAATACTTCATTTTCACTTTGGTTAACTATTTCCTATATTACCCACGATGCTGTTCGTCCATTAGTCTGTCCAGCTCTCTCCGCTCCTTATCTGTACACTTTGCTCAAACAAATCAGGTTCAAAAGTTTTAACTTTTATACTGTTAAGCCGAGCCGCATCTCTGCATTAACTCCTATTTCTCCAGTTTAAATATAAACTGTCACTACTTTTGAGATTAATAACTTAAACCTTACATCTACCTGCCAGTAGGAGTAGCACTACACTACTCTGTGATTCTGTTCCCAGTGCACCGACTGCAGACTGCGTAAACACACAGAATATAAATGCATTTTGCTTTCATTTTAATTTATGAGGGGATAATGATTTCTTCACATGGGAAGTTTTTGCGTGGACTATGATCACCGGACACGGCACCTCACTCAACCTTTTTTTGGGAGCGCTCATGTAAACAGGAAGGATCATGAGGATAAAGTGTTTCATGTAGCGTAGAGAGCTCTTTTCTTCATTTGTCATGGATTAAATTTTAATTATTGGCAAAGTACATCATGAATAATTTTTAATAAATATTCATACTCAGATCAAGTTTGTAGCTGTTAGTTAGGTTCCGTTGCTATGGTTTATTAAACTGCAAAACAAGTGCATACCAGTATGAAGTAAATCCAAGTGATGGATCATCTAAGCCACCGCTTTATATTCATTTACCTACGGTTTTAAAAAAAAAAACAAAAAACAAAAAAAGACTCTCTAGACAGACAGACCTTGTGTGAAGGAAATGTGCTCTACCGAGAAAGACACGTTGTTGACGCAACATATGATTCACTTATGACCGACTTTAAACCATGACTTATGACCAAATTTTTTGGATGCTTTATGCTCGTCAGAGCGATACCAGGTTTTCAGTCATGTTAAAGAATTGCGTGTGTCTGCAGTATTACTTGCTAAAACGTTTCGAGGAGGGGTCACGTTTTCTCATCATGTTTTCTTTGGTGACGAGCAGGACCGTAAATACGCACGATGCAGTGTTTGGATTGTGGAAGACTGCATGTCCAGCTGTCAGCGTGCCTTTACTCACCGCAGTCAACCATAATATCTGGCAAATAAGCTTCAGTGCGGAAGTGTAAAGCAGTAAAGTCTGAGTTTAAATGTGATTAACAAAGTTAAGAATCATGTTTCAGTCAAAGGAAGGCACATTACAATCTCATGTGCTCCACTGATGTGTTCTCATTCACTAGTCTGCTGTATCTTATTACCCCACAGAAAAACATTGACGCCTTGCCACTATCTAGCGCAGGGAGTGAAGACTGGCCGTAAATGCTCCGATGTGCTGCCCAGTGCCGTGTGTTGGTTTTCTGGAAACATAACTGACTTAGGCTAAAAGACGTGAACGTGTATATGACCGTTCTCCTCTTCTGACAACGTTCCAATGCATCGTCGACAAAGTCAGCAAACCTTTGGCCTGTGTTTCAGCTATTAAACTTGGTTTCCTGTTCTCGCATTGCACGTAAAAATATCATCAGAGTCTGACGAGCATCTTGTGTTGTACTTTATTTTGCTCGGTTTTGGCAGTGTCTCCACACGATTGAGGGAAGATTGTCTCCCCCTCAGCCGATGTTTGTTTGTAGATCTGGAGGTGCTGAGATTCGGAACGAGTTGCGTGAGCTAGAGTTAGTGCATCGAGCTGCTTCGCATCACCCCGGAGAGCATTATGTTCAAACACACACACCAAATGACAATCTCTAGTTGTTAACCTACTTGTCCACCAGGTTATTAGGAATAACTAAACTAATAGCTCAACCACCAAATCTGCTTGTCCCAGGCTAGTGATTTGTTCCTCCCTCTCCGAACAGCAGGTATTTACTGGAATGACGGGGATAACCTTGAGGTCATTCCGCCATTTCAGGCATCCTTTAAAACGCCTCCATCTTCTGTGTAAACGGCCCAGGTCTGTTCTGGTCATCTTGTCAGGTTTTTTTTTTTTTGTGTGTGTGTTGTTTTGTTTAAAGTGCTGTAATTTTGATAAAATGCTAATTAGTGTACTATGTTGTGTTGTAATATGAAGATTATCATTTTTGTTGTGATCTTTTTTGTAAGACTCTGTTGAAGCCACGGACTGTACTGTGTAAATCAATAACCTGCTTTTCATGAAATGCTTGAGTTTTAATAGGAAACTGCACTCGAAATAACCTTTTGTTATACAAGAGGTTTTCTAATATTACATACATAACGGGACTGAAATAAATGCAGAGACTGAACAGACACTAACATGGTTTCTTTTCTTGCTGATTGTCAACATGGTCTCGGATCTATTTTCAGGAAGATGTGTTTGCATGTTCCTGATTTTGTCAGCATATTTGGCCGAAGCTCTAAGTGGCTTAAGGTCACCTCTAACCGCTCTGTGTTTTCTGAGAACTGTGTACTCATTATTTAGTGAGACTACACTGCTTATAATTTCATGTTATGTTCAGCGGCACCGATGAATTGTACATTCTATAGAGCTTTAGTGCACAGATGTCCTTGCGTGCCTGTGCTGACGGCTTATCTGCCCTGTATGACATTCCACTTTAAATCATCCGGCGACGGCATGCGGCAGCCGCTTTGACACGCCTCAGAGCCAATCGGTGGCCTGGAGGTGATTTACGTCACCGTTGGACCAGCCAGTGTGCTAGGCAGAGGGGCGGGCTCTAGAGACATTTTGTTTGACATTGTAAATAAGCAAGGCACAGTTGTTGGTGAGAAGCCAGTTGTTCCCTCCAGCTCCGTCCAACTCCAGCAGGAGACGAGATCAGCAGAGAAGAGTTCTGAAGCTACTGGACAGAGACCCTCCTCCACCC
Organism: Cranoglanis bouderius; assembly: GCA_023630585.1. NCBI lineage: Eukaryota > Metazoa > Chordata > Actinopteri > Siluriformes > Cranoglanididae > Cranoglanis > Cranoglanis bouderius. Next base: position 13,213,277 of record CM042551.1, read on the forward strand.
TCGTCATGTCCATTTTTTTCTCCACTCCGTCCTTTTGTCTGTTGTTTTCTCGCTGTTCCTTTTTTCCTTCCCTGACCCCTACCCCACTTCTCAAGGTAACTTAAAACAGGAAGTTGACTCTCTGTGAAAAGGGGTGGAGCAGAAAAAGGCTGAGGAAAGGGAGGGCGGGTGGACGGAGGGTGGAATTACACAGCCTAAGGACAGTCAGCTGAGCCAGTGGAAGCGAAAACAGGCTCTGTCGGATTTGAAGAGAAGATATGGGTGGGATCTGGAGGAGAGGCGGGCCATAAGTATCACGTAGCAGGCTAGATTGCTTACTTTCAAGTGTTAAAGGGAGAGCGGGCAGGAGATTTTTTTTGTCCAGCACTTGCTATACTGATCTACAGTCTCTCTCCTCCCGTCTCTCACTTTCTCTACTGTTTTCTGTTTTCTGACTTCACATTGAAGCAGGGGTCAACTGAAAGACAAACAGAAGCGTGGCCAGGCACGGACGGACTGAAGGCTGTAGGAGTCAGTCAGAGGAGGAATGGAAGGGGGCTGTGCATTTAGGAAAGGGGGGGTAGGAGTTGATGGGGTAGTGAAAGCGGAGGGGGTTTTGAAAAAGGGGGGTTGTTGCTTTCCTCTCGGCTTTGGGATCGGCGTGCAATGCCGACTGCCTACCCCACACACAGCCTTTGTTTGCTTCCAGGACAGAGACTGTGGACTAGAGTTTCTCTGTCCACCTCTAAAAGAGACTCGGATCCTCCTCCTGTCTGCAGCGCACTATGAAGGGCACGAGGTAAGTGTGACATCTGCGTTTGGGCAGCGATCCCAAAAACCGACCTGTTTGTTTTCTCTGTTACTCTCACTCTGTCTCTCTGTCCATCTGAAATGGGATGCTTTCTCTGTCCTCTCTCTGTCCTCCACAATGCTTCTCCTCCTCCTTGTGCCCTCTGCTTTCTTCCTTGGATTTTCATTTTTTATATTAAAAGAACATTAAAAATATACATTTCCAAAAATCCCCCCCCCCCCCATACTACTGTTACAAGTGTCATCATGTCAGAATTGTTTGGACCTGTTAACAGAGTCAGTAGAAATGTTCCTTGTGTTTCTTTTACATGTTGAGTGGTGGGAAGATGGTGATTGTGTGTCCTGCACAAAAGTCCTGCTTCACCTTCAAGGCCCAGTCCTTCATGGCTTGTTTACACTTTACTGACAGTGATGTAGAGCAGAGGGCAAATATGGTGGTAGTGTCTAGGGGACAAACTTGAGATGGTCCCATAATAAGGTTTAGAGTTGGTTCGTGGGAGCTACTTGTCTTTTCCTTCTTGTGATTTAACATCTCCACTGGGGTACTTTCCCCTCATTTAATGCTCGCTTAAACGAATCTGAGATCCATTCCGATTTCTGTTCTGCCTCTAATTGAAAGTTTCCACTGGTACCTTGGATAGTAGAGTCCTGATGGAAGGGAGGGGGGAGAACTAAAAATAGCTCCAAGTTACTGCCAAATCTCACTGCGATTTGTTGTTTGCATGAGATTTGAATATCATTCAAGCCACTCACTGCTCCATTGGCAATACGGAACCAAAAAAAGTGGTTGAGAACATGAGCGTTGGATGGGAGGGCGTCACAAATCCTGCCGATCCATGTAAAGGTGACCTTTTGCACTTTCTCTCTGATGACCCAGGCACTTTTATCTTAGGATAGTAAATCTTTTCATTTTGAAAAGGAAGCTTCCAGGTTTACACTCTGTTTGCTCTGGAGCTAGCGTTAGCTTGTTGTGCCCGTCTGTGCTAGTGGGGCCTGTTGGCGTATGAAGGTCACAAGAATGTGAGAGCGGCTCGCACAGTCACTCAGTCAGCAGGGAGAGCGTGAGACTGAGAGGACAGTGCATGCCTCACAGACCATCACACAAGAGGGGCCCTGTCAGCATCAGCTTGCTCTCTGGAGACACCGGCACGCAAATTGGCTCCTCAGGTTTAACACAGGGTCAGCGAGAGCTCCAGCAGGAGTCCTCTGTTCCCCTCTCGCTTTCTTCTCTGCTAATGTATCTCCCTCATTTTTTTTTTTTTTTTTGGTCCCTCCCTACCTTACTCATTTTTCCTCCCTCTCTCCTCTATTGAATGACCTTGAGAGATCAGTAACCGCTTCCTGGAGTTGGTGTGAGGCTGAAACAAGGACGTGTTTAGTACGACCGAGCTATAGGTGCACTGTGATTACTCATAGGTCATATAGTGCAGCTATGTCTGGTGTTATCCCATCACCCCTGTCTTTAGCTATCAAAACAAGCAGAAGGTTATTTGTTGGTTAATTTGTAATTCTTTGCCGTGTGTTGCTCGCCGCTTTGTTTTGTCAGGGTAGATGATTAACCAGTAACCGCAACAGCTTTACCTGACTGTCCTCTGTGTGAGAATGTCACAGTAGTTAATGAGTCCTAAATATCTAGACTAGTGTGTTTGGTACCCTTGAGATGACCTTTCAGTATCACGGGGACTTTTTTCTCATATTGTGAGAAAAGGCATCTGCTGGGATCTGTAGCATCGAAATTCAACCCCTGTTTATTTTGAGATGCATGAAGTTTTCACATGTAGCAGTTTGCATAGTCAAGGACATTTTGGAACGCTTGAGAGAGAATCTCATTAGCATGCCGTGCGATTCATTAATAGTACAATCCACGTGTAAAGTGCACCTTTCGGTTTTGCAAATTCGATTGCAAGACATTAGGTTGCTTTTCTAAAAACGCGCACACAAACATACACACAGTTCCTTTGTGCCAAATTGTTCTGCACCCATTTTTCAGTGCCAGTCCCCCTCCCCATGCCTTTAGCACTTAGATGTCAGATAAGGTTGTGTTACTCGTTCATATCTGCTCTCATCAGCGCTCTATTTTCAAGAAATGAGGGCGAGGAGGGGAAAGTCATGGAATGATAACATGATATAGAGATCACTGCTGGCAAAATCCTCCGCCTCACTCATTTAAAAAAAAAAAAAAAAAAAAGAGCCTGTTATAGTTCAAATTAATTTGTGATTGATCCAGTTCATTGTTTTAAGTAGTGAGCGACTGACCCCGTCGTCTAAACACCAATTGGCCAATCATAGCTTAGCAACTGTAACTAGGCAAGGGCACCTTGGACAAACCTTGGGGGGATTAAACAATATGCGAGAAGATCTGTGTGCGCTTCATGGCTGTCGGCTAGCTAGCCTGCATAAAGCCTTTCCTTGTCCTTGTTAAAGCTTTGCTTTTTAAGACCAAACATAGCTAAAGTATGAGCTAATGTAAGAAAATGGATTGCCATGAAGCCTTGGTTAGATGAATCACTTGTTGATGGGGTTGCTGACTTTTTAACTAGGATTTAGCTTCAGCGTGTGTTTTTTTTATTATTTTTTTCTTCCCTTTTCTGGTTACATGCTGCTGAAAGACTGTAAAGTTTATCAAGCCTCCAAAAGGCACGTTCACATCCGTGGCCGGGAGCCAAGGAAGCAAAACTGGTCATGCTTTCTGGGTGGGAGGGATGGTATACTCCCTCTCCCCTGTCAGTCACAACGACACCAGCCAGTCGTAGGCGCCTGTGAGGTCATGTATGCGGAAGAGGGTAGTTAATGGTTTCCTCTGAGTGTGTTACGCCGCTCTGTAATGTAGGAGCAGCAGTTTGAAAAGATGCGGTTGGCGTTGGCTTCACGTGTCTCGAAGGAAGCATGCATTCGCCTTCACCTTCCCTGTAGCTGTTGTGCGATAGAGGAGAGCTGGCTGAACTTTTGGACGTATTGCTCCAGAAATATCTTGTGGTAAATCTTTACCCGTGTCAGTGAAAATTCCACACATCTTGCTAGATTGAGAAGCGTGTCAGACATAGCAGCTGTAGCAGCATGTAGGGGGTCGGGCTTAGTGAAGGATCAATCCTGTGGTACGTTTATAAAGCTGAGGTTGTTGACATTAGTCTTGGACTTTAGACATAACGACAGGAGTTGCAGTGTAAATCAGTGACTGGTTCTTACTTAAAAGACTGAAAACAATTGGGGCAAAGCTGTCTCGACATAAAATAGCTCATACCCTGACCCTTTTGAAGAGTAAAATTTTAAGAATGGGCATTTTAAGAAATTCATTAAATAACAGCAGGTATTTGTCGCTCTTTTTTTCACCGTCTTTTGACTGACCGTAGTTGTTAGCTTGTCTTAGTTTCGTCTTCAGTTTTTCCACACATCTCTGATTTAGTATTCAGTAATCTAATTAAACATTCCCGAATGGAAAATCTTTGTGTGTGGTCACATTTATTGTGTTACGCTTGCACCAGTATTTGTGCCGTCCATCATTTGAAACTTGGAAAGTGCAGTAATTTGGCTGGGAGCAGAGGTTCTCATTGTGTTTGAGTCAGCACAGTGGGCACATGCTTTTCTCGTGGCTCTCAAGAGGCCTGGCGTTGTGTCTCCCCATGTCCCGCTTCATCAAACATCAAACGTATGACGCAAAAAGAGCCATGCTCTGTACGTCCTCCTGCGTAACACTTGAAACAGCAGCCAGTATAATGGAGCTAATTAACTGCAGCATATTTCAGTCCACCATTTCAACCCATGCAGCTCTGGGAGGTGTGTAATGGAGGCACACACCTTTGCTGAGGTACTGGTGAGCGCTGCGGGCCACCTGCATGGAGCAGGCCGGGGCTAGCAGAAGAGTTCCTGCTGATTCAGCTCGTGCAGGCGGCATCGACTTTCCGAGAGACGGAAGAGCAGTATACACTGCCAGTGAGGCAAGCGCACAGGTCAGGAGAAATTTAACACCACCACCACTGCCCTGCTTGCTGAAGGGCAAGAGCAATCAACACACAAAAAATGCAGACAGCTTGGTTATTTGTGTATCCAGGGGAGAAAGCAAGTTCAGGGTTCTATATATTAGACCATGCTGGATTTTGAGACCTGGTCAGTACACAGTTCATTTTTATGATGTGTTAAATATGATTGGGCATTCGTTTGGTTTGATAGACCAAGAACATAGCCTGTTGTTGGTGGCTCATTTATCATGCGTCATGTTTCATAAAAGGTTAACATGGCTACAAGTTAAAACAGCAAACTTGGCTATGCTGAAGCATCACTCCTTAAATGGGAGGATTTGCCGTTTTAATTTGCCTCCCCCATTTCTTGGGCCTTTGACACTATTCCTGCTTTAACTGCATGGTATTTAACTCGCTAGTTATTTAAACAGTGTTAAGTGAATCATCTAATTATTTCTTATCTCTGGCCACCACTGACATTCAGCCAACGACATTCAGAGATGGCTGAACCGTCACAAAACCAGATGCCAGATGTTGTTTAACCTCAGCAAACTAATCAAACTAATGAATTTATTAGGGATAAATTTATACATTTTAAAATCTATATCCTGAATTTATATATTTCTGTAAAGCTGTTTTGGGACAGTGTCCATTGTTAAAAGCGCTATACAAATAAAACTGAGTTGAATTAACAAATGCAAACAACAGCACACTTCTGAGTAATGCAATTTCTTTCTTTCTTTCTTTTTAATTGATACTGAATGATAGTTCAAAACCAATTGTCTTTCTTCAGCATTACTGCAGTGTTATAGTTTCTTTTATCACACTTTCAACTCTCAAAGGAGACAGGGCCATATTTCATGCAGCCAGGCCTAATCAATACACATGATTTATTTATTGGTATTGTTTCTGCTCTAATGCTATTGATCCATATTCTCATTTTAAAAGCAATAGATCCAGTACGCAGTTATTGGTCTCTGTTGAAAGGTTGAAAGCCTGCGTTTCTGCTTATCCTCTCATGTGTAGTAATGTATGCACTGGTGTCCTGCTGAGTTTGACCCACATAGTGATGCCACAAAGAAGTCTGATTGCTCCTCTGTCTAAGCCCTTAGCACTTTGTCTTGCTCTTGGATTGTAGTTGTATTGCACAAGGCCTAGTTGTCTTTTCTCTGGCTCATGCACCAGTGGCACCCCACCCAGCTATTTTTGGCTTTCTTTTTTCTGCCAGAGTGGTCAAAAGGAAAAAGTGTGAGCAGCGCTGAGTTCCCCAGAAGCACAAGCTCAGGCAGGTTGGCTGAACTTCTTAGCAGAATTCCTCTCATGCCATAGTAACATGCCAGCACCAGGCCTGATTTTCACCACCCGTTTCACAATTGTGCGTGTCAGTGTGTATATGGGTGATTTCTTGGGATACACACAGAGCTGGCTAGTCGGTGTACCACGTTTGGTCCGAGCCTCAGAAACTCGTGGACTCGGGATTCAGATGTGGCTTCCTAACTCCAGGTTGCACAAGAATTTTGGAGCCCTTTTGCTCCTCTCCTGTACACTGCTGCTGTATGAATTTCTCTTCATGTTCAGCAGAAAGGCACAATGAGTAAACATGCAAGAACGTTCAGTTGATAAAGTACTCGATTTTCAAATGAATTTTATTTAAACATAAAAGCGCTTATAGTTTGTGCTTTCTTTTTATTCTATTTAAAATGCACACTCACTTATTGAAGCATTAAAGTTTGATTTCTGTCTCCCATGTTTTTATAGCAGATCTGGAGATGTCGGACTCCTTCGGAGCAGCGGGCACAGATGCCCAGCAGAACCTGCAGTCCTTCTGGCCCAGGGTCATGGAGGAGATCAGGAACCTCACTGTGGTACGGCACTCTCATACAGCTTTATGATCTCTTTTAATTGAATGGGTGAAAACATGAGTATAGAGTACTCATGACCCGCTCTGAATATAAGAAGCAGGTTGTGCTTCTTAGCTTCTAGGAGCTTGAAAGGGACAGAACAGCCAGACATTGTGAGTCACAGTGTCACAGAAATGTAAAAGTATGTGATTATTGTAGGTGTAAAACTCTTTTAAGCATTCACATTCAAGTAAATAAAGTCATAGTGAATGCTGGTTTATAAATGTGAGCAATAAAATGGTGTGCCATCAGACAGGACCTGGAGGTACGGCTGTATATTTATACTTGAGACATACAAAGGCTTGTCTGGTTTGTGAGTCTACAATAGAGGAAAAAATATGAAATAAGACAAAATTGCTATAATCCTACATCATGTAATTTACAATCTTATTATGTTACATATAATCACATAATAATTGGGTACATTCTTGCATTCTGGAAGCTGTAATAATCTAATCACTTACAAAAATATATATTAAAACAGTTGCAATTCAGTGAAATAAATATGAAGCTTTTGGTACCTGAATAGGAGTAATTAAGAAAAGACTACATGGTTATATAAGTTGACAGTGAATAAACAAAGTGAACAAAATGCAATAACGTCAAATCTTTTATATTATTTTAGTGGAGGCATTTAAACAATAAAATGAAAGTTAATTCAAGCAATCAGAATATACAGCTTTTCCCTAACTGAATACACCTTGTTTGCAGTGTCCTACAGTCTTCTTATTCAAAACCCACATCAATATACATGATTTCTGATAACAGATGCCTGACTCATTGTGCTCAGGTGGAATTTTTTAGACATAGGAGTTGTTTGACCCACATGTGTGCCTCAGTGTGTAAATCAGTATCCGTGAGTGCATATGTACTATGGATATTTACTTTGATATCTGTCGAATAGGCTTAAATGTAAATGATGCTGGTGTGACACCCTCCCGCTCTGTTTCAGAAGGATTTTCGCATGCAGGAGCTTCCACTTGCTCGCATCAAGAAAATCATGAAGTTGGATGAGGACGTGAAGGTAAGAGTAACAGGATCAGTGATCAAGCTTGCACCTTTCTGTCACATTCACTCACCTATGCCAGGTTCTTTTCATACCCTGCCTTCCACTATTCTCCTGGAATAAGAGTGTGAGAGACACAGAGGATCTTTTATTCCTTCAGTTCTTTCATTTCTACTTAAGTTTGTCAGCCATCTTGTCTCATTTGACCTGTCCTGTTGCACAGCCGAGTGCACAGTGTGTGGCATGAGCGTTACACTGTTTGTAGTTAAAACTAGACCTGTGTGGGAAGCATGCGTTCGTTTAGAGTGGTGTTCTCACGCTTAAAATAAACTAGAGCTTAGAGTGGGAAGAAGGTTAAACTGGAACAGAAAGCCAAGGCAATTAAGAGCTCAGCGTCACTGACATGAGAAAAGACCTTGGGACACACTGTGGTTCAGCCTTATTTGTGTGTGTGTGTGTGTAAAAAGTGCTCTGCCCCTTTGCTCTGACCATGAGAATTTGTGTATGTGTGCTTGTGCTTGTGCCTGCTCACCATTTAACCCACTCCATGCCAACCCGCTGTAGATGATCAGTGCTGAGGCTCCAGTGCTGTTTGCCAAAGCAGCTCAGATCTTCATCACAGAGCTCACTCTGAGAGCCTGGATTCACACCGAGGACAACAAACGGCGCACACTACAGGTGAGCCGCTGACCTTTAACTTCTCTTCTCTGATCCTACCATCACCTATTGGATTTTGATCATCACAGATTTGAACACTGACCCTGAGTTGTGGCCACATGGAAAAAATCACTTGCTTCCCATACCCATACTTTTAACTTTATATGAGCTAGTCAGACCTGTTGCACAAACCTTCTGCTTCTTCAAATGTAAATACATATGTACGTCTCTATCTATCACACATGTGTGACAGATTTTCTGGTTTGGAAAGAGCACTAGATTTGAGTCCTGTTTGTATATATATTTATATTTATTTCAGAATACATTGGTGTGGAAAGATAATTATCTCTTTAATAGATTGATACCGTTTTGCCTTGGGTCTGGTAGAATTTTGAGTTTGACTGAACCTGTAACATCAAGCACACCATCACCAAGTATGTAAATTTTGTCATGTGTTGACTCCTGTTGCTAAGGCAGTGTGTTTGCAGCACTGCCCTTTGTGAAGGCCTCGCGTCAATCAGGGTCGCCCTGACAACGCTCATCACTAGAACAACTGCGAGGATCTGACCCTTAGCCACCAAATATTAATCACAAGGCTAAAAATAGCTGCTGATGTGAGGGGTGACAATGGGGAGGTGGTCTTGGCAGCCAGTATCCTGTGGAAAGTACCACATGGAAAAGTGGTGGGGGTGGTCTGTTACAGCCTTGAAGCTGAAAAGGCTTCAGATTATTACTAGTAATGCTGTACCAAATCTAGCCTGAAATATGTTTCTGTGGCAAAAATATCATTAGTGTGCGAGATATATATATATATATATATATATATATATAATATATATAAACCGTTTTCAGTTATATTTTTGTTTAATTTCTACAGAGGAAATGGAAAATTCTGTGCAAAAATATATACAGGTGCATCTCGACACGAGATGCAACGTCAGAGGCGTCTTACCTGAGCTAAGGAGAAGAAGAACTGGACTGTTGCCCAGTGGTCCAAAGTCCTCTTTTCAGATGAGAGCAAGTTTTGTATTTCATTTGGAAACCAAGGTCCTAGAGTCTGGAGGAAGGATTGAGAAGCTCATAGCCCAAGTTGCTTGAAGTCCAGTGTTAAGTTTCCACAGTCTGTGATGATTTGGGGTGCAATGTCATCTGCTGGTGTTGGTCCATTGTGTTTTTTGAAAACCAAAGTCACTGCACCCGTTTACCAAGAAATTTTGGTACATTTCATGCTTCCTTCTGCTGACCAGCTTTTTGAAGATGCTGATTTCATTTTCCAGCAGGATTTGGCACCTGGCCACACTGCCAAAATCACCAAAAGTTGGTTAAATGACCATGGTGTTGGTGTGCTTGACTGGCCAGCAAACTCACCACACCTGAATCCCCCATAGAGAATCTATGGGGTATTGTCAAGAGGAAAATGAGAAACAAGAGACCAAAAAATGCAGATGAGCTGAAGGCCACTGTCAAAGAAACCTGGGCTTCCATACCACCTCAGCAGTGCCACAAACTGATCACCTCCATGTCACGCCGAATTGAGGCAGTAATTAAAGCAAAAGGAGCCCCTACCAAGTATTGAGTACATGTACAGTAAATGAACATACTTTCCAGAAGGACAACAATTCACTAAAAATGTTTTTTTATTGGTCTTATGAAGTATTCTAATTTGTTGAGATAGTGAATTGGTGGGTTTTTGTTAAATGTGAGCCAAAATCATCACAGTTAAAAGAACCAAAGACTTAAACTACTTCAGTCTGTGTGCATTGAATTTATTTAATACACGAGTTTCACAATTTGAGTTGAATTATGGAAATAAATGAACTTTTCCACGACATTCTAATTTATTGAGATGCACCTGTATTAAGGTCCAATCAGCTCATTGTTACATTGTTTAACCATGTAGTCAGTCAGTGTTGTAATATGCATAATACCTGTAGTATCTCAGAAAAGTGTATTGATGTAATTAATAATGTTATATCCTCATATTGTGTACATTATACACTTTTTTTTGTTGACTCTTATTTATATCTCATTTAGAACTAGTAAATTATACTATACTGTCACATATTGCAAATAAAATGTATTTATTGTACTCTGTCACCCCCCCCCTTTTTTTTTTCCCTTTATCAGAGGAATGATATAGCCATGGCAATCACCAAGTTTGACCAGTTTGACTTCCTCATTGACATTGTCCCAAGAGATGACCTTAAGCCACCCAAACGGCAGGTAGGAACAAAGGAAAAGTGTTTATTATTGAAGTTAAAGAAGTAAAATCCTCAAAGAAACTGATTGACTACCTGTGTGATCCTGAGGAAGAGGAGCTCTATGCAACACCTCTGCTGGGGGCTTGGAGGTGCTGTAAACATCCTTGACTGGAAGCTGGGGGTAAGGTCAGTAAAGGCTTTCAGTCGGATGTTTGCAGCGTCCCGCTTCCACTGAATGTCCACTCCATCACCGCCATAAATATTAAATCACCACACTGACATCCACACCCTGCTTTAAGAGTGCCTTGGCCCCTTGACGTGTTTCTCCAGGAGACCTCTCTATGGCAGCACCAACGCAGCACTCGCAGGCCACAGCTTGCTATTGTAGCTCTGATTAGCATGGCTGATGTTATCAGACAGCTCCTGGCGCTGCTGTCATGTTTGTGTGTGAGCAGGTGTGTAAACATCCTACACTCTCAGCTGTGACATTAAAAAGCTGGGAGAGGGGTGTTTACGCTCTTTCTCACAAATTATTCTTCACGTTCTCATTTTTAAAAAATAGCACCTCTTTAAATAATGTGACTATCTTATGGTTTGTATTATTAGTAATATGTCATTTCTTTTGTATGTTTGGTTGCATTTTGCACAGCTCTGGGAAGGGAAGTGTTAGTGATTACTAGCCGGTGGTGATGGGTAAAAACAGTGCAGGACAGGCTTGTGTGATTTTCCTTTCTCATGATTTACTTAATGATTTAATTGCCTGCAATAGCTATAAAATTGTCTAACAAAATGACCATAAATCCACGGTGTTTCAGCAGTTGGTTTCAGCATCAAAGACACAACAGTGGTTTTCAGTTGTCACACCTTTTCACCTTGTTATATAATTTGTATTATTTATATATAATCTTTAATAGGCTGACATATCTCAAATACCGAAAAATGCGCTTTAAAACAGGGTATTGACTCCAAAGTCATACTCAATAAAAACAAAAATGGACTATTCTTAGCCCAAAGAGATCTTTATCATGAGAACATTGAGCATTTTCATTTATCACATTTTTTATTTTTATATTATTTATTTGTTTGTTTGTTTTTAATTTAACTAGGTTCTAGAGGGTATTTTTGATGTAGTTCTGGTGACACACAAACACTCAGGTTATGTGCTTAAGTTTGTCTATAAGGGAAACAAAATCACCACAACTAGTGGATTCCTCCTACTATCGATGACATTTCCACACAAGTGTGGTCCCATTGACCTTGCTTGAAGGTTAGTGATGTCATAATTTTTCCCCGCAAGAGATGATGTTCAGACAGACATTGTGGCACATTTGAATGTCCTTTTTAAAAGCTAGTAGTAAATCCAAAAATGAGGGGGAAATGTGTTATCGTGTTTTTCCAGGTACAAATAATTAAATTCCATAATGCATTTTGCTTTAAGTTAAATAATTTAATTAGAGACCGTGTCACTGGATATCATGGCAGTTTTTGTAGGGACAGTTACAGTACATCATCATATCGCACAAGCCTAGTGCAGCTCCTGTCAGTTCACAGCATGAAATCTCGCATTACTCTACCGAGCCCTTTCCTATTAGTTATTTATTTGAGGTCAGCCTCTAGTATTACAGTGTTAAAATAATTTATGGAGATGTAACCTAGTGATAGTCTTTATCCTATATGTTCCTGTGTGTGTGTACGTGTGTAGGAGGAGGTGCGTCAGTCGGTCGCCTCGACAGAGCCAGTGCAGTACTACTTCACGCTGGCGCAGCAACCTGGCGCTGTACAGGTGCAGGGGCAACAGCAAGGCCAGCAGGTGGCTACACCCACCGCCGCCACCACCCTCCAACCAGGTCAAATCATCATCGCCCAGCCACAGCAGGGCCAGGTAACAAACACACACAACACACCAGTATAACCTTTCCCCACAATAAACTTAGCCTTATCAGAAACAAAATACAGTCACATTTGCACTGGGTTCACATTTTTGTTTGAACAAAGATGACATGAGATGGCATTTGAACTCTTTTGTTACACGTGCACGTGAGCAGGTGGAGTGGAAAACATTCAGGATGTCGCTACGTGTTAGTGGCTCTTTCAGTTGCGGTGGCACTTCACAGTTTACCTTTGTCTATCCTATATCTCATACAGACACACAAGTACCTGAAACTTTACCATACTAGTAGGGTACAAACAAACACACACACACACAAGGCCCCACATTTGAGCTCAGTCCACTTTGATTAATTGATCCACACCTTAAAAGTGGATGCCGAGCGGTGTCATTCACACTTTCCTATCATGTGAGAAGTGCAGAACGCAGTCACCCTCTCATCCGCCCCAGTGTAACATCAGTCCAGTCTCAGAATGTGAACTCGGTGCCCCTTCTCCTGTCGCTTTCTCTCTTTATTCTCTTTGGTCTTATACACTTTCTCTTTGGCACTGTATCTCAGTCTCCCTCTCACACACACACACGCGCGCGCGCGCCCCCACCCACACACACACACACACACACTCACTCATTCTTTCTCCCTTCCCCATTCTCACTTACACAGTGTCGTCGTCCCCCCCCCCCCCCCCCCCAAACACTTTGCTGATCCTTTTCACATCTTTTGGTCTCCTGTTCTCTTTCAGTCCATGTCATTAACCTAATTCAGTTCTATTCACTCACTACTTATCTTCCTCGCTGTCCCTGTTTGTATGAACTTTCACCTTGTGCCCTCTTGATCTCCTTCTCTTTATTCAGGATCTTTTCTACACACTTTCTCTCACACTCTGCTCTCTTTCTCAGTGCTGGACCTTATTCTCTTTGTAAGGATCATTGCTGTTTTAGCATGCCTGCTATTCGCTGAGTGGTCAGAGATGTGAACGGTGCTTTCACACTCACCTTCTTGGGACAGCCAAGAACAAGCAAGAGCGCAGAACAGGGAGGGACATAAAAGGGAGGAATCACAGGTGGTGGTGAGATGAACGCACAGGGAATAAGCAATGGGGAAAAAGAACCCTGTTGTTGGTAGAAAAGGTCGTTTCAACTTGAATAATCGCTGGGACCATATTGTCTACACCTGTCGCGGAATAGGCCACTCCATACTCACTCACAAGTATCTGTTAACGGGTGAAGATCCTCCTTTATGTTCCTTATGCCAAAGTCTAATATCTTTGAGGCATTTTTTAATGGACTGTGATGGTTTCAACTCCTCTATGACTTTTTTTTTTTTTAATGTCATATGAAAAGACTTTTAATGAAGTGAGGCCAGATTTATTTTTAGATGTTTTATCAAAGATAAACTTAAAAAAATAAAAAATTGTAAATCCTTCATATTTTGCTACATTTTAACCTGTTCCCTGCCATGAAAATAGCCATGGTAGCTAACATGGCATTAAATTACAAAGAAACAAACTAACAGCAACTCAACTTTTCTAAAAATGAACCAAAGTGGTAGAGCAGATCCTCTGTTTCAGCTTATCCGGTCACATGCATTTTTGTAAATTATTTAGCTGAAGGCGGTTCATCAGACCAGAGACTAGCTACAGGACTCGACACATGAGATCAGAAAGAGGAGTGTGTTCAGTCTTTCATAGATCTGGTCTGATTAGCAAACTGACATCATGGCTTTTAAAAACCTTTAAATAAATGTTGACAATGAAAACAAAATGCTTGAATCCAAATAGACAGAAAAGTATGTTGTGTTTTTGTGACACTCATGATGTTTGAACAGAGTTAACTGGGTCCAGTTAGCTATAATCTGTCAGGATTTCAATTAATGTCTGAAATAAACATAAATAAATAAAAGGAAGTATAGAAAATTCAGTCACAACAGTTTCTGTGAGCTGACTGTGGTCTGTTGCTGTGGCTTTGACCCTGAGAATGGACAAAGAGAGATACCATGCTTTGTTCTGTGCTACTGCTCCCCCCCCCCCCCCCCCCCAAACAGTTTGCTCGATCTCACTACAATTGAGACAAGTGCACCACTTTAATTAAAATAGCTGTTTTTTGGCCATTATCCATCAGCTTATGAATTACATTTTCATTTTTTTTATGTTCTGCCCAATGTCAGCTATGCTTTAACATTTTTTTGTTCCTGCTACTTATGCTCTGCATCACTTACTTATTTGCTTTGCATGTGCTTATTGCTTGATCAAGCTTTTCTGTCTCACTCCATCTCTCTTTCTCTTCCTCTTGCCATGTGTTCATCCTCAGGTGTTGCAGGGGACCACCATGCAGCAGCTACAGCAGGTGCAGGTAGCTCAATCACAGGCTACCCCTATCACGGTAAACTGTTCAGACCCCAAACTGCACCTTATACAGTGCCCTCCACTAGTATTGGCACCCTTGGTAAATATGAGCAAAGAAGGCTATGAAAATTTGTCTTTATTGTTTAACCTTTTGATCTTTTGTTAAAAAAAAAAATCACAAACATTCTCTGCTCTCATGGATATCAAACAATTGCAAACACAACACAAGTTTATCAAAAAAAAAAATCTTTGTTAAATATAGGTGTGCAACAATTATTGACACCCCTATGAATTTATATGAGAAAAATATATTTGAAGTATATTCCCATTGATATTTTACATTTTTTTAGAACACCTGGGTGACTAGGAACAGGAAATTGTTCAACCATGACTTCCTGTTTCACAGGGGTATAAATATGAGATTACACATGGGCCAAATTCCTTTAGTCATTCATAACAATGGGTAAGACCAAGGAATATAGCTGTGATGTGCGGCAAAAGCTTGTTGAGCTTCACAAAATGTGAAATGGCTATAAGAAAATAGCACAAGCATTGAAAATCCCCATTTCCACCATCAGGGCAATAATTAAGAAGTTCCAGTCAACTGGAAATGTTATGAATCAACCAGGAATTGGACGAGTGTCTATATTGTCTCAACGCACTGTGAAGAGGATGGTTCGCAGCTGGAGAATTGCTTGAGTTAGTTGCGTGTTGGGGTCAGAAAGCACACAGAGAGGTAGCCATATGGAAAAGTACCTCATGCCCACGGTTAAATATGGTGGTGGCTCTTTAATGTTTTGGGGCTATTTTTCTGCCAGAGGACCTGGACATTTTTGTTAGGATACATGGCAACTCTATATCAAATCTATACATGACTATGAAATATCAACAGATATTAAATGAAAACCTGACTGCCTCTGCCAGAAAGCTTAAAATGGGCCATGGTTGGATCTTCCAGCAGGACAGTGATCCAAAACATACATCAAAATCAACACAAAAATGGTTTACTGACCACAAAATCAAGGTCCTGCCATGGCCATCCCAGTCCCCTGACTTGAAACCCATAGAAAACCTGTGGGGTGAACTGAAGAAGAGAGTCCACCAGCGTGGACCTCGAAATTTGAAGGATCTGGAGAGATTCTATATGGAGGAATGGTCTCAGTTCCCTTGCCATGTATTCTCTAACCTCATCAGGCATTATAGAAGAAGACTCAGAGCTGTTATCTTGGCAAAGGGAGGTAGCACAAAATATTAACTAAAAGGGTGCCAATAATTGTTGCACACCTATATTTAACAAAGATTTTTTTTTTTTTGGATAATCCTGTGTTTTGTTTGCAATTGTTTGATATTTTCTGAACAAAAGATCAAAAGTTTAAACAATAAAGACAATTTTTCACAGCTCTCTTTGCTCATATTTACCAAGGGTGCCAATATTAGTGGAGGGCACTGTATAAGGTGCAGTTTGGGGTCTGATATTTGTATCATGTATATTTCGTTAAAAGGCTCCATAATATCATATCAGTATAAACCAAGAGAAAGGTGATCAGTGCATTAATCATGACAGGATTCCCAAAGACATTAAGTTTTCCCACTGCAAATACATGCATCCATAGTTCATCTCCTCTTCAGCTGATGGAGGTCATGACAGGCAGATGATGCCAGGCTGCTGAATAAATTGCTCTTGTGTATTGGGTGTCCTTCCCTGAAGACTTGGCTGATCGCCTTTCATGGTTAGGTGATTTACCGCCCAGGTTTCTCTGCTTGCTGCAAGAGATCAGAGGTCACAGACTTACCCCACTCCTCTTTCTTATTGCTTGGATCAGTTTCTTGTGGTTCTCAGAAGGCTGTCCAGAACACGG
Source organism: Cranoglanis bouderius (assembly GCA_023630585.1). NCBI lineage: Eukaryota > Metazoa > Chordata > Actinopteri > Siluriformes > Cranoglanididae > Cranoglanis > Cranoglanis bouderius. The sequence continues at coordinate 13,229,876 of CM042551.1, forward strand.
GGTGATGTGAGATGTGTTGTAAGCTTTAGTATCAGTGCTGCAGGAAGAAAACCACCAGACAGGAATAGGGTGCTCTTGCACAGGGCAAAACTTCATTTGCTCAGACCCTTATGACCTCTCACTGCCCCACTTCTTTCTTCTGACTCCGTTATAGAGCGCTCCGGTGACCATGCAGGTGGGTGAGGGCCAGCAGGTGCAGATAGTGCAGGCAGCTGCACAGGGCCAGGCTCAGGCCCAGGCAGCGCAACCAGCCGGCCAGACCATGCAGGTCATGCAGCAGATCATCACCAACACAGGAGAGATTCAGCAGATCCCTGTAAGAGCTGCACCAGCATGTTTATCACATTGATAATGTATTATTATAGTGCCTTTAAACACTTTGCCATCCAAATATCCACTCATAAAATTCACATTTGCAAAAATGTTAGAGGAAATGTGAAATCATTCTGTGAACTGCTATTATGTGAATGTTCACACAGTAGAGAGAGAGGGAAAAAAAAACAATGTAATTATAGAGTGCCAATCAGTCATTATGAGACTGAAATGCACTTACATGTCACACTGTTTCCATTACTATTAATTACTTCTTTTATTTGAATTATGCCATTTTTTTCACTTCCGTCAGGTGTTTCTCAGATATTTAGGCATGTTATTTACATGCAGCCCAATAGTCTGCTAATTATCCGGTTAATGGCTTGAATGGAATCAGTGTTCATGTATACAGTTTGTTTAGAATAGAGTGAACCAATCAAGACAAACCCATAAAGACATTTCTATTCCATCAAACGAGGTGGATCATTGGCAAAAGACCTTAACGAAGACAGGATTTAAAAATAATTGTGAGGTTGTATGACAGTGAGAGTCATGCAAATAATATTTTGAGTCAGAATTTATAATTGTTTGATAGTGACATTTAGGGAATGTTTTTTTCTTTTTCAAGACTTAATTTTTTAAAAATGCGATTGGATGCGAGGTGAACATGCTAAACTAACATTAGCCACTTGTTATGCTTCTCAATGTTATGGTAATGTTAATACTAATTGCCAGTTCTCATATGTGCATATTTGTGGTTCAGATTACATATGAAGTACATGTGAACAAGTTTAGGGTACATGGAAATATTTTGGAATTTGGAAAAAAAAAGTACTTTGACATGATCATTGTACATTAGCACAGAATTTAACAAGGACCATGTTTATTAGCCTAGATTTCAACATGGCCCATGTGTATTGGTCTAGAAGCTAACAAAGCCATGTTGCGGTCCTAGTTGGACCCATGATGCGGCTTGAAGATAATTGAGTGTGCTCACTGTCTCCTCCTTGTGGTGGTGTTGCCACAGGTGCAGCTGAACACCGGAGGCCTGCAGTACATCCGTCTGGCTCAGCCAGTTTCAGGAGCACAAGTCGTTCAAGGACAAATACAGACACTCACAACCAGCACTCAGCAGGTACAACACAAGAAAGCCACTAATTAAATGATCTGCCCATTGAACCACGGTAGTATCTATCAAGATAGCTGCTGTTTTATTGTTTATGTTGCTTGATTTTTGTGTTTTGTAATTTGTACTGATACTTGAACAGGACAGACCATTTTGCAGTGTCATTTTCATTTGGATGCCTTTCACGCAGAACAGGGACATGATGTGCATTTTGCTCTCTTGGCAGGTATCACAGACAGAAGTGCAGCAAGGGCAACAGCAATTCAACCAGTTCACTGATGGCCAGGTAAGGGTCAGAGTTACACGGTTCCACTAACTCACTCTCTTCCATGATATACGTAGTATTTCTACATTTATTTGTATTTGCTAATCTCTAGCAAGTCAGCATGTTCTGTTGCATCTGGTTTCTCTTTGTTTACTTTTCTTCACTTTATTGAATTTTTAAATTTTATTGTAAGTAGTACTTATCTCTAGTAATAGGCACACCCAAATAAATCTACAGGTGTTAATGCTCTAGTCTTAGTGAAAATTGCAAATACTCTCACTTGGTGATACTTATGTCTGCCACTTATTTACCAGTTTAACCATTTTCTAAAACGACATTTCTTATGGACTGAGAAGTAACAGTAGGGACTGTTTCAAAGTGTAGAGGTACAGACAGCAAATGCCCAGACCTCCTTTCATTTTAGCTCAGTCCTGGCAAGAGCCAGAAGTTCAAGGTTGGAAGATCTAAAAGACCTCACATTATTACAAGGAGACAGCAATACAGAAATGTATTCAGGAGCTTCTCTGTTTAATGATTGGTACATCAGCACCGAAAATGATAAAAGAAATCGGAAAATTCACTGGTATGCTATGAAAAGAGGTGGGGATTGGAGTGATGTGCTCAGAATTCGAAGAATTGTCAAAAATAAAGCTACCTGAAATACCTGCAATTCCTTAGAAATAGCATCAAGCTAGTTTACACGGACTAAGTTTAGAAAGTTAAAAATCCATTAATGGTTAAAAACTTGTTAGAGTGGCTAAGCGACATGTAGCCTACAACTGTGTGTCATCAGCATAAATCTGAAATAAGCCATTAAAATTCTGAATTAAAACAGCCATGGGAAGCATGTGGAGTGAAAATAAAATGAGTCCAAGAATGGATCCCTGATGCACTCCACAAGTAAGGGCAGTAAGAGAGGGCACCTTATCCCCAACAGAAACAGAGAATATGCTCTTAAATAAGTGAGGAACAATTAAGAGCAATCTGCAAAATACCAACCCGCTGAGTCTATTAATCATAATTCATTGATCAGTTGTATCAAAGGCTGCAGTAGGTTCTAGAAATATTAGAAAAGATCTCACCAGTGTCAGCATGCATTAAAATGTCATTTAATGTTATTTAGTGTTGCTTTGTTTGCAAAATCCATACTGTTTTTTGTTTTTTTTCTTTTCTCCCCTTCTCCCCAAAGATGTTTGCTTAGAGTACACATACAACAGCTGAACATCAACAACTCTGTTTAAAATCTTATTTCATAGAAAAAGGTATACGTGATTCATAAAATGATTGCACCTAGTTGGATTAAGAAGAGGCTGAACACGTGCTAACAAAGTAGACATAAAGAACATAACCTGAAGTTAAAGATTAATTTACAGTAGGCTGTAGATATGGACCAACAGTACCTTACATCATTTTTCAGAAAATGAGCAGGGATTATGATATAACAGCTAGAGCATTCGAAATGCCGCAGTCTCAGTGGGCTGCTTGCTCTCAGGGCTATGGAACGGCTATAATATTCAAACCCCATGGCCCCGTGTGTGGAAGAGAAAGGCACGGGATAACAAACACCTAGCAAAAAAACCCAAACACTGTACCTTATTATTATTATTATTGTTGTTGTTGTTGTATTAGCAGTATTTACCTTTATAGCGTATGAGTTATCTTGGTTACAAAAAAAAAAAAAAAAAGACTGACATGATAAATTGTCAGAGAAAATAATTTAATTTATGTGTCTAGTAATGAATATCATGGGCGGTATCCAATTTCAACTGAAGACACCCCATTAGCAACAGGGGTGTGTTCATTTGATGTCTGGGGTGGTTAAAAATGGAGGAATCGTTATTGTTAACCTTTTATGAACCTCATTATAGTACAATTACCGCACAAAACACTCTCATTTGACAGATGTATAACTTGCAATGTCTTTCCCACTCACATCTGTAGTTCCTACTTGCACACAGTACTTCATTTGTGCACTTTTGTTTGTATGCTATAATTACACTGTTTATTATTGAGAGAAAACATGTATCTGTCGCTTTATATATGCTCTGGTCTCTTTTCTCCTCTTGCTCGGCCCTGCAGCAGTTGTATCAGATCCAGCAGGTAACGATGCCAGCGGGTCAGGAGCTAACTCAGCCTATGTTCATCCAGTCAACGGGCCAGACAGCTGATGGCCAGGTCAGCACACAGGTCAGCGCTGACTGATTGCGCCTCACTTCCTCTCTGACGCCCAGGCACTGACTACGCCGTAACTACACTGCTCCAGACCAGCTCGACCAGAGGGATCCCTACCACACCACTATCAATACCCACACACGGCGCCATTTTGTTTACCATCCACAGCCATATGCAATGCCAACATGGCCGACTGCTCTAACAGCAGTCTATCAAAGCTCTAGAGCTTTGATACAACTTTTGCTTATTCCTGACTGCAGTTTTAAAGAACTATACAGATGATCACACTTTGGCAGAAATATATTTTGCTTTTGCCACAGCCAGGGCCATCCTGGTTAGTTTACTTCACTCTGCTCCCACCACAGTGTCTGGCAACACACATTTTCATCCAGGCATGACTCTGACCAGCATTTTCCTGTCTTCAGCCAAACAACACATTATTCTAAATGCATTTTCCTTAAGGTTACAAAGCAGCCAATCAGCAAATCTGCAGTGTTTTTCTAGACCGGTAGGTGGGAACAATGTGTTCAAAGCTGATGTGGTTATATGATCACGTAACTCACACTAATCCAAATGTTGTGGAGCTTATTAGATACTTGGCCCCAAATGATCCCTGTTGATCTGATCTCAGTACAAAGACTTCAAATGGTCCAGTCTTCCCTGCAGTGTACTTCGAGTATGTATTGGTGACGGTGGTCTGATCGATGTGTGAAGGCTCCTCTGCCTTGTCTAAGGCCTGGGGAATCCTGCCTCTGAGCTTTGTGTGGTTCTGAATAAAAACTTCTGTCCTGGCTCGAGTTTCTGTTAAGCCCTGATTTGTTGATCATGTCGTCTTGTGTACAATTCAAAACTTTATTGCTAAAGCCATAATCTACACATCTTGTACATGTTGATCTCTGTAGTTTGTATGATAACTCTGAAATTCACTTTTAATTGTATTAATTTGATTTTATTAGTTACTTGTATAGATCTGCAATTTGATAATGTGATATTGTTGAAAGGGCTTCTTACTGTTGGGTTTTCTACATGCAAAACGCGCGTGTGTGTGTGTGTGTGTGTGTGTGAGCGTATGCATGGTTGGGTGGGTTGGTAAAGGGTGTATGAGTGTAATGGTTTGTTTATCCTTTGTGTTTGATATTGTGCATTAAATCCCTCTTTGGACCAGACATGAAACCATTTTTTCCTTGTTTTCCTTCTCTCTGAGTTCTGTATACACACTTTTAACATCAGTGTTATCAAATTGTTGTGTTCAAAAAATGTCCGTAGTGTGTGATTGTGCCCTGTGATGGACTGTCACCCCGTCCAGGGTGTCCCCCCGTGTGCGCCCAAAGCTCCTTGGCATAGGCTCCAGGTTCCCCGCGACCCAGTAAGAATAAGCGGTATACAAAATGGATGGATGGAAATTATGTCTTTCTCTAACTGTCAAGTAATTTTTAGCATGCTCTGATCATGGTATAATCTATAGGTACATTTGTCGTTTTAAAAACGGACTGGCTTGTGCGAAAATAAAATCAAAGCCCAAAATGCACAGAAAGTGCACTGTAGGAAAAGCAAATGCTACAGAGTGGATTTAGTTCCTCTAATAAACGTTTCACTTTTTATCCTGCAACTTAAAATGAGAATTCTGTATTTAGAAACATTCTGACATTCAAACATTCAGTTCGTCTATTTAATGCAGGTTGTATTTCTCTATTTACGCCACGCGGTGGTGCAGTTGCCTTGTGTTTATATTCCTTGTATTTTCTTGTTAGGATCATATTACTGCAGAAAACTGTTCTGGCTTGGAGTTTTACCTCAGCTTAGCTTTGAGGTCTGATTTTCTTGTTGGTTGTGTAAAGAGTTGATCCACTGAATCACGAGTTAAAGGGCTGAGCTTTCAGACTGCATTCCTTCAGCGACCTAAATCCAAAAAGGAGCACCTGATTATGACGGACTGAAATATAAATCTGACACCTCATCATAATTTAGTACATTAGAACCTCCAAGCTTTGAGCTCACTCATAAATGACTTGTTATTGGTCTGCTGTGTAGGGGGTGTTTATTATGTGCCATTTTTTAAGTTTCCAACAGTCTTCAGTTGTAGCGGCATTTACAGTAAATATGTTTGTGATGACCGTGAGCTTGAAAAACTATATTCTCTCTATATACTACACATGCTTCATACTGTCCCGTTTAAACCGCATTATGTGAGGAATAAAACCGAATGGCACATGCTGTTATAGGAAAATAATTAAAGATGGGTTGGTGTGCTATCCTGAATTCGAACAGCACGTCACAAAAAATATTTTATTTTGCAGCAATTTATTGTATTAATGAAGCACAAGTTATACCTTTAACCATTTCAGTTACATGCAATGTGGAACGTCAGTATGATGTTAGTTCCTGTTATCACTTTGGTTATGACAGCTGTGAACAGTTGTTCACTCACCAGCCTCTCTTGTTTTCCTCTCTCTTGAAGTTAATGGGACCTTCATTTGGGGGGGGGGGAACACAGCTTATCTTGTTACTGAGAGACCAGATAGTGCAGAAGTCCTGAAGACTGTCCCATGGCAGAAAACTCATAAATGGTAAATAAATGTAAATAAACGTCTCACAACAGAAAGCTTCATCATATCAATCATTATATGTTTTTCTTTGCTTAAACAACAACACATTTTTAAACATTTTTTATTAGACTTATTACTTTGTACGTTGTTACTATAGAATTATTGAGTTTCAGCTAGAACTACTATCAAGAGCCGTGCTGTTATAGAAAATTAATCACTAAAATTAAACCTTCTGACCAAATAGATTTGAGAATTCAACAGTATCGTGGTATAATGTTTCAAATGTCTTAGCTAAATCATTTCAAGGCATAGTACTTTCATTAGGCCTGATTCATAATGAAACAGAAACTGAATGACTGAGTTCATGACTATTATTGTTGAGCTCTTCTACTTTCACTGTGTCTCAACATGGTGTGTGATGTTGGTTTATGCGAAATCCAGCCATGTTGAGTCAGCCGCCAGTTGTGTGCATGATGTTAGATGGTGAGAAATGATGGTGGTTAGAAATGGCTTTTATTGTCATGTGTTCTACACTGTCACACCCTGTGCTTTTGTGAAAAGACACCGCTGTACCCAAGCAAATCTTATTTTAAGTTATTTGCAAATATGTGGTGTGATGATTATTTTCCAATAATAGCACGCCCCAAAGTGTTTTATTCCTCCTCCATCACTTTGCAATGATTACAGTTTTGAATATATTAATGAACAATACATCATGCTTTTTGACCATTTATAGTTTTAATGTTAGCAGTTAATGTCAATAAACCTGCGATTTTTAATTACAATCTGAACTACTGTCAGAGCTGCTGTTATAGAAAATGAATCAACACCTTCTGACCAATCAGATTAGAGAATTCAACAACACTCTGGTATATCAACCACACAGCTGATTATTATCTTAAAACAGCACCTCCTGTTGCATTTTATTTTTTATTATTTTTATTATTTTATTATTTATTTATGAGTTATTTACAAATAGGAGATATGAACATAAATATAATAAAATACATGGTCCATTATATTTCTTTAAAAAAAGATTAGATTTCATTTCAGACATTATACTGAATTCTTGATTACAAATGAGTGTTTCAGCTGTTCTTGATATAAGGACAATTATAAGGTAAGAACACTCTTCTTCAAAGGTCCTTTAATATTGTTTAATTGGAACCATGTAAACACACTCTTAACAACTGGGTTCCTCAAGGGTTCGTTGGAAGTTTAACATTTCTAACTTTCAAGAGTGTTTCTGCTTTTCTTGTCTAAAAAGAAAGAGAAATTCTGTAATAGGATTCTACATAGAAACTTTAAGGGTTTTCACACAGGGACAAGCTGAAGAACCTTTTAAAGTAGTAGATGGGTATAGGGATTTGACCCTGATTTTTTTGATAGACATGTAAAAGAATTGTGTAGAATAATCAGATTCATATTTATCGTGTGGTAAAGCAAAATGTACCTGCATTTGGCTTGATCGAATACCCACTTTCATCAATAATTTCTAACAGTAAGAAAAATCATCCATAATCATACCTACAGAGAAAGTGTTTTAAAAAAAAAAAGTTTTAAAAAAATCATGAGAAGCCAAAAAAGTGATGCATGTTATTTTTCATGTGCTTCACTTTGCCTCTTTGTTTTCTCTCCTAATCAGTTTTACATGCTGAACAATGGCCTCATTAATAGCCTCAACCCTAAATCACATCAATGCTGGACTGTAAGAATGCGCCTAAGACCATGTCCAAACCTGCATACTGCCGTACTGCACAGTATGTGAAAATAGCATGTCATCTATAGGTATTTTGACTTACTCTTTAGTAGTATGCTAGTGTGCAGAATTGCAATGTATTCTAGGGGTGTAACACAATGTCACTGTCTGTATCTGTATCTGTTTAGTGCTTCAAACATCTGTATCTGTATTTGTTTAGTGCTCCAAACATCTGCATCTTTTTAGTGTGCCAAACATCCATATCTGTATCTGCTTAGTGTGCCAAACATCTGCATTTGTATCTGTATTAGTTTAGTGCTCCAAACATCTGCATCTGTATCTGTTTAAATGTTTACATATAAAAGGAATATATATATATATACAGTATCTCACAAAAGTGAGTACACCCCTCACATTTTTGTAAATATTTTATTATATCTTTTCATGGGAGAACACTGACGAAATGACACTTTGCTACAATGTAAAGTAGTGAGTGTACAGCTTGTATAACAGTGTAAATTTGCTGTCCCCTCAAAATAACTCAACACACAGCCATTAATGCCTAAACCGCTGGCAACAAAAGTGAGTACACCCCTAAGTGAAAATGTCCAAATTGGGCCCAATTAGCCATTTTCCCTCCCCAGTGTCATGTGACTCGTTAGTGTTACAAGGTCTCAGGTGTGAATGGGGAGCAGGTGTGTTAAGTTTGGTGTTATCGCTCTCACACTCTCTCATACTGGTCACTGGAAGCTCAACATGGCACCTCATGGCAAAGAACACTCTGAGGATCTGAAAAAAAGAATTGTTGCTCTACATAAAGATGGCCTAGGCTATAAGAAGATTGCCAACACCCTGAAACTGAGCTGCAGCACGGTGGCCAAGACCATACAGCAGTTTAACAGGACAGGTTCCACTCAGAACAGGCCTCGCCATGGTCGACCAAAGAAGTTGAATGCACGTGCTCAGCATCATATCCAGAGGTTGGCTTTGCAGAATAGACGTATGAGTGCTGCCAGCATTGCTGCAGAGGTTGAAGGGGTGGGGGGTCAGCCTGTCAGTGCTCAGACCATACGCCGCACACTGCATCAAATTGGTCTGCATAGTTGTCGTCCCAGAAGGAAGCCTCTTCTAAAGATGATGCACAAGAAAGCCCACAAACAGTTTGCTGAAGACAAGCAGACAAAGGACATGGATTACTGGAACCATGTCCTGTGGTCTGATGAGATCAAGATAAACTTATTTGGTTCAGATGGTGTCAAGCGTGTGTGGCAGCAACCAGGTGAGGAGTACAAAGACAAGTGTGTCTTGCCTACAGTCAAGCATGGTGGTGGGAGTGTCATGGTTTGGGGCAGCATGAGTGCTGCCGGCACTGGGGAGCTACAGTTCATTGAGGGAACCATGAATGCCAACATGTACTGTGACATACTGAAGCAGTTCCCTTTGGAAACTGGGCCGCAGGGCAGTATTCCAACATGATAACGACCCCAAACATACCTCCAAGACGACCACTGCCTTGCTAAAGAAGCTGAGGGTAAAGTTGATGGACTAGCCAAGCATGTCTCCAGACCTAAACCCTATTGAGCATCTGTGGGGCATCCTCAAACGGAAACTCAAGGTCTCTAACATCCACCAGCTCTGTGATGTCGTCATGGAGGAGTGGAAGAGGACTCCAGTGGCAACCTGTGAAGCTCTGGTGAACTCCATGTCCAACAGGGTTAAGGCAGTGCTGGAAAATAATGGTGGCCACACAAAATATTGACACTTTAGGCCCAATTTGGACATTTTCACTTAGGGGTGTACTCACTTTTGTTGCCAGCAGTTTAGACATTAATGGCTGTGTGTTGAGTTATTTTGAGGGGACAGCAAATTTACACTGCTATACAAGCTGTACACTCACTATTTTACATTGTAGCAAAGTGTCATTTCGTGAGTGTTGCCCCATGTATGTGTGTGTGTGTGTGTGTGTATATATATATATATATATATATATATATATATATATATATATATATATATATATATATATAATTGTTTAATTATTTTTTGGAGACCCCAGCAGAGATATGCTTTCCTATGCACAGCGAGTGGCCTACAAGGAGCAGCGGCTTGGTTAGAAAGTGACAGGGGACATTTTAAAAAGGGAATGTTAAATTGTAATTATTTTTACACAAGCACCATACAAAGCAAGCACACTGCAGCACAGAGGGTTGAGCTGCCCTGAGAACACTCTGACTGATAACTCAGAGCAGAACAGAGCAAACTTTCTTGCCATTGACTAAAGTAATAAATGTGCTGTTGCACTCAATCCACACAGACTTGTGGACATGCATCGGGCATGGAAGATCCAGGCCAAGGGGAAACCCCCCACAACCTTCAATCAGCAGACAAATTAGACAAACAAACATTAAAACATCTGTTTTAAAAACTGGTTAAAACTGGTTATATTCCTAATCTTGGCCTACCTGAAAAATTGAGTGAGTATCTATACTGATGCAAACTGGACACTATTGCTCTTGCTATCGTTTTTCCAGTATGTGTTTCCCTGTAGTTATTATAAATTTGGACAGATGTTAATTCAGTGTAGTTATGCATTTGCTTGTAGAATCACTTAAATCAGCAATAGTCATGACTGTAAACTCTGTCACGCACCAGCAGTATTGAGTGTAGGTTTATGAGCAATGTCTCCAGCAATAACTATTTGATTTGTCTGTTGAATCACTTGTGCTAATTGTGCTGATTATATATATTATTTATTTATGGGTCTGTCGACCAATTTGAAGACCAAGCGATTAGTTTTAGTGTGGTGTCAGCACACAACATCTCATCATTGACATCTTCATCCTGAACCTCTGTTTATAAAATGTGGGGAGCCAGGCTGCGCTTGACAGCCACAACTAAAATCAAGTAGGATCCTGTATAATGAAACCTATTATTTTCCTTGGCTCCCATTATTTTCTGACTTGCTAGTATTCCTAATGAAGATGTAAGGTGGCTGTGCTTAGCTTGTTGGCTGGTGAGGGAGGGATTCGATATACAAAAGGCCTTTTCAGTTAGAACCAGGCTCTGGCATACATTCCCACCAACTGCTGTACTCACAAAGGCTCTCTTTTCACTCGTAGTTTGGAGACGTATGCCTGTCTAGCTTCATAGTAGGTGTGACTCTTTACGCCTTTTCACGCTGGCAAGCACCTCTGAAATTATGGCTTCCTGTTGGATGAGTAATGTGTAGATTTATGGATTTGGAGTCATAATAAACACAAGAATAGTAACATGAAAATACTTTTTTTTTTGGAAAACTGGTCAGCATCTGAATGACAGTTTGATCTTTCTTCTTCCTTAAGGGCCACAGTACGAACACTTATCTCAGCATGAATCTGTGATTTATTTTCATTTTCCCCAATAACAGCATCATGTGCTAAATACGAACTAGGGTAAAGAGCAAACTGAGAGGAAGAGAGATTTTAAAATGGCATCGGGGTCTGGGAAAGGCCTATGGTTTCCTGGGTGTCTAGGGAAGACTGGAGGCCCAGTCACTACTGATGTGTGTTTGAAATTCTGTTAAATGTCCCATTGTGGCTGTATGATCTTGGATAGATCTCTCTGGGAGATGAGTGAATGCAACATCTGTGTGTACATGAATGAGTGTGTAAAGGCAAGGCCCATTATTGCTTATCCCTTTCGGCGCCTACATGAGAAGAAAGGCGTCTGTTCATGAGTCTTTATAAGTGTGGTTAAGAAAAGGCTTTTGGAGTTTACTCATTAGTCTGAGCTGAGTGGATGTTAGCGTAGGACGAGTGTTTCCTTTGCATCCAGACAGTGACCTTTCCCAAATGTTTACTGTCATCAGAGTTCCAACTATTGTAGTGCAGTCTTATTTGCAGTGTATATTTTTGTACAAGTGACAGACAGCTAATTTTCTTTAATGAGTAACCAACAAATTCCTATATCAGAAGAAATACAGGGAGAACTGGCCGTGTTTGGGTGTCTTGACCAATAGCAGCGGATGCTCTTGACTAGCATGCACAGGAAATAAAACAGACTCATTTATTTTACACTCTGTCTAATGTTATGTCCATGACATTAATGCCATGAAGCAGCCGTAGGACTGCAATTTGCAAAAAAAAAAAAAAAAAAACAGTTTGCACTCCAGTCTCCATCATTAAACAGTTAGTAACTTCAGTTTGATACGATAGACTTAAAGTTAAAACTATAACTGTGCTCATACTCAAGTTCCTTTTAACACAGTTAACAGTTAACTGTCAACACTTTAGTAAACAGTTATAGAAGAGAAATTTGCAATATCCACTGTCACCCAGATGAGGTTTCTTCCTCTTGTCACCTCGGGGAGTTTTTCCTTGCCATTGTCGCCTCTGGCTTGCAAATTAGGGATACATTTATAAATTTCAAATGTATATCGAGATTTCTGTAAAGCTGCTTTGTGACAATGTCCATTGTTAGAAGTGCTATATAAATAAAATTTAATTGAATTGAAGTCCACAGTGGCTATTAGTATTACATAAAATTACATAAACCTAATGCATGGCATTGACTACTGATACCCTTCTAACCTTCTAAAAAGAGTTTATGTTATCAGCGCAGCCTTGGTAAACAGTCTTCCCCTGTAGGAAACTGTTTAGAAGATATTTACTGTTGGTGAAAATGGTTCATATGCCACCAGGTTGTTAAATGCCACAAATAGTGGCTAGTTTTACTACTCTGAAATTTTTTTTTGATTCACATTTCAATCAGACCTTTTTTGTTACAGAGAATTAGTATAGACTGTTTCATAACCCTGTTATATTCACAGTATTCAGGCCACTGCAGTGAATATCCCTAGCACCTGTTCATGTAGGATAATCTCGCCTTGGCATAAACAACATGGGATTTTTCACTCATAGTTTCCACAGCTGGTCCCGGGTTTTCTTTGAATTACTTTGGGGTCTCTGAATAATTAGTAGAATAATTCAATCCCACAGTAATATCAACTGAAAATATATACACTGGGTTATTATCATCAAAGAATATGCACTTTAATGTCCTGGAGCAGAATGATTCCTATGACCCATGAGAAGTCCAGAAGAATGAAAATTGTATAGAGCTCGGGTCCCGATTTATTAACTTGTCAGAGTACCCAAAGTTCCTACTGGTGCCCCTGTTCTGAAGCCAAACGTTTCATATAAATTTGGAACCCAAACTTAATTAAAACACCTTACCCATGGTTCATATGATCAATTTAATGATACTTAAACAATATGTCATAGCTTACATTTTGGCTAAATAATAAATTTCTGGAAGATTTATGCACAACATTTTCTGATATTCTTATAGAATGTATAGAATGTAAACCCTGTTGCACAGTGATTACTGTGAATTTATTAAAATATTTTACATGTAAAGACAATGTCAGTTGTTCACTGTGTTGCCAGAGTGTCTAACACTTCAAATATCAGATTTTCATCATATCAGATTTTCATTATTTATGCGTTGTAAAATATGATAATTTAATAAATATTTCTAAAACCAGGAAAATTCCTCAGCTATTCAACCAGCCAAGTCAACGTAATTTGGAGCACTGTTTATTATATTGATTTCCACACTGTTATCCATGTTAATGCAACAGGGTAGACCGCCATGTTCCACCATGTGATAGTCATCAAAGGGAAACCATTGTATAATGATGTGCCCACCACTTATTGATATGCCTGGCTTTCAACCTCTGACAATTAAATATGTGTACCCTGTTATGAACATGCATAGAACTAGCTAGCTAAAATATTTTTCATTACATTATAGTGAAAAAAAAAGAAATAATATCCATATTATATTTTGTTCTATAATGTACAGGGTGTCCCCAAGGTCTCAGTATATAGGAGAAATTAACACTTTTTTTTAAAGCAAAATACCATCCAAAATTTTTCATACTTTTTTTTCAGATAGCCTTTAAGAATGCCTTTGACAAAAGAAGAACATATTGAAATCATTCTCATGGCTGGATCGGGAAGCTGTTACAAGGTTGTAATGGACTTTAACAGGAAACATGGCAAGCACATCACACACGACACTGCTGCCAAATTTAACAAATTCAAAAAGACTGGAAGTGCTGCGCACCAACTGAGGAGTGGACGTTCACGAACATCCACTGACGAAGGCACAACCTACATGGTGCTGGCAAACATAGTTCCCTATGTATAGAGACTTTTGGAACTCCCTGTATTTATGCCATAATAATATAAAGTAGGTATGAATGAGAAGGGTCCATGATGTCTTTGTGTAAATGTAATCCTACATTCTTCTCTATAATGTAATAAAATATGTTGGAGTTGGTTCTATGCACATTTATAAAAGTGTGAGCATAATAAATAATCAGAGATTCAGAATTATGTAGGCATATACAGTATAACTACAGAACAATAAGACCCAGAGCTTAATAAGGAATTATTTTCCTTATCTTGTTTTTACAGTAAAATTTAAAAACATTTCTATACTTTTCTTTCCACCCAATATTGTTCTGTTGTCCTGTCTATTTAGTGTGCACTGTTCTGATTATTTATTGTCCAGTGTATTTAGTGTATACATTACACTTATCTCACACTGTCATGTATTTGCACTTTATGTGTATTCCTGTGTACCATGCTGCTGAATTACTGTGTCATGCCATAGTCCTGAAGAAACAACATTTCATTCTAATGTATACAAGTTATAGGAATGACAACAAAACCCTTTTGACTTCTAGAAGTTTTGAATTTCTAGAAGTTGTGTTGTATGTAAAAGAGTGATAGTTTACCAAAAAAAAAAAAAAAAAAAATGATCCACCCCATTCTGGAATTGATGAATGTGTAAAGCTTTGATAACAGCATGTGCCATTTAGTTACAGTGGTGGAAATCATAGCCCAGCATTAGGAAAGTTATTATACAGTACTGTACCACTTTTCAGACAATAAACATAATGAAGGCTGCTGGGTTTTGCTGCAAAAATAAGAAGAAAGTGCGAAAGTCAAAGTCTCCAGAAGAACTGTGGCTGGTTCTGCAAGATGCTCAGTAAAACTTACCAGCTCATTTCCTTATAAAACTGCACAAAAAACCCCCCAAACATTTAATTTCATTATTTTGAAGGCATCTTTGCTCTAGGTTCCTCACACCTCCCAAAAACCTGGTGGTATTGGGACTAGCTATACTGAACTGTCCCTGGGTGTGAATGAGTGTGTGAAAGTGTGTGTGCGCATGCTGCCCTGCAATGTCCCTCCCATTCAGGGTGTATTCCTGCCTCACTCCCAGTGTTCTCTGGATTGGCTCTGGATCCACCACAACCATGACCAACATAAAATGGTTACTGAAGATGAATGCGTTTTTATAGTTGGCCTGACTGGTCACTTGAATTGAATGGGTTTAATCAAAACTTGAATAACTCTAAAACTATTTGGTCTAATGTCAAATTGAAACAAATGTGTTGTGTTGGTAGAAAGCTCAGCAATAAAACTCCCTATGAATCCAATGTTATTATTATAATTATAAAATATTATTGTACACGTTTAAATAATGAGCCTAATATTGTAATAGTGTTCAGAGAGGGTCAGTGGAATTTATTTGACAGTTAATAGGGTCGCCAAAAGGTTTAAGAAGCACTGCACTGGATGACAGAGAAAGCGGCGAAGAACTGTAGAGAAACATGAGGATGAGGTGAGTATGGTGAGGTTACTGAACATCCCGCATTCTCCAACGCAGCTAAAGTCTATGAACATCCCCTCCCTCGCGCTTAGGTTCACCTGCGCTTGTCGTTGCACGCGGTGGCGGACTCACTGCGCAGACTCTGTAGCGCTCCCCCGGCACTCACGTGCGAGGCGGCAGAAAACGAACAGCGGCGCTGCCTTTGAATCTCTTTGCCAATCAGGCTCCCGTGAAGACTGACACAGAGAAAATCCCAGAGCAGCAAATCCCGATAGTATTGTTCGTGGGGATTTGTTTGAGCATGATGCACGTGGGAGTCGCCAAACGCTGCTGCCAAACTTTTCAGCGTTTCCACTGAGCGCGCGCTTTTAACATCTCACACAACTTCGCTCGTGTTTTTTTTTTTTTTTTTTTTTTCCTGCGTGGATCAAAGACTATTGTCGGCTTCTGTGCCGCTGACTTGGAACTAACAGCTCAGAATGCACAGGCGCTGTTTTGATCGGATGTCCAAGACCTCCAGATCAGCAGCTCCCCGTGACGCTCCGATGACTTTTCACTTCTGTTTCGGACAACTTTTTCTTCACGCGCAGGTGCGTCTGTGCTCTTGAAGCACACTAACATGGTTTTAAGATAACTGCTTCTTTTAAGAGAACTGCTTTTCTGACGTTTCTTGCCGCTCGCTCATCCTATACAATAACACACTACACACCGACACTTATGGCGCTTTTGTAGCTTTCAGAGTTGAGATTCATTCCGGCTTTAACGCGTTGTCCCGTGAGCAGAAGGCATGCTGGGCAGCCCGTCCAATAACGGCGGTGTGAGGATGCTCGCTCCCCCCGCAGCCGACGACGACAGGCGCGTGGAATTCGTGGCGCTCGCGGCTGTAAACACCGAGCCTCCGAGTCCTGAGCGCGCGCAGCCTTCACAGCGCACCGGCCTGCTGGGAACCCCGTACCCCGCTCCTCCCGGACCCCGAGCCACCGCGTCCGCCTCCAACAAGCGCTACCGCAAGATCCAGAACTGCCTCTACAACGTGCTGGAGAGGCCGAGAGGATGCGCCTTCATCTACCACGCGTTCATGTGAGTCAGTATCTATTCACTGATAATCGAAAATTGTTTCATTTGCCATTTCTGGTGCACCTGACTGAAAAAAAAGAAAGTGTCGAGCTGATAAATAATATCAGTGGAGACAATAATGTGGAGCATCCATTTTGCTCTCGCAGCAAGAAAAAAGAGCTGTTCGACTAAATTGCACACCTGCCGCGCTCTCACCTGGAGGCAGTGACACTTCTGGAATTGGAATATCCCAGAAATCAACTGCACCATACACACACAAGAGAACTTACAGCACTCAGCTTATTATAACAGCTAAACAAGTTTGCACATTTTGCACAACAGTTTGTATTGTAGAGTTTGTTAAGAGTTCCCAAAATCAAGTGCATGCTTTATAAGGAAGTACAACTGAAGTCAGTTTATTAGTAGATGCACTCCTCTTTCCATCCCATTTTCAATACAATTCTGATATCAGAGCTCTGAGTATCCACTGCTGCCCAATACTGATCTGATACTTCTGATACATCCTCTCTCAAACCGAGCCAACAGTCTCCAGGATTCACCGAGTTATGCAAAACATCATGCGTGACAGTGATGCACTTTAAGATCATTTGCGCTCTCTGCTTCCATGCCATATCTGAGTTGTGTCAGTCAACATCACACACTTTAATTTCATAAAACGTCAGCAGATCGGATCAAAGCCTTTCAGGACAGTTTCATCCCCACACTCAGCACTAAAAGCGTAATTTATCTACATCTTACACTATATATTTGCAAATTCAAGTAGAAAGGAAAGAAGTGTAAAGCTTTACTGTAAATTTGACATACATGTTTAGATTCATACTGTTTCTGTACACAATATAGAAATTGCCAATGGAGTTGGACTCTCTACAGTCAAGCATCCATACTTTGCTGTCCTTTAATCCACTTGGTTGTTTAGACTATATATTAGTCAGCAGTTATGGTACATTTCACTGGCCTATTAGGAGCACGTCCGTTGCAGTTAAGAGCATATCAATCCCGGATGGGATAAACAGACTGATGGGTGGCACGCACATGAGGGAGAGTGCACATCTACTCCACTACAAAGTCAAACCCAAGGAAGCTGTCCTTATTGCTTGCAAATGCAGGAAACCATATACCATAGGTCACTGACCAGCCTTATATATGGAAAGTCAAATCTCAGTACACTTATAGTCTGGTTATTGTTGTGTGTGACCTTGAAACCACATATTGCACTGTATTAATAGCATAAAAATCACCACTCCTTTTCCTTCCTAAAAGTAGTAGAGATCTAGCTGTAGAAAAGTAAAGATCTTCCAGTGTGTTCTGCAGTTTTTTTTTCTCTCTGTGATCACTCTTCACACAAGTCTGCCCTTCACACGAGGTGCTTCACGAAGCACAGCACGGCCTAAGTAAAGGCTACTAAGGTCATCTCGTCATGACATTTATTTCCTTATCATATATCACATGATGACTTTTATACCTCTCAACTTTCAGTTAATTTCATTTAACTTCAAGTAGAAAATTAATAATGTTTAAGGAAAAATCAATCATATGCTAGCCTACATATTATTTATTTTTAAGTGGATTCTACACATTAATGCACCTTAAATCTATAACTTGAACGAAATCAGTTTGACTAGTGGACATTTAGGAATTCAAACGTAACTCTAGGACACATATCGATAGTATAGGTAGTACAGAATATACACTATATGGCCAAAAGTTTGTGGACAACTGATCCTCACAGCCATATCAGGGTCTTCTCCAAACTGTTGCCACAAAGTTGTAAGCACACAATTGCATAGGAAACTGTAGCATTACAATTTTCCTTCACTGGCATTAAAGGGTCCAAACCTGTTCCAGCATGACCATACCCCTGTGCACAGTGCGAGGTCCCTGAAGACATGGTTTGCCAAGTTTGGAGTGGAAAACTCGAGTGGCCTGCACAGAGCCCTGACCTCAACCTTATTGAACACCTTTAGGGTGAACTGGAACGCAGACTGAGCACCAGACCTCCTCACCCAAAATCAGTGCCTGACCTCACCAATGCTCTCATGCGACATGAGCGCAAATCACCACAGCCACGCTCCAAAATCTAGTGTAAAGCCTTCCCAGGAGAGTGGAGGTTGTAAAAACAGCAAAGGGAGTAAATCTGGAACTGGATATTCAACAAGCACATATGGGTGTGATGGTTAGATGTCCACATATTTTTGGTCATATAGTGTATTATCGTTGGTATAGAAAGGTGTGCTGGATGTCTGGGGGAGTGATGGTCCAGAAATTCATACACTGAATTTCTTTTGAATGAAGGCCAGGTACTGTGGTACATCCGCTATTAGTCACAGTAGGCTGTTCACAGTACAATTGTTGTACAATTGTTGTGATTACAGTCAGTCCCCTCAAAGGGTCTTGCCATTTGTCCAGGAACAGAGAGGGTTCAGTCTGCAGTGCCTCACCTACTGGAGTTTAAACAAACCATGCTGTCTGTCACCATCTGTTTACATCTGTGGAAACCCAAGAGAGGACAGAATACAGCAACTCTCTCTCTCTCTCTCTCTCTCTCTCTCTCTCTCTCTCTCTCTCTCTCTGATAAACTGATCCTAAAGTTACTGTAAGTGAGACATGCATGGCTCCAAAATCTTTAAACCGAAAAATCCTCTAATAGCTTTATTTAACATTTAAATGTCTTGTGTTTTATTGTTTACTGTGTCAGGGATGTTTACATTTTAAATTAATCTCATAAAAAGCCAATCGTAGTGCACCAGGTTTACATTTTTTTTTTTTTTTACATTTATACAGGTTCTATTACCCAAAAGTGAGGCAGTAAACTATCTAAACATCGAGTCATATGAGGAGCTGTAAAACCAAGTATCCAACAGAGAGAGCAGATACTAGACACAGCAGATAAATTGTAAGTACACAGGGGTGCTACAAATCCAGGTTGCAAGGCAGTGAGTTAAACTATAAAGGATACACTCTTGATAGTTAATAAGTAAGGACTAAAACATGACAGGGTGTGTTGTTATAGGAAAACAATCAGTGATGGGGTGGTGTGATAAAGCCTGACACCAAGCAAAGTTACTGTTACCACACTGAAGTTGATTATCTCCCAATAACAACATGTAATACAGTGTTTAATCCTCTTATACTACTGCAATTTGTCAAAGATAAAAAATGTTCAGTTTATTAAATAATACATCATACTTTTTATCTGTAATAAAAATGACTGTAATATGTAATACAAATGACCAATTTAATTTGCGGAATAAATTTTAAATTCAATCCTGTGACGTTAAATGAATAGTAGTAGTAACTTCCAAAATGAATTCTGTGCCACGAAATACATTCCTACATGAATTACAAGTGAATTTTATGACATTTATTTTTGAAATTATATTTTCTGAGTCAAGTAATTCATTTGCATCACAGAAATGATTTCACGTTTTGTGATTAGCAAAATCATTGCATAGACAAAATTAATGCTGTGGAGCACAAACTCACTACAGAGTAGCAAATGATGCATTTGCTAGCACATAGTGTATTTGTGGGCCCAAGAATATTTGGCAAGAATTGGCAGGAAGTACTTTATTTATAACTGGTGTCTGAAGAGTGGCGCATTAAATCCCAGTGTATGCCTTCATCTACCTGAGATATTATTACAGCTGAGGATGTCCTAGCTCTGCTCAACAGTGCGTGTTAATTGCTTGAATTAGCTCTTTAAATTTGAACCATTATTTGTGTTACAGAGCTCAGCACTGGACTCTGAGGTTCACATGTGAAGTGTCTCTTGATCACTTAACTGAGTTTGCAATTAAGCAGCGGGTGTAAATGTCTCAGTCGCTTAATTAAGTCTGTGAGTGGGCAGCAGATGGAGGGAATGCTCTCTTACGGCGCTCCTTTTTGGCACGGCCGCTGAAACCAAATCGGTGAAGAGTAGCTCAGAGAGGCTGTTTTATACGTGCAAGTGTACTTTTTCCTGCTCTGTTTCAGATGTTGCACAAAAGACTCAACTATTTTGAGCATGTCCTTCAAATGGACATAACGCAAGGTGGCTCCTATTTTAATTACAGGTTCAGCTGTAGAAATGTCATGTCTAAGAAAGACTAACAAAGCACTTTTGGAGTGGAAGCAGAATAAGCTGGTTAGTACACAGCTGAAAAGTGCTATGGTGTGAAGCTGGTCTGTTGATAGGACATGAAAAGGTATCTGTGACTCTTCACAAGGTTTTTAAGCGGAGTGTGACTTTCTGTAAAAGACTTTAAACAAAAAAAAAAAACACTTAGGAGATTCAGAATCCATGTTTATTCAGTGTAATAGTAGAGACTGCTTTGTCTGCTTTGAGATCAGTACAATGCTGCTGTGAATTTGGTGTGTTTAATTTGAAGGGGGCTACAGAACGTGCTCACCTGGTAAGTAAATTAGGCGAATTCCCATGATAAAACAAGAACAGGTTCAGACCGGGATGGGCCTCATCTGTTTCTCTTCACACCACATATAGAAAATCACATGGTGTCTTCAACTGACCCTTAACACACAAAGCTTTTGTAGGTCACATACTGCTCCTAGCCTGAACCATAACCAGAACAGTAAGCTGTAAACAAGGGTGGTGACGTACAGCAGCCAATAAAACTGGGGGGGAAAAAAAGCCTTAAAGCTTCACATGGCAACCTGCTTTGAGAGAGATTGCTTTCCATCCCAAGTAGAAGAGGGTCTTATTTTTTAATTTATTTTCAAATAAATGTCTTAAGATATACAACACAAAGGTATTAATTGTGGCCTTGGTGTTATAAGGGTCTATTTGAGTGAAGAGCTTTTTTTTGACATACAGGACAAAGATTGACATTCCAGCTAACAAAACTCTGAAGTACTTAAATCTACATTTACAGCTCCACACAGCCTACATTTTAAGGTTATTTCAAATTTACATGATCAAAATCTATTAGAAAGTAAATTTTAACACCAACCAAACTGATAGAACCTTGTAATTCTGTTAAAGACTTTCTAATGTGTAGGATTGCAGTAGACCTGTATTGTAAATGTTTTTGACACTTATTTTATTACTCCCAATGCATGGAACATCTACAACTAAAGGTTACTTTCTCCTCTAGCTCACCATAGAGAGGCGTTTAGTCTGTTCTGTGTAAACAGAATGTGGATATTGTTTGGTCAAGGTCACCTGTGTTGTGTTCATCCTACAGTGCCCTCCACTAATATCGGCACCCTTGGTAAATATGAGCAAAGAAAGCTGTGAAAATGTGTCTTTATTGTTTAACCTTTTGATCTTTTGTTCAAAAAAGTCACAAAAATACTCTGCTCTCATGGATATCAAACAAATTGCAAACAAAACACAGGTTTATAAAAAAAATATCTTGTTAAATATAGATGCTTGAGTTTGCTTTTGGATGAGAGTAGAGGCTTTTTTCTTGAAACCCTTCCAAACAACTTGTGGTGATGTAGGTGACTTCGGATTGTAGTTTTGGAGACTTTCTAACCCCAAGACACAACTAACTTCTGCAATTCTCCAGCTGTGATCCTTGGAGATTTTTTGGCCACTCGAACCATCCTCTTCACAGTGCATTGAGACAGTATAGACACTCGTCAAATTCCGGGTTGATTCATAACATTTCCAGCTGACTGGAAATTCATAATTATTGCCCTGATGTTGGAAATGGGCATTTTCAATGCTTGTGCTATTTTCTTATAGCCATTTTGTGAAGCTCAACAACCTTTTGCCACACACCACAGCTATATTCCTTGGTCTTACCCATTGTTATGAATGACTAAGGGAATTTGGCCTGTGTGTTACCTCATATTTATACCCCTGGTTTATAAGTTTATAAGTCATGGTTGAACAATTTCCTGTTCCTTGTCACCCAGGTGTTCTTAAAAAAGTCAATATAAAATATCAATGGGAATATACTGCAAATATATTTTTCTCATATGAATTGATAGGGGTGCCAATAATTGTTGCACACCTATATTTAACAAAGATTTTTCTTTTTGGATAGACCTGTGTTGGGTTTGCAATTGTTTGAGTATTTACTCCAAGTAAACTGCAAAAAAAACAACAAAAAAAAACAACAAAAACACAGGAGAGTAAAGCTTTCTCTAGTGATGAAGTTTACATAGTTAATTCATTTTCGACCAATATGCCAGATAGAACTTTATACAATTGAAGTCAGCTAATGTTGAAAAGCATTAGCCAGAATAAGAAAAAAAAATCAAGCAGATCTATATTTTTTCTTTCCTGATTGAAAGAAAAATTTTTTAGAAAAAAAAAGTATTTATTTTGCTATCGACAAACACAGTTGGCCAGAAATAACTGCATGCTGAAAATGCGTGCCCTGTCTCTCAAAGTGCAACCTGCATTATTTGAATTAGAACTAATAAATATTTATAAAATTAAACGTGTTCCCTGGGCACAAACACCGCCTCATACAGAACAGAGCGGCATGTATAAGAGAAGCCTACATGATTGCTGTGCTGTTATGCTCTTTAATAATGCATTGTTTGTGCTTTTAAAGACATTACTCGGCAATCAAGAATCAGATTGGCATAGAACCCTCTTCTTTTGGGAAGGTCATTGATTTTTTTCAATAGTGGCAAGTGTGTGGTTAGATATTACCCAGAGATCTGAGAAGCAGATGATCGGAGTCAGACTTAATCACAGTAAACAGGATTTTTGGGGGGGGGGATTTTTAATTTCACACAATTCTGTTTTACTTATCAAGATATAGCTTACGAATTATGAATAGCCACTTAATCTATAATTCGGTTCTCATCCTTTCTACAGAGGACAGGTCACACATTTACACCATGTGCACAGTTTTATTTTTGTTATTTTGTGTGTCTTTTCATGCCATTCTCCCAGAGTGCCTTCGTTTACCTTTTTATAATACACTTGTGTCAGTCCAGCTGAGATGGATTCTGTTTATGAAAGCATCATCTTAAACCCTCATTATTAATACATGAAGAAGTAGATGGGCTGCCACTCTTACACAAGAGGAGATGATAACGTCTGTCGGATACATGGATGGGCCCGACTGCCAGCCGGCCATGCTAATGAGCCTTGAATACCACTCCGGCTGAATTACAGGTGTGTGTGTGTGCGTGTGGCACAGCACAAAATCTCAGGTCAGTAGAGTGGAATGTGTCACCCAAGAAGCCTATAAATAGAAAGAATGCTGTTAACCCATGCGAGTGTGCTGACTCTATGGTTTTGTCCTGACCATGGATCCATCTCAGCTAACAGAGGGGTTTATTTTGCAGACTGGAGTATAATAGATGAGAACGCCTCATGAACTGGCTTAAGTTTTGTCCTGGCTCCTTTACATGCACATTAATAATATAATCATGGTCTGATTTTGATATTTATGAGATACTATCAAACCTGAAAAACATACATTCTGAGCTTGAATACCGTTTACTGGTTATATTTTTTAAATTCAAATTTCATCTAAGCAATTGCGCAGACACAGAGAAGAACTGCCTCTTAATCAGTAAAAATAGACTTAGTTCGCCAGTAGCTGTGTTACATGACTACTTTATATTAGGCAGTAAAGCGACTACATATGAAATAGAAATGGATAAATAAATTTCATGTCATGTCATTCTTCTTCTGGAGGGGTTTATCTGTGGTTTGAGAAGATACTCTGTTCTGAATTTTTCAAAGAAATTAACTCAGATTTTTCCATTGTCAGATTATTCAAATTTTTGTAAACACGCTAGATAAATTACTTCCAAAATCTGATTTTTAATATCATTATTCATTTTGTACATTTAAACCTACTTTTAAAGTCTACTTAAAATATGCAGAAAATCAAACACCACTTCCTGTTTGGCTCTTTCTTTTTTATTATTAATGTCCTAAATAGCATTGGAAGTAATTCCCCATTCCTGATGTTTTCTGTGGACGTCTGAATTTGTGTTTATTGATGATTAAGGAGAGTGAAATACATCATAAACGTTGTGGAGGTGTAAATAAACCACGTCCTGCACTTCATCTCCATTTAGCCTGCAACCTCGCTTGTTTTATTGCTCACAGCAGTGGAGTGTGTAAATTATGAGCTATTATGGAGCCCCTTATTTGGTTACCACTCTGGCCTCCCTTGTTGGCTTTGCTCCCCATTATCTCTTTTTCACATGCAGTTTTTAATTGAACCCTAAGATGAAGAGTATGCTACACAACAAGTTGCCTTGCCTCAGCAATCATGCAGCCTCTTGGGTCCACTCTTCTGATTGGTAAATATCTGCGATCAGGTCAAATGATGCCCAGGTTTAACATTTATGAGTATAAGTTTGGCTTCTTATGCACTACACACAAAAAAGGAACAAAAAAAAAAAAAAATCAGACCAAATCCAACATTCAAAGTGTCATTTGACAGTCATAAGGGTTGTGGTGATAAATATCAGATTGGAGATTAAGTGTAGAGTGGAGATTAAGGTAGACTTTTTCCGGAGTCTGAAGGCTGGAGCTCAGCAGAATGAACTAATTGAGGTGTGTGCTCATAACACTCTCTCAGCTCCTGTCTCAGACATTTTAACTCTTCATTATGTGTCATTATCAGAGATGCAGCATCCCAGATTAGGTCAAGGAAACAGCTGCCCCTTTGAGAAAAGCATCTCTTTTTCCACACTCGAGATGCGCATGAAACGCTAATGTCTAATTGAGCAAGAAATGAGATTAGTGTCAGAGTAAATAGATTGAATTAATGCAGAGCAGATGATTTGGTGGGATTACAGCTAACTGCCTCTGGAGCTGAGGCACCCTGGGGAAAAGAGCGTAGCCTGGTACATGATCATGCGCAAAGCTTCTGCCTCTCACATGCCTCTCAGATGACTGCAGTGTATTGCACAATGTTAAATATAGTGGAAATGTTTAGGCCTATGCTTCAATGCCATTTCGATTCAAGGTGCAGCTATGCGATTCTCCACTGATTCTTGATAGATCTTGATGAATCTCAAGTCTATGCACAATGTTTCTTATCACTTTTTATGCTTTCTCTTTAAAGCATAAGCTCAAATGCTGTACTTTGGCTCCAGTATGTCTGGGTTTTCACAACAGCATAGGGCTCAGATATTTTCAGATGAAACTTTCACTTAACCTGGCAATTCACTTTGCCCTTTCTGAACGTGGAAGCTTGCTCAAGGATTCTCAGTTAAGAAGGAACAGCAGAAAATGGTTTCCTTCCAACTCCTGATGAAAACATACATTGTGATTTCGCATGTTTGTTGTCTTGCTGAAATACTTAATGTTGGTATGACAGAGCTTGAACAAGGCAGTGCTGCATTCTCTACATATTCTGAGATGAGACTTGTGTAGGCACCTTTCCATCTTTATATCAGAGAAAGAACATTCTGTAAGTTTAGTCTTTCAATCTAAAAGATTAGTTTTTCGTTTTTCCTTAGCCCTTTTTTTCTGATTAGAGTTAGACTCATATATTGGGAGTAGGTGATTCCATGTACAAATCAGAATTATGGATTTACTTACCCTAGTACTCAACAGAAAATGAAATGCTCTCTTTCCTGCTCACTAAGCCTCATTTCCCCATGACCAACCAGGATCGGATCATTTAACTAGCTTTTTTAGGCAAGTTATTCAACTTCACATCTTTTAAAGTCACAAAAGAAATAGATGTTTGGCTGGATTGTGACAAGACAAAATCACAATAAGATATTCTAGATGCCATTCGTTCATTCATCTTCAGTAACTGCTCTTTCCTGGTGGATCCAGGGCCAGTAGTAGGAACATTGTGCACGTTTGTGACTCAGCAAGAACTGTATAAAAGTTCTGCTTTGTAATCCCTACCCAACTTTTATAGCACTAGCAGCATTGTTGATGTGCTCAATCAACCAATCACAATCTGACCTGACACACACACACACAGACACACACACACACACACACACACACACACACAACAGCTCTGATTAAGCAAATAAGTAGCTTTGAAGTTTGAAGTTTGAAGTTGAAGTTAAGGATATATCTTCCTAAATTCTTATTATGTGAAAGCTCATTAGTTTCACAAGGAATGTTTTAATATTTGAAACCAGTCATGTTATTCTGTCAGGAAATCTGGCTAAGACTACCGTTGAGATTTGAATTGATATGATTACACAATATAACAATGTGTAAAAGTTGTTTCTATTGTTTTAAATACAACCCCAATTGCAAAAAAAGTTGGGACACTGTGTAAAATGTAAATAAAAACAGAATGCAATGATTTGCAAATCTCATAAACCCATATGTATATATACATATCAAATGTTTAAACTGAGTAAATGTGCCATTTTAAGAAAAAAAATAAGGTAATTTTGAATTTGATGGCCACAACACATCTCAAAATAATTGGGACAGGGGCAACAAAAGGCTTGAAAAGTAAGTGTTACTAAAAAGATACAGTTGGAGGTTAATAGGCAACAGGTCAGTAACATGATTGGGTATAAAAAGAGTATCTTAGAGAGTCAGAGACTTTCAGAAGTAAAGATGGGCAGAGGTTCACCAATCTGCGAAAAACTGCATCTACAATTTGTGGAACAATTTCAGAATAATGTTCCTCAATGTAAAATTGTGAAGACTATGAATATGTCATCATCTACAGTACATAATATCATCAAAAGACTCAGGGAATCTGGAGAAACCTATGATCTCAAGTGACAAGGGAGAAAATCAATATTGCATGCTCTTGATTTTCGGGCCCTCAGGCGGCACTGCATTAAAAACAGGCATGATTCTGTAATGGAAATCACTGCATGGGCTCAGAAACACCTCCAGAACTCAGTGTCTGTGAACACAGTTCGCCGTGCCATCCACAAATGCAGATTAAAGCTCTATCATGCAAAGAAGAAGCCAAATGTGAACATGATCCAGAAATGCCACTGTCTTCTCTGGGCCAAAGCTCATTTAAAATGGACTGAGGCAAAGTGGAAAACTGTTCTGTGGTCAGATAAATCGAAATTTTTAATTCTTTTTGGAAACCATGGACGCAGCGTCCTCTGGTCTAAAGAGGACTAAAGAGGAGAGGGACCATCTGGCTTGTTATCAGCGCTCAGTTTAAAAGCCTGCATCTCTGATGGGAGTGCATTAGTGCCTATGCAATGGGCAGCTTACACATTTGGAAAGGCACCATCAATGCTGAAAGGTATATACAGGTTTTAGAGCAACATATGCTTCGATCCAGATTCCATCCCATCTTTACTTCTGAGAGACTCTGCCTCTCTAAGATACTCTTTTTATACCCAATTATGTTACCGACTTGTTGCCAATTAACCTCCAGCTGTTTCATTTTAGTAACACTTACTTTTCCAGACTTTTGTTGCCCCGTCCCAACTCTTTTGAGACGTGTTGCTGCCATCACAATTCAAAATGACCTTATTTTTTCCTTAAAATGGTACATTTCCTCAGTTTAAACATTTGATACGTTTTCTATGTTCTATTGTGAATAACATGGGTTTATGAGATTTGCAAATCATTGCATTCTGTTTTTATTTACATTTTACACAGTCCCAACATTTTTGGAATTGGGGTTGTAGATGATGCACATACAAACAGAACAAAAACTATGTGCTATATTTTGAGTGGGCACAACATGAGACATAGACAGGGTGGGCATTGCTCCAAAACTTCTCTTAGCTGGAATACAGTAACTTGTCATGAGCTCCTTTGGGCTGTTGGAAAAGTCCTGTCATGCACGGGAAGTGTTCAGTACGTCAGAGGAGCAGGTGCTCAGGCCTGCACTGTGTCGTCCCTCTGCTTTGATTTCTGGTGGGAGCACATAGGCGTTTGTCCTTATTACGTGACAAAACATGATGGAGCTTTTTGCCTCTGTTTATTTGGACTGGCCTCCTGGCAACATTGATCATTGTGGTTTCCCTGTACAGGAATATCTCTCTCTCTCTCTCTCTCTCTCTCTCTCTCTCTCTCTCTCTCTCTCTGCCTCTTCCCTCTTCTCTTCAGATCAGATCATAGCATTAACCTACTCAGCTTGTTGAACACTTCATGGAATAAAGCTACAAATGGAGATAGCCTGACAGACAGCAGTGAGGAGAGTGACCTGCTGAGAGAGTGAAGTATATAAGAGAAGGTAGAACTTGACAAAGGGTTGGCAGTGAAGGACAGAGTAGCACACGGATTTGTCCTTGTTGTGCCGGTGAAGTCCTGATGAGAGGTGATGAGGCAGATTCATTTCTCCTTTCCGAGCAGAAATGTTTCCTCTTGGGACAGCCTGTCTCTCCCAAGATATACAGTGGCTGGTTTTAGGTTTCAAGAATAATGACGAACGTAAGCTGTTACCACACTCATATATTCCACTCCGGGCATTCACACTGTAATTTACAAAAACTGTCTTACTCTTATGGCATGTGTGTCATCTGTGCTCTGTTCATTTTGTAGTGTATCACTGTGATAAACTGCCATTTAATCAACAGATACACTAGTTGCTAAACCTGTCTTGCTAAAGAGATCATCCTGTAGAGTAAAGGTGTACGTCATGGGTTCTCATCTCCAGTTTTGACGTTTTGACTGATCAGCTGCCATACACAGTTTCAGGGTTCTCCTGTTCTTTTATGGAAACCCTATCCAGTACATACAGTGCTTAGTAATAAATTTTTTTGTGTCTGGTTTACATAATAGTCACCAGAAGAATGCTACCAAGGCTTCAATAAAATATTCTAATTAATATTTACTAGATCTTTTAGCAACCTCTAATACTTTAGGATGAATCGAGTTATGAAGGGCCTGACTGTATAGCTGTTTTGTAATATGACCCACACCAGAGTCGACACCGCTAATCTGCAATAATCTATGTTTATGTAAAGCTATTTTTGTCTGTAAGACTCAGATACCAGCTCAGTTTAGCACAAACATTGTGGCTTTGCTAAGTTTATTTTAAGTAGAGAGAGTCACCAGGTTACCTACGGGCACAACCAAAGAACTATTACAGGGCTATGGACCGTGTTTGTTGTTTTAAGGGTGGGGTTTTGGTGGGGTCACTGAAGTGAAGGTTTGTATGTTTGAATTTGAAAACAGCTAGCTTTAGCTAACCTTTAGCCCAAATTGCTGACTACGCTTTTAAGCAAACAAAGCAGAAAAATACATTTTCCCACAAATGCGAGTACACATGCAATATTTCCAGCCTTCATTATTGATTAGTTTCAGTCTGTGCTGAAATTTTTTCCTCCTCACTGATTTTGCGGACATGAGCAAATGTTTTGTTTTAGGTGAAATGTTAGATTATAAAATGCACTTGATTACAATAAGCACTACTGCTTACTCAAAGTCACCAACAAATCATTGCAAATGAGTTACAACCATGTCTATTTGTTTGTGCGTGTGTGTGTGTGTGTGTGTGTGTGTGTGTGTGTGTGCATGTACATGCTTGCATTTGAAAAACCTGTTATTTGCCTTTTTTGACATCTCTGTGGTTGTTTGTACTCTCATTAAATTGTTCAGATCATTAAATAACACATTTGTGACGCATAAATAACTTGCGTGCAAATACATCTATGGTGCCTAATGTGTTTATTGGTCCATTGTTGATTTAAACTTTTATCAAAATATCTACTCTATTTATTGTTCTTCTAGTTTATTATTTTTGTGTTTAAGACTGATCCTTAATCTAGAATTTGGGAAAAAGAAACAAGCACATTTACTGAACTAGGAGGTGTTGTGTCTTTGCTTCTATGAGCTAAAGATGCAGAATTAAATCAGACACGATGGATCGTTCATAAACTCTAACTCTTTTTCTCCTCTGCCACTCCCCTTCTGGGCATACACTTTCTTAGTGCCGCCCACAACCCTGATACACGACATCTCCCCTTTACTTAGACTTAAACTAACACTTTAGTTTTAACATTTATCATTATGATATGTCGTGACTATTTAAACATAACCCCTTACAATGTCTCACAAACAGTAACTCAAAATATCTTCTTTTCCTTCTTTCCAAATTTTAAACCAGCAAGCACATGAAAACTTCACTTATGTATGTCATCCTATACATCAATAACTAATTAACATACATGCACAAGACATGCCAATTTGCTCTTCTATTTAGACTCCACAATAAAATCTTTGAATCTTTCAGGGAGTTTGGTTTGTCTCTGTGGTCTCTTTTGTGATGCACCACCGCCATGGCATACACTTTCCTAGTGCTACCCACAACCCGGATACACGACAGGAGAAACTAGTATTTGTAATACTATTTATTACAAGTACGATATCTCCTGAAATAGTGAGCATGATATCTATTGTATGAGCACTCTATAATGTTTAAACAAGTCTTGTGAGGGTGAGACGTGGAGTGAAATTATGTACAGTGTCATGTACTGTGTACTCCTCTGCACAGGACTGATATGAGAGATCTAGACGTAATAGAAACTCTTTGGAGAATCTGTCATATTGATCATTATTTGTATTTATCCGTTTGTTTGTTTGTTTGTTTTTTCAATTTAAACTTGTGACAGATGATCTGATGAGCCTTATCTTCTGCTTTTGTGTATTTGTCCTTTTAACTGTTATATTATATTCTCTAATTGTCTTTAATTATAATTAGTAAAAAATAATAAAAAAATAAAAATAATTAGTCTCTAATTATTACTATTATGTGTTTTTACTAATTATACTTATGGGTTGTCCATCCAAGATTCTTGTTAGCATGATATTTCAAGAACATGTGGTGAAATGTTTTTAAGGATTTATATAGATTTATAATTGTAATTATAATTGATTTTGAAACTGATCCAAACAGCATCAAAGTCACAGCGAGGTAAATGTCTGAAACAGTGTTTCTTTAACGGCTTTATTTTTAAACAGCAGTTTATTAGGAACACTTATACACCTACTCATTCATGCAGTTATCTAATCAGCCAGTCATGTGGCAGCAGTGCAATGCAAAAAATCATGCAGATACAGGCCAAAGAGGTCGACGGAGAGTGGGCAGACTTGTACGAGCTGACAGAAAGGCTACAGTAACTCAGATAACCACTCTGCACAACTGTGGTGAGCAGAAAAGCATCTCAGAATGCACAACCAGTCAAACCTTGAGGTGGATGGGCTACAGCATCAGAAGACCATGTCGGGTTCCACTTCTGTCAGCCAAGAACAGAAATCTGAGGCTGCAGTGGGCACAGGCTCACCAAAACTGGACAGCTGATGACTGGAAAAACGTAGCCTGATGAATCTCAATTTCTGCGGAGGCACACAGATGGTTGGGTCAGAATTTGGCGCCAACAGCTTGAATCCATGGACCCAACCTGCCTTGTGTCAACAGTCCAGGCTGGTAGAGGTGGTGTAATGGTGTGGGGAATGTTTTCTTGGTACACTTTGGGCCTGTTAACCAACCAATCATCGCTTGAATGCCGCAGCCTATTTGAGTATTGTTGCTGACCATGTGCATCCCTTCATGGCCACAATTTACCGTCTTCTAGTGGTTACTTCCAGCATGATAATGCACCATGTCACAATGAAAGTGTCTCAAACCGGTTTACTGAACATGACAGTGAATTCAGTTTTCTTCAGTGGCCTTCCCAGTCACTGGATCTGAATCCAGTAGAACAGCTTTGGGATGTGGTAGAATGGGAGATTGGCAGCATGAAAGTGCAACTGAAAAATCTGCAGGAATTGTGTGATGCAATCATGTCAATCATGGACCAGAATCTCAAAGGAATGTTACTAACATCTTGTGTAATCCATGCCACAAAGAATTGAGGCTGTTTTGAGAGCAAAGGGAGGCCCTACCCAGTATTACTATAGTGTTCTTAATGAAGTGTTCAGTGATTGTGTATTTTAATGGTATTTGTGGCATACAATTTTTTGAAACAAGACTAAACTCGTTGGTGGTGGAGACAGCCCTGTCGGTGCCATTGGCATCAAGTTCGACTTGTTAGAGATAAGACAAGACTAGAGTAGCTGTAATGGTGTTGCTGGTTATTCTGTTGCTTCTCTGTGTGTTATTGTATTTCAGTATGATTTAAAAGAGGGTACAGGCCACAGAAGCAGACCACTTACCCTAATAGGGAACCCCTGTCAACCTCCCCACTCAATCATAACTACTACCAGTGTGTACCCGTCCTTTCTCTCTTTCTGTCTGTCTCCTTCTCACTCTCTACCTTCCGTTTACTGGTAGGCTGCAGTTTCATGTATGGCCTAAGTGTTGTTAAGACCGCTTTAATTTATAATGGCAGGTTCTATAAACATGTGGGAAAACCTCACCATGGAGACAGCACTAAAACAAATTCATAATATAGAGGCGTATTTATAAGGGCCGACTTCCCTGCTCCTCACTCATGAGTCTGGCATTTGTGTGAGTGTGTATATGTTTGTCTACTGTACACACACACACACACACAAACACACTAGAACCTGGTTGATGTATGTCTGTGTGTTTTGAAATGTGTATATTGCTTTTGTAAACTATAGTCTCAGGTTGATGTACTTTTTCAGCCCACAATGAAATGATAGCAAAACAAGATTCATAATTTCCATGGTCAACTATCATTCATTTGATGTTCATAATCTTTATTTTCATTTTTTTTTTACGTACAGCATAATGACGTACAGCATAATGTACACCTGCATCTGTGCTCAACTATACAGATATACTGTATATTGCAATGCCCATGAATAGGTTTAAATTTATTTAGGCGTGCCCATGCTTATCCTTCAAAACGCCGGTTTCTATGCATTTACTGATGATTAATTTCCGTATCACAGTGAGGTGCATTCCTATCTCTCCGTGTCCCCTTTCCAGGAGCTGATTCTCTCGCTCTGTGTTAATAGTTTCCATTAGGAGAGAATAGAGAGCGAAAGCTTTGCCTAAAGGTCAGCCTGATTGGACCATAAATACCACATCAGCAGCTCATTCTCCATTAAAGCACACGTGATTTTGTACTGTGCACAGCACTTGGTGTCATCGAGCCATAAATTTCACAACATTTGTGCAAGTAAGTGTGTGTGTGCTTATATACCTTTGTGAACCCTTATATAATTGCGCAGTTTGTCATCAAGGAAGAGGCTAACATTTAATGAATTTTGTTTGAAATCGTCGTTCTTTTTTCCGTTCACAGAGAGCTTTTAAAAATATACTATAATTTAGTGTCATTTTTATACTGCAGTTTCAAGCTGGAATTTAAGAATATTCTTGCAAAACGCTGGTGAAATTAACAATATCAACACCACCACCACCACCACCAACAACAACAACAACAACAATAATAATAAATTCTTCTTCTTCTTCTTCGTATTATTATTATTATTAGATTAATTTACTATTAATTTACTGTGTTGCAGAGTTGGTTGTGTCCTGTAGGTTGTGATGAACCTCTGTTGCAGCTGCTGTAAAACCTGTTTGGCTTTGGGTTAGAGTATAACGAGTTTGTGCGCCATGACAGGGAGCAGTGTAATGTTTTCGTCTCATGAATTTGGTTTGACAGACAGAGGCTGCTCTGTGTGCATATGGTGTGTGTGTGTGTGTGTGTGTGTGTGTGTATGTGTGTGTGTGTGTGTGTGTGTGTGTGTGTGTGTGTGTGTGTGTGTGTGAGTTTCTCAGAGTCTGGTGGTCTGGATAGCCAGTCAACTGCTAGTACTCCTGTGTCTCAACAAGTCTGGATCCAAATTCAGAAGTCTTTAAGGGAACTAGGGCAGCTCCTATACATATGTGCGTTATACCTTTAATTTCCTGATCACATCCTTTAACAAGTTTATAAGTATTGATCAAATTACATATCAAGAA
This sequence comes from Cranoglanis bouderius, assembly GCA_023630585.1. Classification (NCBI taxonomy): domain Eukaryota; kingdom Metazoa; phylum Chordata; class Actinopteri; order Siluriformes; family Cranoglanididae; genus Cranoglanis; species Cranoglanis bouderius. The sequence goes on from CM042551.1 coordinate 13,264,449, forward strand.
CTAATACTACTATAGGAAACATTGCATATTTGTCAGGGTAGCTGTCTTGAGTAGCACCCTGTCAAGCGTTTGTTGTTGTTGTTGTTGTTGTCGCTGTAATAATAATAAATCATCTGCTCCCATTAATAAATCATCAGCTCCCATTCTGTGACAGTATTCAGTATATTTTAATGATGTGCCAAGAGTGATGTAACAACACAGGTGTTGGCTGCCCAATCAGTTTACACTGAACTATTTATATTTGCATTTATAATTCTTGGATTTACACTCTTGCTGTGACAGACCTGTCGGAAAGTCTGCATTGCTATACCGGGATTTGGTATAGTAGAGCTTTCAGGGTGTTTTCTCCAGGTAGTGTCTGTGGATTTTACACAACTAGTTTTGTGGTTTAATCTTGAATAAATTTGGCCAAAGGCATAGCATTAAGCATTAAATGGGCCCAGAGAGTCTACAGAAATGAGAGAACATACTTAAAGCCTGGGCACTGAAGAGCAAGATTTCAGGAAACCTCCATAAAGCGGTTCTGTTTCATTTGCATGAGTTTGAGTTGAATGCTGTCAAACAAAGATGTCAACTGTAAGCACAAAATTAATGCAATATTAACCCAACTTCAGCTAGAGGAATTGGGGCTCAGTTTAGAGTATAAATGTAAGTAATTTAGCTTCCTTGGTAAAATTAATTATTCTGAGCACAGTCAACCAAATTTACCTCTTATCTCTGCTTTTTAGAGTATGTATAGCACAGAGGCAGCTGGTATAAATGGGCTAGCAGGGTTAAGCCCATACTGTCTGTTAAAGATAAAAAGACATCAATATAAGATTCTATTTTTGTTATCCACATCAGATGGTTTGCTGTTGACAAATGTTTTAATATGGATTATTTTTGGAGTTTTGTGGAAACAAGTGCAACAGCACCACCACTAATGGTCGCACATAGACAAATATACACAGAATGAAATGAAGAAGCGAGGCTGGCACTGATTTCTTTCTAGCCCAGCCTGTAGGTTCCTGCAGTCTTTCAGTGATATTCGTGTCAGGTGATTACACAGTGGAACTTCATTTGGGTTGATATTTTTTAGCCTGTTTCACTGGTACATCCATAACGCTCATCAGCAGTGACTGAGAAGGCAAATGTGAAATACAGGCCTGGATACAATGAATGTGAGTGAGGTGGATTATTTACTCTGTCATTCTTTTCCCTTCAAAACTGAGAAACTGAAAATAGCTCAACTAAGGCCAAGTACCCATCATCCAGATGACAGACAACAAAACAGAAAGTTCAGTGTTTTGTTTTGAATGAAAGGGTTACAGATTTTCTGTTTATTATGTCTGCCTCAAATCATTCTCATTATATATATATATATATATATATATATATATATATATATATATATATATATATATATATATATATATATATATGTATGTTAACAAGAAGATAGCCAGCTAACTGTGATGATGTATATTTTCCTATATACAGTGAACTGTATAGTCAGTGTCATAGACTGATCTGTACATTGATTGATCTAACATAAATACTTGTATATACAGTACAACTCACTTAAAGGTGCTGTTTTTAAGTTGACTGTATATGATGTAACAGTGGCATATGATGTACATATTCGCTATCTATCAGAATATAACCCTTTTTGCAAGTGTTCAGTTTGCTTATAGTTTTGAAACATATTATTTTGTAAACGTACTGGTCTACAGTATGAATTAGGAAAGTTATTTGTTTAACTTTAGAAAGCAGTTAACCTAATTTGACAAGTCTTGAAGTATTTTTTCTATTAATTACATTATACATATATTCTACTATAAAACTGATTTTTTTAATTTTTTTTTTTTACTGTTAGTAACATTGATTTCAAACAATGTCAAAAAAATGATCTGTCAAAGCGCCATGCATTTCAAATCATGGCCTTTTGAAACATCTCTGTATTTCAATACTTTCCCAAGGGGCTTCATCAGTTCTCCTGAATGGTTGGATTTCTCTCACTCAGCAGAAATGCTGACGCCCCTCAGATGAATGGTGAAACATCATCAAGATCAATCTGCCTTGAGTTATTCTCATGGGTATTTGCACTGCTGCAAATAATGTAATCTGGTCTAATGTCCAGATGCTTCTGAAAATCTTTTACTAGCCAAATCTGGTATGTTAGAGGAATGTTGTACCTAAACACTGCAGATGGCTCAGAATACAAGGCCAAAGATAAACATCTACAGTATATCTGCTGTTGACTCAGAATTTTGCATGGTGGATTTTTCAAACTGCCACATTAATTTAAAGAGTGTAGTAAGAAAAAAAGAAAAGGAGCAGTCACATCTAGTAAGGCGAGTACACAGTTTCAAGCTGGAAAATAGATCAGAATATGTGAAAAGTTATAATTCATTGAATTTTTAGGTGGAGGCTGGGTGTAGCAGTCATAGATGTCATACACTGTGTGACACCTTTCTATCATAGCTAGCATTAACTTTTTCAGCAATTTGTGCTACAGTAGCTCTTCTTTGGGATCGGTCCAGATGGGCTAGTCTTCGCTCCCCACGCACATCAATGAGCCTTGGGCGCCCATGACTCTGTCACCGGTTCACAGGTTATCCTTCCTTGGACCACTTTCGGTAGGTACTATCCACTGCATACCCGGAACACCCCACAAGACCTGCTCAGATCTTTATGCTTGCCCATTTTTCTTGCTTCCAACACATCAGCTTCAGGAACAGACTGTTCACTTGCTGCCTAATATATCCCACCCCTTGACAGGTGCCACTGTAACGAGATAATCAATGTTGTTCACGTCACCTGTCAATGGTTTTAATGTTATGGCTGATCGGTGTAAAATTGAATGAAGTTAGAAATCTAATAGAGTCTTCCTTGTCAGAATTCCCATGAATTTTGTAGGAGTTCAGGCTGGATTTCATGGGATGCATGTTAGACTGGATATTTGAGTTCAAGTTCAAGTTCAGTTTATTTGTATAGCGCTTTTAACAATGGTCATTGTCCGAAAGCAGCTTTACAGAAATATATAAATTCAGGACATAGATTTTAAATTTATAAATTTATTCCCAATGAGCAAGCCAGAGGCAACGGTGTCAAGGAAAAACTCCCTGAGACGATATGAGGAAGAAACCTTGAGAGGAACCAGATTCAAAAGGGAACCCATCCTCATCTGGGTAACACTGGATAGTGCGATTATAAATAAATAAATCCCTTCTATAAATGTACCAATACTACATGGTCAAATAGCAGTTGTGAAACCATGAAAATTCATTACAGTTTTTATATGAAGTCTGTTTTGTTGAACTTCACCACGGTTCACTGATGGAGACTTGAGTGCCAAACTGTTTGTGGCAATTGCAGTCCTAGCCAAGTATTAGGTATGCTTATTGTCCTGTAATGGTTAAGGACAGTGTACTTTGCGTGAGTGAAGGCCGGTACTCCGGCAAGACTAGCTATGACAGCATAATTAAAAGGGAGAGCCAGAAGGTAACACAGACATGAGGGCTCCCTGGGACATAAGGCGGCCATCCACTCCACCATCAACAAACCTGGGTGAACGCGTGGAAGTGGGGGGGCGACAGCATCCAAACATCCCAGTTCACCACAACACACTATACCTGTGAGACCTCTAGATCTGCTCCTTTACCTAAGAAAAAAAATATTCACAAAAAGCTTGACTAAACAAATACGTTTTCAGCCTGGACTTAAACAGTGAGACTGTGTCTGAGTCCCGAACACTAATTGGAAGGCTGTTCCATAACTGTGGGCTTTGTAAAAGAAAGCTCTTCCCCCTGCTGTAGCCTTCACTATTCGAGGTACCAACAAATAAATAGCCTGCACCTTTTGATCGAAGTAGGCGTGTCGGATCATAAAAGACCAAAAGTTTGCTTAGGTACTGTGGCGCGAAGTCATTTAGCGCTTTATAAGTCAATAGTAGTATTTTATAATCAATGAGAAATTTCACTGAGAGCCAGTGCAGTGTGGATAAGATAGGGGTGATGTGGTCATATCTTCTGGTTCTAGTAAGGACTCTTGCAGCTGCATTCTGGACTAACTGGAGTTTGTTTATGCTCCTACTGGAACATCCAGACAGTAAGGCATTACAATAATCCAACCTAGAGGTGACGAATGCATGGACTAATTTTTCTGCATCATGTAGTGACAATATATTTCTTATCTTAGCAATACTTCTGAGGTGAAAGAAGGCTATCCTAGTAATATTATCTACGTGGGCGTCAAAGGAAAGACTGGAGTCAATAATCACACCAAGGTCTTTTACTGCTGCACATGATGAAACAGAAAGGCCATCCAGAGTTACTATGTAATCAGAAAACTTACTTCTAGCTGCATGTGGTCCTAGTATAAGTACTTCTGTCTTGTCAGAATTTAGTAAGAGGAAGTTAATAAGCATCCACTGTCTAATGTCCTTTACACATTCCTCAACTTTATTAAACTGGTGTCTGTCATCTGGGTTTGCTGAAACATACAACTGTGTGTCATCAGCATAACAGTGGAAGCTAATTCCATGTTTACGAATAATTTGACCCAGAGGTAGCATATATAAAGAAAAAAGCAGCGGGCCTAAAACAGAACCTTGCGGAACACCAAACTTTACCTCAGTATGCATAGAGAATTCACCATTTACATCTACGAACTGATAACGATCAGTCAAATAAGACCTGCATATTTGGGAAGCTTTTCTTTTTTGTGATGTTACAGAAGAGGACCTTATCAAATCTAGTAGAAGATATAAGTAAACATATTTATTTGTATTAAAATGCACTTCACACAGGAAACGTGTGCTAAAAATATATTCATACATTACTGCAATTTGTTAAATATGCATATTTATTGAGTATGTAGCCATTTCAATACATTTTGGATTTATATTGTATTAGTATACCTGAATAATTTAGCATGTCTTAGCAAGTTGCTCTTTAAAATATCTAGATAAAACCCTCAATTACATCATTAAAGCAATTAAAATGCATCTAGATAGATTTCATAGAAAACATTCATAATAAACTGTAACGTGTATGTAAAAGTGTAAAAACATGTTTATTGTGTATTTATCTCTGATGGCAAATAATTTAACTATAATTTACTTTCAAATGAGATTCATTTTATGGACTTACAGTGTAAATAGTTATTTTGTATGGCATTAAACCACACTTTGATTACACATATGTACATTTATTACATAATATATTTTTAATACAGCTGAAAAGGTGGTAGTTTGGTATTATACAGCTTTCTGCTTTAAATGTGTTCTGATCTTAACCAGTTTATCAGTATTAATCATAAATACCATATTTATTATTCGTTATAAATCATTATTGGATCAATCATTGGATTATTGGATAAATGATCCATTAATGTATTGCTTAAATGATTTAGGTCATTAATTGAATATATATATATATATATATATATATATATATATATATATATATATATATATATATATATATATATATATATATGAACTTCTAGGATAATAACAACCTGAAAACGTATATAGAATATTTAGCAAAATCTAGAAGAAGCCCGAGGTAGTATATGGTTCATATACTCAAGTCTGATCATTTTGATTGTACTTTTGGTTTGACTGGTTCTTCTCTTGTCCCTGTCTGTTGAATTAAGTGAGTTCATTAATATTAAGAACTCTGAAATGTGTTTCTGGAAATTTTCAGACATGATGTAGAATAAATAGCCGTGCATAAGGAGTGGTATTGTCGTACAGTTATGCTTTGTAGAGACAGACTTGTTTCAGGCAGCAAGCTGACTTTAGTAATGTGCTTTGTGGTCAATACAGACTGAAGAGTTGGTGTGTACGGGTGATGTAACTGTCTTGGATGCTCTGTGTTGTGTCTCCTAACAGCTGCTCTAGTGCTGACAGGCAAGCTAGTGTAGCCCTGACTGAACCCTGAATAGACACTGAGGCCTTTCATGTCAACCAGAGATACTCTGTTTGAAGTCTGGGTCAAAGACATTTATTGAGTGACCTTATAGTAATACAGTGAATGATAACAGTAACACTGGACATCCTCTTCAAATGTTTCCTCTGTGTTGCCAGATAAGCTTATCAACAGAGTGTTAAAAGGGCTACTATTAAAAAGTCAGTTGTTCTCACCTGCTGGTCAGAGGGCACCGTTATGGCAACCTAGGATTTAAGTTAAGCACCAATACATTACAAATGGCTTGGAAAATATTTATGTTATACATTAAGGGTGTAATGCGGTGATTTAAAGTAGGCATGTCCTAAACCAGAATGTCACAGAAAGTCTGGGAGAAAATGGGGGGGAAAACACATCTTTACTGTCAGCATGGTGTGTGAATTCTAGTTGAACATCAGTCAGATGCTCTCTTTATCAGATGCTCTCTGTAACTTTCTGGCAGGCTGTTTGAAAAATAATAAATAAATGTATATTGCTGTGTTTATATCTGTTTAGACCACATTATCTGATCATTCTGAATAATGTATTCATATTCATATTTGGTTACAGCTCTAATGTAAATATAATATACTCACACCATAGTAGCAGGTAGATCATTAAATATACATGGAGCCACTAAACTATGCAATTAAATGGAGTGTTTCCTCTTAGTAGCACTGATCAATTACAAGCCTAATAAGTCATTGTGTGCATGTTAATTAAGCCAAGGTCAAGACCCCCCTGACAATTTCTTTTGTGCACTGTGTGAACTATTGTTCTTGGCAAGATTATCCATGAAAAGTAGTTTTGATACGCTGACCACCAGCAGCATGAACTTCTGCCACCTTTTTCTCACACCACATAATTTAAACAATCCTATTATTCACAGATCAAATGGACAATTTATTTATTTTATTTTTTTTAAGTCTAATAGACCAGTCTGTTCTAGTCTCCATATGTACTAGACATTCTTGCTAGATTAACTGGATTTATCTTTTGCACACTAAGAAAGATTACCATAATTCCTGGTTTGTGTAATAAGGAGAACTTTGGGTATTTGTGCATTTTATGCACTTTAAACAGGCACAAACAGTTTGCAAAGGCAAAACCATATTCGGAACCCAAGAAGACCAAAATAACACTAAACACTGTAAAAAGGGATCTGGGGAATAATTCAGAAGTGGAAAAACATGCACACTAGAGACTATTTAAAATTGCTATGCAAATAATGAAGGTGGAAGTGAGGAAGAGGTGGAACTAATTATTAAGTGCGAGAATAATATTCAAATCTTGAAAGTGGGAAACCAAGAGGGTCAAAACAGTAGCAGGGTAGAGTTTTGATGTAAGAGGATATACATTAAGCTCCTACAAGTTGTGCAATTTGTGCAATTTGGCAGCATGGTTGCACAGCAAGTAGCATTGATGCATCACAGCTCCAGGGTCCCAGGTTCACTCCTAAACTCGGATGACTGTCTGTGTAAAGTTTCTGTGCATATTTTCCTTGTGTCTGCGTGGGGTTCCTCTAGGTTCTCCAATTTCCTCCCACCTCCCAAAAGCATGCCAGAAGGTTGATTGGCTAATCTAAGTTGCCCCCAGGTATGATGTATATATGCATGGTGCCCTGCAATGGACTGGCATCTCCTCCAGGGTGTATTCACTCCTCACGCCTTGCTGAATGTGAGTGAGTAAATTTATGCAGTTAACAGTATTAGTAGTGGTATTCAGTCTCCACCCAAGTGAAATTTCTTTCACAAGTAAAAGCGTAAATGATCTAAAAATATGCTGGCGACAATTTATAAAAAAAAGTTTTTTTTTAAAAATTGACCCTTAAAATTGACTCTACACTGCATCTTAAATTTTTCTGGTCAGAAACTAATATGAGTTATTCAGCAGAAAGTATTAAATTTATTTAAATTATGAAAGCAAAATTAAAAAGAAAAGGTCACAGATAAAACATGTGCCTCAAATCATACATTAAGTTTAGTTACTGATGGTAAATTAGTGCACTTTTTACCAAAGAACCAAGAATCAGTGTAAGCAAACATTAACCAAAACTAGCTAAACATGGCTTTATTACTAACTACGAAATGCAGCTAAAAATAGATAGATATTTGCAGCAATAAATATTAGTTACTTATCTCCGTTTGGAAAAGCTTTTTTTTTCATTGTTTTTTCAAATCAAGAGATCTGAAATGTAGTGAGCAGAAAGTAGAGATTAAAATAACTAAAACTCAAAAAAGTACAGATACACTCACCGGCCATTGTAATAGGAACACCTGTACACCTGCTCATTCATGCAATTAATTAATCAGCCAATCATGAGGCAGCAATGTAATGCATAAAATCATGCAGATAGAGGTCAAAAGCTTCAGTTAATGTTCACATCAAACATCAGAATGGGGAAATGTGATCTCAGTGGCTTGGACTATGAAGTCTACAGTAACCCAAATAACCACTCTTTACCTCAGCCTCTATCTAAGGCTACAGTGGGCACAGGCTCACCAAAAATAGACAGTTTAAAAAAAAAAAGAGAAGTTTTTTTCCCGATCATCAACCATCTGTGTGCAGTGAGCCTGTGCCTCAGATTCCTGTTCTTGGCTGACAGAAGTGGGACTCAATGTGGTGTTCTGCTGTTGTAGCCCATCCGTCTCAAGGTTTGACATGCTGTGCATTCTGAGATGCTTTTCTGCTCACCACAGTGAGTGGCCGGTAAGTGTACTTGATACAGTAACAATACTAATAAAACATTTTCACATAGTTACTGTCCACCACTGACCTCAACTGTTACATGTTAATTCAAGTTGAGGGGAGTCAGGTAGCCTAGCACGAGAACCCGATGATGGTGAGCCACGTCCCTCTAGATCACCAAGGAAGCACAACAACCAGCTCCCCAAGATTCGAATCAAGCCAGAAAGCTAATATATAACATATACAATGTATAATGGTCAGGGGCGAATGACACTGAGGCATTGTAGAAGCTGAACAAAGACGTCAGCACAGTTCTGGACAACTTAAGTGGCAGCATGGAGGCAAATCAAATCAACTTATTCAGGGACAAACAAGGACTACAAAGACAGGTTTGGTGAAAGGTCCAGCAAGTAGTCAGTAGGCACAAAGGGAAAAGGAAGTGTTTTTGATCAGAAAGGTGATTGATCAGTTTGTGAAAAGATGGCAGCAGCTCTGAAAAAGCTTGAGAAAGTAAACAAAGTGAATGAGAAGAATGGCCTGAAAGCATTCTGGTACAAGGTGAACCAGAGGCTAGGTAGCCTACAGGGGTAGAGTGCATTAGGAAACAAAGTAAAAGGAAATAGAAGGAGCAAGCCATCAGTGCATTAGAGGCCAGTACAGCAACTATGCAGAGAAACGACCCATTATGAGAGCCACTCATCCCTAAAGAAGAAACCTCCCAAGACACTAGACAGTTAAGGAGCATTATGCTGCTAAATGTGGAGAAGAAGATTTTCTTTTCAGGGCATGGCTACCTCATGGAGAATAACTACACTGATACCAGTGTCCAGAAGGCAGGTGTGTTAGGCTTGCCATGGTATGTGTACAGTACACTACAATACAGAACATGGCAGTAAAGTAAAAAACAAAAAACAAAAAAAAACCCTGCATATCATGTGGCTGGATCTTTGCCTATGGGTCAGCCCCACACCAACTTATTGATTCAGCATGGAGTTTTCCCACATTTCCCACAACTTTCAATCAGTCTGGCGAGAATCAGTCAAAGAAAACTCCCTGGGAAGTACAAAATTTGTTGCTACCAGCTGTACCACAAGGTGATGTGGCCACTGAAATAGTGTGAAATCCCTTGTGAAATTGCAACAGCAAGTAGGATTGATGGGAAAAGCCAACTCATACATTTGAAAGTGCTCCAGAAAGTGCTTCACTGGACTTGGTTGGGGAGAAGCTCTGTGGCTCTGGACCAAAAACCTACAAAAAATAGAGGAAGAATTTATTCATTGCAGAAGTGGCAAGACTGGAGCAAGAGTGGTATAAGGTTAAGACTGTGTCCATCGACCTTATATAAGTGTAGGGCAAGGGCTATAATTTTGGTTGTCCTGCTGAGGTCTGTGTGTGTGTGTGTGTCTGTGTGTGTGTGTGTGTGTGTGTGTGTGTGTGTGTGTGTGTGTGTGTGTGTGTGTGTGTGTGTGTGTGTTTTTAAACTGATTTGAAAATGTAGACTTTTTATGTCTTAGTGTTCCTAAAAATGGAAGGAGAGGTGGGGCACTGTGTCTTTTACAAGAAGTGTGTATGTAATTAAAGTAAACTCCAGTTAAGTGTGTTGTGTGCCAGTGGCTGAGGGAAAAGAGATGTGAGTTTTGGTTATTGAGAATTGTGTGCCAAATGTTAAATGGGGTGAATCATTTAACTGGACATGCAGTCATCCAGTCCAGTGGTAATTTGAGAGAAAGAGAAGTAGTAGAAGGAGAGAGGGAGAACGCATTATAAACAAGTATTACTTAAATCAGCTCCCTTGCTTCTCTCACACATTTTTACAGAGCCATAGCCCAGAGGCCCTGACTTCACTTTTTCTTTTTGCCCCATGTGTAAATAAAAGCATTATATTTTGCAATGGTCTGGGTTTTTTTAAGAGTGAGGTTAGCAGTGCATTGAGTGGTGAAATGTCAGCACATAAATGCTTTAGCAAGGGCAATAGAGTATGTGTCGCAGGCTGCTTGTTAGAGTGTTTTTTCATATATATATATATATATATATATATATATATATATATATATATATATATATATATATATATATATATATATATATATATATACATACACACACACACACACTGATCAGCCATAATATTAAAACCACCTGCCTAATATTGTGTAGGCCCCCCGTGTGCCACCAAAACCCTCTGACCCATCGAGGCATGGACTTCACAAGACCTCTGAAGGTGTGCTGTGGTATCAGGCACCTCAAGAAAAGTGACCTCAAGGAAAAGTGGCCTCTTATGTAACGCTGCTTGTTTTTGCTGACATACTAACCTTTTTCTGTATCATTTAGTTTTGTGCTGGAAAACTCAAGTTTGGAAATCTAAAATGTTTTTGACTTGATAATGTAGAAATCATACAAACAAATTTTGTACAAAAAAATAGGGTGCCTAAGACTTTTGCACAGTATTGTGTGTGTGTGTGTGTGTGTGTGTGTGTGTGTGTGTGTGTGTGTATGTGTGTGTGTGTGTGTGTGCTTGCATACATCTGCCTTGGGTACTTGTTATGCACTGGTGGTAAATTTGGGAAGTTTAGACCAATGACAGCTTGTTTATGCTGAATGGTGCTTATGGTGCCTGAGTTAAAGCTTGGTTATAATTGTCTGTGCACAGTAATGATATTGTCTGGAAATGTCAAGCCTCTCAGCACCTTCCACGAAACAATTAACAACGCTTACAGCCCCTCTCCCGTTCTACTCAGCCACCTCAGCAAATATCAACCATACAACACTGTGCCACAATAGCCTACGATCGTGTACACTGCCCTTTCCAACCAGAGCTGCATGTTGGAGTGAGTGAGAGCTTCCAGATTGCTGTATAGATGTGAAGAAGGCCACTGTGTGTTTGTGTGTTCGTAGGTGTTTGCATTTGAATGTATGGGCGTGGTTAAGTACAAAACACTCATAGATTATTATTAAGTTTTTTTTTGTTTTAACAGCTGGAAGGAATGGTCTGTTCATAACTGGTTTAACCTGACATTTGGTCCAGATTTCCTCTTTACTGTTGTAACTAAATTCCTCTTCTATTAATTTCCCTGCAGTTACTGAATAATCTGTACTAGCTACTGAGAGGTGGAAGGTTATTGTAGTACATGACATTTCCGTGAAAACAAAAAAGTTTTCACTTCATCCAACGATGGTGACCCAAATATGTTTTTCTTTTGCTTGACTCCAATCAGTCATGTTCTTGTATTTTGTATCTTTATTTATTTAATTTAACATTCAATTAAATCCATAGCCAATTTGTATGGAAACAACAACCGGACCTCATTAAAACAGAATCTGATTTTATGCAAAAATTCCTGTGAATTCAAATGAACAAGGCAGTTGTGGTTGGAATTTATTTGATTTTATACAAATTAAGTTCTAAGAAATGGAACAAGTGCTGTAACACATAAATTAAGTTGTGTCAATTGTTATGAATTTGCACGTGTGGAACCATCTAGAAAAAAACTGGTAACCTCAGTTTGCTTACATTTTACTCTTTAAATGCTTAATTTAAATACCCATTATACCATTGATTAGCTACTTCTGCAGAGATGAAGCCTCACAGCTTCGGGATCCCTAGATCAATCCTGAGCCTGGGTTACTGTTACAAGTTTCTGTGCATGTTCTCCCCTTGTCTGCTTGGGTTTTCTCCAGGTTCTTCCTGTCTTGGGGTATCCCTGCTTTGCGCCCAGTGTTCCCATGATAGGCTCTAGATCTATCATCACCCTGACCAGGATGTAGTGGTTAATGAAAATGATTGAATGACTGACTACGTCATCATTTAATTGAGTAATATTTTGACACAATACCCCTATTTTCACAATCCTAAGTTTCTCAATCCTGGTTACTGGGTAATATAATTTAAGGTGAATTACTGAATAATAAGCTGATACTTTAAATGGTTCAAGAGAATGTGATGTATTAGCTCCTCAAGAGCTTCTCTTATATAGCTTCTCTGTATTAGAAGGACTGAGCTGTTGACTAGGTCTCGGGAAAGAGTAATGCCGTCCCTTGTACCCAGAGAACATGGGCAATTGTACTCTCTTTGACTCCTGCCCATGGATGGCTGTGGCATGCTGGGACTTGAACTTGAATCTACTGACACAGTGTCACTACCTGACAAAAAAAAAAAAAAAGAAAAAAAAGAAAATAGGAAATGATGAATGATGCTTCTTTTCCTAAAAGGTGCTTTTTTAAAAATCATTCTTTTGTATGTTTTATTTAGATTTTATGTGACATGAAACCAGTCCACACTGAGCAGCTCAGCATCAGTGAAAGTGCAGCTGGGAACAGCTGTCTGCCTGACGCTGTCTGAGATTATCCATGATTATTATTTAACCTCCATAATTTGTGGCCCATAAGCTCTTCTTCAGTTCAAATTAAGTTCAGTATTAAGATTACATTCTCTAACCTAATGTCATGGCTGTTCAGCACTTTAATACTTACCTGATTTATTAGGATGTAGTAATATTTGTTTTCTCTCATGGGTTCATGAAGGCCTTTGAACACAAATTCTGCCACTCTTTGCTATGGCATGCTCTTTATTTTTCTTCCTGTATTTTTGGTCTTGCTTGCCTTGGAGAAGTTGACAGTCCCCAAGGACTTTGCTCAGCAGGGATTAGTAAAGCAGGAGCTCTGGTGTGTGCCTGGACAAATTTGCTGGCTATCGCTATTTAAGGTCTGCAGGTGCTATTTATAGAACATTCTACTGTTACCATCTTTCCCCTACCAAGACAAAACCTCTCTCTCTCTCTCTCTCTCTCTCTCTCTCTCTCTCTCTCTCTCGTGTGTGTGTGTGTGTGTGTTAGGTGGGTGTGATACTTGTGCACTTTCCTGTAAAACACAGGACGAATATGTTTCAGCACATCTGTTTACCCCCTCATCGATCATGCCTGGATAAATTGTCCAGCTAAGCACTATGTAAAATGTAATTCATCATCCGGCATATTTAGACAAATGTCCTGTGTCTCTCATCACATGTACGATGAGTTTTTGTACATTAGTAATTGTTTGAGAGCCAAGAGCTGCACTGCTTTCCAGAAACAAAACAACAGAACAACCTTTAGATTTCATAAAATTAATATAAAGGTATCAATGTGGACAACCGAGACCTCATTTTTACTTCTGCAGGTAGTACACTCTAGTATACAGTTCTTGGACTATACTTCATTGGACAGGAATCTGTCCTGTATGCGTGGAGTTTGCATGTTCTCCCCATGCTTCAGGGGTTTCCTCCGGGTACTCTGGTCTCCTCTCCCAGTTCAAAGACATGCACTGTAGGCATTTCCAAATTGTCTGTAGTGTGTGAATGTGTGTGCGATTGTGCTCTGCGATGGGTTGGCACCCCGTCCAGGGTGTCCCCTGCCTTGTGCCCCGAGTTCCCTGGGATAGGTTCCAGGATCCCCTACGACCTTGTGTAGGATGGAAGATGGATGGTTTCCAAATTGCTGTGCCTACCCAGAAGTTACTCCGAAGTTATGAACTCTATTCATAAATATTTCACACACAAAAATTTTTTTGTTTGTTTTTATTTAATCAAAATCACTTACCTTATTTATTTATTATTTCACCAAGTGTGTCCTTTTAAGTGTCAAAGAATGCCAGTCCAAATTGTTTGGGCACATTACCTGGCTTTCATGTACATTCATTTTTTCATCTTCAGTAACGCTGTATTTTGGTGAAGGTTGCTTTGGATCTGGAGATTATTTAGGGAATACTGAGCGTGAGGAAGGAATACACCCTGAATGGGTTGCCAGTCCATCACAGGGCACCATGCCAGGCAGATGTTTTTGAACACCCTGTATTAATATTTTTGGTTAAGCTTAAAAAAATGGGATCAATTTTAGAGTTAGAAAATATAAAAAGGAAGGAATATGATTATATGAAAAGAGAACTGTTAATGAAATGTTAAATTTAACAAATATGTCTCATTTCACATATATTGGATAATGTAATTGATATGAATCATTAGAAAATTAAAACCGATCTCATCTTCTCTGTAAGTATGCCGCCCTCAACTCTTCATTTTTTCAGAACTTCAGATGCAGCAAGCCAAGATTATTTAGTGTTTGGAAGCATTGTGAGAAAAAAGAATCAGAAATTTAGTCAAACATTTTAATATTTCAGTGCTTATAATCTGTGCTTCACAGCATAGAAACAGGGTGTAATACCCTAAAAAGCAAGTAAAGCATTGAATTTTGTTTAAAAGATGTTTTTTTCCCCATTGTACTCTACTTTAGATATAAATGATCACATAGAGTGTAGCTAATTGCTGCATACCTGAGTACCACATATAGTGTGTACATGAAACAACAACAAGAATAAAACTTATTTGCCAGATAAATTATTTATGCTTTAAACAATACAATGTTTAAGGTACTGTATACTTATTTCCACTGATAAGTTGTCCTTGATTCTGTCTTCATCATATTTACCCGTGTAATACAACATAGAAATACAGCATTTGAAGTTAACTTGGTGACATGACTTGATAATTGCGAGATCATGAGTGTTATTTATCAAAGCATGCATAGAACAAGCTCTAAATTTGTTTGTAAGAATCGCCAGTACACATAAGAATATTGGCATTTATCACACATGCATATGCACAGCTGTATGTACTAGATGTTGATAAACACACATACTAAATTGCACTGCTCCTACATGGCCACACCCATTTACATGAAAACACCTCCAAATGACCATATTTGGTCAAATAAATTCATTTTAAAAAGCCCAGTAGCCTGCACACTGCTTATTGCAGATGGCATAGAGCATGTTAAAAGGTCTAAGAAGCTACTGTTGCAAAATGTAGAGTAAATCCAAAAATGGTTTGTTTGACACTTTAACAAGTGGTTTGTAAACAAAATAAATACTTTGTTCCTCATAATTAGTTTAAACAAGATTACACTTTTCTACCACTTGTTAGGTTCCCTCTCCCTCTCTCTCGCTACGAAGCTAGCGAGTAGCATACTTCCGCATTCCACTGAGTGCTTTCCAGCGCTATTAAAAAAAACCCCTCTGGACTGTCATTCATGAACTCCCATTTTGTTTACCTCTGCCATGTGCTTATGTTTTGGTTTGTGTCATGTCTCCGCCTCCTTATTTCTTATTGGTTATGTTCTTCTCATTCATTCTATGTAATTATCGTTTCCAGGTGTCACTGATGTCATCATGTTTCTGTTTTAATCAATTCTGCTACTTAAACCCCGCTCCGTGTCCGCTTCGGCGCGGAGTATTAGTTTAGTTTAGTGTTAACCTAGAGATAAGAGTAGCTTTTTGTCAGTGGTTCCCAAACCACCTCCTTGCCTGTCTTTTGTTTCCTAGCTCATAGTCCATGGTTCCCAAACCACCTCCTTGCCTGTGTTTAATCTCGTCTCTCAGTGTTCGTGGTTTCTAAACCACCTCCTTGCCTCGTGTATTTTTCCCTGTGTTTTTTGGATTACCAACTTTTTGGATTACTGCCTCTTCGGCTATGTAAACTCTCCTTTTGGGATTATTATTTTGTGTCTTTTTGGATTATTGTTACCCTTTTTGTGGATGGATTATGTTTGACGGTGTTTTGTGTGTCTCTTTACTTTTGAACTTCCTGTTCCCAATAAACTGACGTTTCCCCTGCGCATGCATCCTGATTCCCTCATCCTACTACACACCACGTATTGTAACAGAATACTCCGCCAAAAAATGGATGCAGTGGGGAAAGCGAGGGCATGCCACGCCACGCCATGCCACGCCACATTTAATATGCCTGCTTATAATTCTATGTTTTTTCTTCAGTGGACTTTCATTCATCCCCCGGACGAGTATGACGGCTTTTCCACTTGGCCACAATGCTTCGTTTTGCAGGCACAATTTTATTTTTTGAGTTTGGAGGACCCCAAACCCGACGAAGAAGAGTGGTTGGGGTTCCTCCTCTCTTGTCTGGTCGGCTCCACTCGCCAATGGGCGGAGCTTCACCTTGCCAGTAGATCCACGCAGCTCCAAACAGTTTCGGGCTTTGTGGATCTACTGGTCCAGGTGTTCGGAAGCCCAGACTTCCAACCCGACCTCAGGACCTTTTTGGGGAAGGACCGTCTGGGCGACCGACCTAGTCAAACGTTCCTGTAATATTATGAGAGTAAGCGGGCTAACGTGGCGGCCTACACCTCTCATCCCCTAACCCAGGAGTGTGCCGCCGAGGGATGCACCCGACCAGCCATCCTGCAGTGTCCCACCTGCAGGAACCAGGGAGTAAGGAGCAGCTACTTCTGCTCCCAAGGCTGTTTCAAGGGCAGCTGGCGGGTGCATAAGCGGCTCCACAGGCGGGCACCCTCAGAGCTCCAGCAGGAGGCCCAGTAGGAGGTCTCCCCAGCGGAGCACCACCTGGAGGTTAACATGGCAACCTCCATCCCCGAGCTCCAGCAGGAGACCCAGCAGGAAGTTTCTTCCGCGGAACTGCCCATGGAGGTAAATGTAGCAACCTCCAGCCCCGAGCTCCAGCAGGAGGCCCAGCAGGAGGTCTCCTCAAGGGAGCTGCACATGGAGGTAAACGTGGCAACCTCCAGTCCCGAGCTCCAGCCGGAGACCCAGCAGGAAGTCTCCTCCACGGAGCTACAACTGGAGGTTAACATGGCGACCTCCAGCCCCGAGCTCCAGCAGGAGGCCCAGCAGGAGGTCTCCTCAAGGGAGCTGCACATGGAAGTAAACGTGGCAACCTCCAGTCCCGAGCTCCAGCCGGAGACCCAGCAGGTAGTCTCCTCCACGGAGCTACAACTGGAGGTTAACATGGCGACCTCCAGCCCCGAGCTCCAGCAGGAGGCCCAGCAGGAGGTCTCCTCAAGGGAGCTGCACATGGAGGTAAACGTGGCAACCTCCAGTCCCGAGCTCCAGCCGGAGACCCAGCAGGAAGTCTCCTCCACGGAGCTACAACTGGAGGTTAACATGGCGACCTCCAGCCCCGAGCTCCAGCAGGAGACCCAGCAGGAGGTCTCCTCAAGGGAGCTGCACATGGAGGTAAACGTGGCAACCTCCAGTCCCGAGCTCCAGCCGGAGACCCAGCAGGAAGTCTCCTCCACGGAGCTGCAACTGGAGGTTAACGTGGTGACCTCCAGCCCCGAGCTCCAGCCAGAGACCCAGCAGGAGGTCCCTTCAGCTGAGCTGTTCTTGGAGGTTCAAGAGAAAACCTCCAATCCAGTCCTGTTCATGCCAGAGATTCAAGAGGAAACCTCCTCTCCTGGCCTGCTCCTATTGGAGGTCCACAAGAAAACCTCCGCCCAAGCCACATTCCTGCCAGAGGTTCTAGAAGAAACCTCCTCTCCTGTCCTGCTTATACCGGAGGTCCACGAGGAGACCTCCGCCCAAGCCATGTTTTCGTCAGAGGTTCGAGAAGAAACCTCCACTCCTGTCCAGTCCATGTCAAAGGTCCATGGGATGACCTCCTCGAAGCTAAGTTCATGTCAGAGGTCCACGGGATGACCTCCTCCGAAGTCAAGTTCAAGTCAGAGGCCCACGGGATGGCCTCTTCTCAAGCCCAGTCCATATCTGAGGTCCACGGGATGACCTCCATTCCAAGTCCTAGCCCATGTTTTAGCGCAAAATTGAGTCCATGTCCAGGTTCCTGCCCTAGTCCTAGTCCATGTCCAAGTCCATGTCCAGGTTCCTGCCCTAGTCCTAGTCCATGTCCAAGTCCATGTCCAGGTTCCTGCCCTAGTCCTAGTCCATGTCCAAATCCATGTCCAGGTTCCTGCCCTAGTCCTAGTCCATGTCCAAGTTCATGTCCAGATTTCTGCTCTATTCCAAGGCCAGTTTCTGATCCAGGTCCCAGTCCTGCTCCCTGTCCTGTTCCCAGTCCCGCTCCCGGTCCAGTTTCCAATCCTGTTCCCAGTCCTGCTCCCGTTCCTGGTTCCAGTCCAGTTTCCAACCCAGTTCCTAGTCCAGTTCCTAGTCCAAATCCAAGTCCAGGTTCTGACCCTGTTCCTAGTCCAGTTCCTAGTTCAGTTCCATGTCCAAATCCAAGTCCAGGTTCCAACCCTGTTCTTAGCCCAGTTCCTAGTCCAGTTCCTGATTTAGTTGCTAGCTATATTGGTTTAATTTCTGGATATGTTTTTGCTCTCATTCTCAGTTCGGAGGCTGATTTAACTCCCAGCTCTGTTTCCAGCTCCGTTTCCAACCCAGCTCACTCCTCTGTCTCCTCCTCTGTCTCCATCCCTGTCTCCAGCCCTGTCTCTAATTTAGTTTCCAGCTCTATTTCCAACCAAGTTTTTGATTTTGTTTATGGTTCTGGGTCTAACCTAATTCTATGTCCAGTTTCCAAGTCTGTTTCCAAGTCTGTTTCCAAGTCTGCTTCCAAGTCTGTCTCAAGGTCTGTTTCCAAGTCTGTCTCAAAGTCTGTTTCCAAGTCTGTCTCGAGGTCTGTTTCCAAGTCTGTCTCGAGGTCTGTTTCCAAGTCTGTCTCGAAGTCTGTTTCCAAGTCTTTCTCCAAGTCTTTCTCCAAGTCTGTCTCTGATCCAGGTGCCAAAGCTGTCCCTGATCCAGGTGCCAAAGCTGTCCCTGATCCAGGTGCTAGAGCTGACTCCGATCCTGGTTCCAGGCCAAGCTTCAAGCTAAGCTCCAGGTCAAGCTCCAGGTCAAGCTCCAGGCCAAGCACCAGGGCACGCGCATCTCCGAGATCCAGGCCAAGCACCAGGTCATGCACAGCTCCAAGATCCAGGCCAAGCACCAGGTCACGTGCAGCTCCGAGATCCAGGCCAAGCACCAGGTCACGCGCAGCTCCGAGATCCAGACCAGGCATCGGTTCAAGCACCACTCCAAGTTCTCGTTCAAGTTCTCGTCCAAGTTCTCGTCCAAGCTCTCGTCCAGGGCTCAAGGGAAATCCCGATACGCTCTGCTCTGGTTTCGGGACACTGGACATAACCAGCCTCAGGTCCTGGAGGGCAGAGGTCAGGATCCTGCCCAGGGGCCCAGGTCCACCAAAATGGATGGAACTTGCGGCGCTTCGGGAGCCGCGCCTTGGGGGGGGGCTCTGTTAGGTTCCCTCTCCCTCTCTCTCGCTACGAAGTTAGCGGGTAGCATACTTCCGCATTCCACTGAGCGCTTTCCAGCGCTATTAAAAAAAAAAAACCCTCTGGACTGTCATTCATGAACTCCCGTTTTGTTTACCTCTGCCGTGTGCTTATGTTTTGGTTTGTGTCATGTCTCCGCCTCCTTATTTCTTATTGGTTATGTTCTTCTCATTCATTCTATGTAATTATCGTTTCCAGGTGTCACTGATGTCATCGTGTTTCTGTTTTAATCAACTCTGCTACTTAAACCCCGCTTCGGCGCGGAGTATTAGTTTAGTTTAGTGTTAACCTAGAGATAAGAGTAGCTTTTTGTCAGTGGTTCCCAAACCACCTCCTTGCCTGTCTTTTGTTTCCTAGCTCATAGTCCGTGGTTCCCAAACCACCTCCTTGCCTGTGTTGAATCTCATCGCTCAGTGTTCGTGGTTTCCAAACCACCTCCTTGCCTCACGTATTTTTCCCTGTGTTTTTTGGATTACTACCTTTTTGGATTACTGCCTCTTCGGCTAAGTAAACTCTCCTTTTGGGATTATTATTTTGTGTCTTTTTAGATTATTGTTACCCTTTTTGTGGATGGATTATGTTTGACGGTGTTTTGTGTGTCTCTTTACTTTTGAACTTCCTGTTCCCAATAAACTGACGTTTCCCCTGCGCATGCATCCTGATTCCCTCGTCCTACTACACACCACGTGTCGTAACACCACTAGGGGTTTCTACATACTCTACATATTACATGGTCAGGTGTGTGCGTAAATATGCGCACATCCTCACGCACAAGGAGAACAAGAAATCACATTTTATATGTGGAAACGTGTGTATGAACGAGACCCCAGATTGTGTACACAAAGGAATTGGGAGTTCTCACTCTCATATTCTAGTGTCACACTCAATGACAAAGCATAAGAGAGTACGTGTGATTGAGTTATAATCATAAACAATGAGGACACTTTCTTGTTCAAGTAATGCCTTCCAATACTCAAAACCTTATCTTCATCACCATCATCATCATTATCATTAGCCTTGTAGCAGACAGAAATATTGATATGACTTACAGCCAGGCCTTGTGCTTGTTTGCAGAAATCTGAAAATCTACTCCCTTTGACCTCCAGAGACCATCATTTTGCTGAATTTGAAGATTTAATTTCTGCTTTTTTTCAATTGGCATTTTTTTCTCTCTGCAAAAAGATCAGAGAATATGACTAAAATTTGCCACTTAATTGAAATGTGAACCTGGTCAGAAATTGATCTGCTTTTGGGCCCTTCTTCCTCTGTCCAGTCTGATTTCTGCTGATTCAGGTCTTCTATTGTCTTTCTTGGATCATTTTACCAAATATCTGTTAGGAACTAATGAGGTAGGCTGCGCAGGGAGGTGGAAGCCAGCGGAAGAAAAGAGTGTGTGTAGAGTCAGTGCATGACGGCCTAATCTTGTGATGTGGTCAGACACATACTCAAACACACATGGTGATAAATAGCTATTTTTGCATGTAGGTCCTTGTTTTCTGTTCTTTGTATGTGTAGAGTGATGCTGATGCTGCTATACATAAATCAGTAGATTGACAAGTGGACAGCAGTCGGTTTACGTGCTCTAATTTCTGCTATGAAATATTAATTTCTATGAGGAATATACAGTTCTGGGCAAAAAAAAAGGGCCACGCCCAACAAATTAAGAAAATTAACAAGAATTAAACATATGCACTCCTGAGACCTCCTGTGCCACAATGCCACAAATGTTAAAACAAACATTTTAATAATGATAATGATTAAATGTTTGATTTAAAATTTAAACAAACACATGTCTGGGTGTACAAAATTAAAATAACGTAAAAAATAAAATAAAATAAAATAAACAAAATAAATAAATAAATAATAATAATAAATAAAATGCTGTCTGCAGGTTTACCCACATGGCTTAAACATTTAAAGAAATTAAAGAGAAAAGCTATCCCATAATAAGTTACTTTATCTATTTGTTTCATTCTTATTAATTTCCTGACCAATTTGTTGTTAAGATCATTAAAAGCCTAATATTTTGCCATTTGGGGCATGGGTCATTGTTTTTTTTTATCCCCAGGAGTGTACATGTGCTTCAGTTTCTAATATGTGTCTTAATGTTCTTTTTTAGTATTATTTTGGACAGCTATAGTGTAATGCATTTTTATAAGCCAGTGGTTCGCAACATGGGGTCTAGGAAGCATACCCAGGGGTCCATGAAGCACAGCCAGGGGGTCTGTGATTTTAGTTACACTGGTGGAAATCACAATCTACCATCAATAAAGTTGTTTTTATTGTTGAGTTCTTATAGTCATTAGCCTGTTTGACTGGTCACTTGAATTAAATGGGTTTAATCCAAACCTTAATAACGGAAAAAACAAGTAGATTTGTGAATAAGGTCAAATTGGACCTTATTTATAAGCCTACGGTTTTGTCAGTGTAAAAGTTCAGGAATAAACGCTCTATAATTTCAATAAATAGGCATAATATTGTTCACATTTAGTAATGGGCCAAACATTTGAAAATTTTAATGTTCACTGGTATAATGAAAATGAAACGGAAACTGAACGTTTATGAATCGGCTCGTTTTTATGGAAGACATAAGACAAGATCCTGAATTCATTTTATTGGTTAGAATTGTTGTTTGACTTATTCCTCATGGTAAAATAATAACTAGTGACTTCAGGCTCCTTCATAACCTTCATGCATATTGAGGAAGATAACTGTATTGGATAAATGGTTTGGTCAGATGACTGAGTAGAGAGCGATCCTCCAGCAGTGAGGAGATGGTGTGCCGCATGCTCATAGTCTGGCCTGGTGGATCTGGCATTAGCCTCATAAGCGCTGCTGTGCAGTTGATCTGCTTCCAGAAGGTCCGCCGTGGACAGGGAGCGCTGATCCATCTGTGTAGTCTTTGTTTTAGGGGACTTCAGCTGAAAACATCTGGAGCAGCCTGAGAAACGCCACTGCATGCTGCAAAAAATTTAATTTATAAGTTGGAACCCAGGGGCACAGTGGCTTAGTGGTTAGCATGTTTAGCTTTAACCTCTGGGGTTGGGGGTTCAAATCCTGCCTCTGCCCTGTGTGTGCATGTCCTTAATGTTTGTAATAGTTCTTGCTAAAATTTTCTTTCTTTCTTTTTTTTTTTTAAATGGTGGTACAGTTTAATTTGTATTTTTATGTTATTCTTTTTTTTTCTAAGATTTTCCTTGGATTATGTTGGATATCTCAAAGTGATTTGTTTCCATTTCACCAATTTTAGTTATTTAAGTTATTCATAGACCTATGTAAAATATGCACTTGTACATGTGTACATGTGAATAGTATTTTCTTCTGCATATTACTTTGATAAACAGTTATGCAAAAATCTGACTTGTGTGTATCACAATAAAACTATTTTTTTTAATGTTCTCAAAATATATGCATAATTAATAATGACTGCCTCTTTTTAAATACATAAAAAAAATTCAAAATCAATTACACCACAAGAAATGATAAGGATGTGATACCTGGATAAGCATTTTAGTTACATAGCACAATTTGATCATTGCAGCAGTGAATGGAGTCGAGTGAGTTACACCTCCATCAGATGGTTTCACACAACAGTCCACACAAACATGCAGAACTCAGCGTGCCAAGTGTGGCGTGCTAATAAAAAACAACCCCTCTCACACATGGCCCAAGATGTGGGGCTCTAATTTCTTCTGTTAGTCATCTATTTCCCACGCAAGCATGTTGGGCATTTCCACTGAGGTCCGTGGCAGTGGGGATTATGAGCACCTGTGTGTGGAGCTCAGTGTCAGCTCGGATTCGAGGGCTCAGCCAAATGCGTAGAACCACTACTGAGGGATCATTTCTCTTGGTTTCATCTGAGTCCCTCTTATGCCTCTGTGTATTATGTTGGTTTATTTTATACTTTCATTTATTCATGTGAAGTAATCCAAGAGCCTTAAAGAGTGAAAAAGAGGGTAAATGATTGTGTTGATATTTTAGAGTGAAACCAGATCTTGTCCTTGTGGTCATTTGTAGGCATTAACCTCCCCTTGTCTTTTGGTGTGTGTGTGTGTGTGTGTGTGTGTGTGTGTGTGTGTGTGTGTGTTGCAGTTTCCTGCTGGTGTTCAGCTGTCTGGTGCTTTCTGTCTTCTCCACCATTCCAACCCATCAGGAAACTGCCAACCAGGGCCTCTTCATCTTGGTAAGAAGTCCAAGTGCCCCATTATTATTATTATTATATTGCATATTTTAGCAATATCCACTTTCCCATGCTTTAAAGAAATTAAAGAAACAAAAGCAACATACAGTACTGTGGTGGTTATTCATTCATTCAATCATTTATCCTGAATAACTGCTTTATCCTGGTCACAGTCATGGCATGCATCCAGAGCCTATCCCAAAAACATTGGGCGTGAGGAAGGAATGTATCCTTGACAGAGCATTATCTCACACACGCACGCACGCACGCACGCACACACACACAGGTGGTAGAGCGGGTTGTCCACTAATTGTAGGGTTGGCGGTTCAATTCCTGGCCCACATGACTCCATGTGCCGAAGTGCCCTTGGGCAAGACACTGAACCCCAAGTTGCTCCCGATGGCAGGCAAGTGCCTTGCATGGTAGCTCTGCTGCCATTGGTGCGTGAGTGTGTGTGTGAAAGGGTGAATGAGACACCCTGCTTTGTGAACCGCGAAGGTTAAAAGGCACTATATAAGTGCAGACCATTTACCATTTACACACACACACCTAAGAGCAATTTTGTATAGCTAATCTAACAGCATGTTTTTGGGAGGTGGAAGGAAACTGGAGAACTTTGAGGGAACCAAAGCAGACACATGAGAATATGTGAAACTCAAAAACACAGACAGTAACCTGAGCTCAGGATCAAACCTGGAGCTGTGAAGCAGAAACACTAGCCACTGCTCCACCATGCCACACATGGCATTTACACAGTAAATAACTAACCAGATAGATAGATCGATAGATAGATAGATATTAATTAATTAATTAATTAATTAATTACAGTGATGCCAAGAACATTTTTTTGCCTTCCTAAATAACCTTATGATTGATGGATCTATTGATGGAACTATTTTTGTTGGTGCCACAAAGATGAAAAAAAAAAAATTCCACCATAAATGTTCAGGACCAAACAGTTCAGAATCCAAAAAGTTCCATGGATCAAACGTTTCTTTAGGGAAATAAGAATTATTCGGTAAGACTTTACAATAACAGTACATGAATAATCATGCACTAATACCTGAATTAATACTTAAATATGAAGTAATGATCAGTTAAGACGTACTAATCATAAACTAATGAAAAGCTAACCTTAAATACGAAGTGAGTCTTATGAATTCATACGTGAATAACGACCACCTTAAGTACGTTAGTACATGCTTGTTAGTTAATGCATTAATTAACACGTGGGGGTAAACTAAATGAAACATGCAAATTGTTTATATAATTTGCCATATCCAGCTGCATACACAAACATCATTGGATAGCGTTGAGATGAAATTACTGGTGTTTATTATTAGTGTGTTCTTTCTATGTTCGATAAGGAGGATCGATGTAACTTATGAAAGTAATCCAGTGCCATCCAGTGATGTTTATGTACACAGCTGCAACATGTACTTAACGTGGTTGTTATTCAAGCATGAGTTCATAAGTTAGCTCATTAGTTCGTGATTATTACATGCCTTAACTCATCATTAGTTCATATTATGTAAGTATTAATTCAGGTATTAGTGCATGATTATTCATGTACTGTTATTGTAAATTTTTACTGAATAATTATTTACAAAACCAAAAATGGCTTTTCTGTGGCATTGCTTTAATGAACCTTTATTTTTAAGTGTCAGAAATGTGCTACCCTTGAACTCTGCATTTTGGAAATATAGCACAGGCTAATGACATAAAAGCATAGTAATTGCATTCAGCAAAATATTTGTTGAAATATCTGTCTGGCTATCTTTTGTGTGTAAACCACCATGTAGATAGAGCAGGTGGGTTTTGTGTTGCCTGTAAAGTCTCACTCAATGGATGCATAATTGGCGCCCCCTTTTTGCACTTTATGGTACAAATACTAAATCTTAAAACGTGTGATCTTATATGCTTTTAACCAGTAAAAAGATTTAAACTTATGTCATAACATTGCTTGTAGCTTGTCTTACCTTAAGAAGGCATTTGTCTGTCCATTTGTCAGAAGTAGAGATCCTGTTTTGTCTCTAAAGTTGGTATTGGTCTAATTGCTTTCTACTTACTTTCCCATTATTGCTTCCAAATCCAACAATGCAAATGAATGTCGTTTTAAATATGTGAGAAGGCGTTTCTGTGGAACATTCCATCTAATAACAATATATATACCTTTTGCGTGCCATTTTAAAGGTGTGTCCTAAAATGTGGTGAATAGGAGGCATTTGTAATTAGCAAGCAGTATGGAATATGCCTTGGTTGCACCTCTTTTTTGCAGCACATCACTTTTTACTAAGTGCATTATCATGTAACTTTTGTTACTCAGTAAGCATAAACAAGGCATTCTTTAAAAGGAAAGAAGTGTTTTGTTACACCAAAAAACTTTGTGGATATGTTTTTGCTATTTTCTTTTCTTTATTACCTGCAGTAATGCCTTAAGCTTAGGTGTTTAAGACTGAGTGGCTGATTGGCAGGTTGCAAGATGGGCAGTTCAGTGTGACGTTTCCTTGTGGCCACATTATGTTGGCATCTTGTTTTCCCATGGGCTCTTTGCACACAGAAAGAGCAGTGTAGGCATAGCACAGGATTCAGGTGTCTTGAACCAGTAATCTTAACAGCAATAATATCCATTCAGCCATTATGAAGTGCTTTTGAAGGGGGTAATGGAAGCGTCTCACTTTCTCATTCTCTGTAATGTATTAAAGCAATTACCTTAAGGGGTCATTAATAGGCCTATACTGTATGTGTCTGTGCATTTATAGAAATGTATGTAATCCATCCATCTAGCCGCCCTCTCTGCGCTTCAGGTCAAGCAGCACCATAGCAGTGGTAGCTCAGTGGTTAAGACATTGGACTACCGATTGGCAAGTTGTGAGTTCAAATCCCAGCGCTGCCTCTGTTGGGCCCTTGAGCAAAGCCCTAAACTCTCAATTGCTCAAATGTGTAAATGAAATAAATGTAAGTCGCTCTGGATAAGGGTGTCTGCCAAATGCTGTAAATGTAGTACACTACTTGTTGTCTGAACTCTTGCTGTACAAATTATATTTCCAAATTAGTGGTATCACTATTATTCTTCATAGTGCTGTAAATCCAGCGTATAAACAATGCACAAGCATCACAACACTTTGTGATTTATCTTAGCTTAAATTGTCAGGATGCATATCAGAGCAGCCAGCTTCATATATTAAAAGTTAATAAAAAGTGTTCAGTGGTTCAAGACCATTCAATAGGTACTTCTCTATTTTTGTTGTTTTAGTGTGCTAAATAATTTGGAATGTTTACATGATGAACAGTCATGTGGTCTGAATTCAGTCAGCATAAGCATCCCATTACAAATAGCCAATACAAGAACAGGCATGGACAAATAATAAATCCATTAGCTAGCCCAGTAGGCAAGTCAAAGCTCAATGTGCTGCCTGTTGTCATATTTTTGTAGCCCAGAAACCAAATTGACTACGCTAAAAAAGTGATAGCTATCGTAATATAATAACATAGGGCAAGCTACCTAGCTCTCTAGTTGCATAACTGCAGACTAAGGGAAACGAATGAGTTTACTGTATGAATGTGAATATGAATGTGAATATAGGGAGGGGACAACTGTGCAGTCATGGTCCTTACCCACTACATTAGTTTTTGATGTAGTACACCATGCTTGTTATCTCAACATGAAGGCACCAAGTCATTGTCAAAGTTTTCAGCTGTGAGGTTTGGTGTTTTGTCCTCGCATTGCATGTAATAATATTATTTGACTCTGTCTAAGGCCAGTATTTCCTCTCAACATCATTTGTGTCCGTGTTTCCACACACCTGCATGTTACTGATTCTGAAAAGATTCTACTCCAACCAGATCTCGCCTGTGCTGATGTGTGTAATTTGTATTTGATCAAAGGAGCCAGATGCAGTTGAAAAGTAACAACAAGTATCTCAGAATGTTTTCCTGGTAATATTTTAGTAAATAATACAAGTGACATATTGTCACCTTAAATTATTTATCAGTGTTTGTATTTTCCACAAGGTTGGAGAATACAGGATGCAGCGTTTACTGCTATTCACTCATAGGATTTTTTTTTTTTTTCAGAATTAGAAGAAACTGTATTTAATGATTGCATTGTATTTTCAAAAATATAAATGAGTTGTTTTTTCTTTCTTTCTTTCTTTCTTTCTTTTTTTTTTTTAAATAATTTAATTCTCGATTTCCCTTTCAGTGCTGAGATGGTGATGACTTCAAAAAAAAAAAAAAACATCCCAGGGCCTAGTTGTTAAAATAACATACAGATTTTCAGTTTTCCAATACTTTACACTGTAAACTATAGAATTTTAAGAGGAAGGGAAAAAACCTGTACACTGAAGACTTCCTGTTTGCTGTGTGTCCTACAGGAGTTTGTTATGATTGTGGTGTTTGGCTTAGAGTACATTGTGAGGGTATGGGCAGCTGGCTGCTGCTGTCGCTACAGAGGATGGCAGGGGCGTCTCCGTTTCGCCAGGAAACCCTTCTGCATTATAGGTAAAGCCTGTGTTTGCCTCTGATTATGAGTTTTAACACTTTACTCTGAAAGTCTTAACCCTGCTCACTGTGCGTATGTGTTTGCCCCCATGTCTCTAGACTTTATAGTGTTTGTGGCGTCAGTGGCTGTGATAGCGGCAGGAACGCAGGGGAACATCTTTGCCACATCGGCTCTACGCAGTATGCGCTTCCTGCAGATTCTGCGCATGGTGCGCATGGACCGCCGAGGCGGCACCTGGAAACTACTGGGCTCTGTAGTGTATGCACACAGCAAGGTACAGACACACACATACACATGCAGTTAAAATTTCCCTTAAGCTCATTCCAGTTTCTTTGGAGCATATACACTGTTACAAATAAAGGTGCCAGAAAGCATTTTTAGATATTTCAGGCTATTATTTTTTAGCTGTAAGCAGAAATATTATTTTTCACCACAAAAATCCTTCTGCATAATGGTAACATTAATGGGAAATGTTTATGGTGGTATTAACAAAAATGGTTTAAGATCCATCAGTCAAACGTTTTGTTATGAAACCTAAACCTAAAAATTTGTATATGACATCACTCTAAGGAACCTGTCCTGGCAGCTTTATTCTTAAGATTATAGTTCCCAAATGATGAGTCCATTTTACCAAGTAATAATTGCATGTACACTGGGATTAGAAGAACACTGATTGCACACAGAATCTCTGATTGTATGAAAATTATTCCATGCCTTTATGGTATTTAGTACTAAATACTTTATCATCTGTTGTTTTAGGAGCTAGTCACAGCGTGGTACATTGGCTTCCTGGTACTGATATTTGCCTCATTTTTGGTCTATTTGGCTGAAAAAGACAACAACACAGAGTTTTCTACCTATGCAGACTCCCTCTGGTGGGGAACTGTGAGTACATTGCCGAGCCGTAGTGTGTACTCAAGTTAATTCTCTGCACTTTGAGAATAGTGCCTCTCAAGAAGCATTAGAACAAGAATATCTGCTCGCTGACTTCTTATCCTCAGTGTCTGCTTTCCAGATTACCCTCACCACAATTGGTTACGGTGACAAGACTCCACATACGTGGCTTGGTCGGCTTCTAGCAGCTGGCTTTGCCCTTTTGGGGGTCTCTTTTTTTGCCCTGCCTGCAGTAAGTGCTTCACTGCCTATACACTTTTTATCCATCATTGATGCTACATTGTAAAAAATTACTGTAAATAAGTAATTTACTGGCAACTTGAGTTGTAAAACATTATAAAATATATTTACAGTAAAGTACTGTAAGTTTAATGCTGTATAAAATAACACATAACCCAGTATACTTGCTTATTTGGTTGATTCAGGATACACCTGAGCTGAAGGTTAAGGGTCTTGCCCAACCATGACAGCTTGGAGGTGACCTTTCGTCCTGTGAATCAAAGACTTAACCACAGAGCCACCACAACCACACAACACCGCAACTATCTTGCATTAATTCAACTACCACTGAATTAAAGCCACTAAAAGATTGCACTGAATTAATGCATGCTTGTTGTGCTAGTTGTTGTGGCTCAGTGGTTAAGGTTTCATGTCACAGATAAGGTCATGTGTTTAAATCCAGTGTTGGGCAAGTTACTCCAAAAAAGTAATTAATTACTAGTTACTATTTAAAACTGTAATCAGATTACTTTAGTAATTACTCTGTCTTAAAAAAATAATCAAAATGTAATTACTTCATGCATTAAATTGCCATCAAAATAAGTTCTTTCAAATAATTGTTCGCTGTTGGTGAATTCGCCTCGGGTTTAACATGACAATGTTGCCATGACAAATGCTTTAATAAATTACTGGTGCTACTCAGAGAGGTTGATAGGTTTTTGCCCCCCAGGATATAACGTACATTTTAGAGTGATATTCTTGTCTGAATGTGTCATAAATTTGCAGTAATGAGAATATTTCCACTTAGCAAAACAGCCAGTTTTGCTTCTGCCAGCCTTTCACAAGAATGTAGCGTGCGCTCTCTCAAAGTGCGCAGGCATGTCAGATTTATCATCAAATTTAAAGGGAGAGCAATCATTGGACTTTAAATTTAGTTTTAAATTATTGTTTGTTTATTTATTGTTTAATATTATTGAAATTCTATATGTAATGAAAGTATTGCATTTTATTTGAAAAGTAACTGTAATTAAAGTACTGGAAAATAAAGAGTAATCCCTTACATTACTTTTTACAGAGAAATGGAATCTAATGTCAGTAACGCATTAAACCCAACACCTTGACTGGGTCCTTGAGCAAGACCCTTCAGCTCAGTATCTTGTGTCGAGCAAATGTAATGGGTTATGTGTCATTCTATACTATGCAATAAGTAAATATGTTTTACAGTTGTTTACTGTACATTATACAGTACTTCATAGGCAACTCAGGTTGCCAGTAAATTACTGTAAAATCTATAGTGTAATACCTGTGTGTTCTCCTCCAAGGGAATCCTTGGTTCAGGTTTTGCTCTGAAGGTACAGGAGCAGCACAGACAGAAACACTTTGAGAAGAGGAGAACTCCAGCAGCCACCCTCATACAGGTGATGAACTACTCAGCAACAAATCCGTGCTGGATGAATTTCACACAGAGATCATTTTTAAAGTCTTTAAAGTCAGGGTCTGCAGACGTGTTTCTGTGTGTGCCTGTGTTTGTTAGGCTGCGTGGCGTCTCTATTCTACAGATGCTCGTCATTCATATCTCACAGCTACCTGGTACTTCTATGACAGTATGCTCCCATCCTTCAGGTATGTACGGTCTCTGCTAAACCAGCCATCTAAAACTAGAGCTTGCTGTTTGTTTGTTGTGCAAACTGAACCGTCTCATGTAGAAGCCCTGTAAACAATTCACTCCTTTCAGAGACGGCTTTGCACATTAAGGTAACAGGCCCTCATAATAAACATTACAGCTGATCATTTTTTAAAACATCTTTTTTGTTATATTAATTTCATGGTATTTTCATACACCTGAAATGAGAGACTAACACAGCCTGTTATATATCTTTGGAGCCACTGCATCAGATTATGGTGAATATTTATTTTATACTTTGGTTATTTGTTTAACATGCTGTGATGTTTGAAAGATTTTTTTTTCCAAATCTGTATAGTTCTGAAATTAATTGGTTAAATTTGACTCTTTATTTTGATGATGATGATGATGATGATTAATAATAATATTAATAATAATAATAATAATAATAATAATAATAATAAAATAATGTCTTTTAGAAGACCATCATAATCATTTTGTATTTTTATGCAGTGGCCCCAAAATGGTTACAGGTAGTGTTTATGGCAGTAGATTGAATATTAATTGAATGTTAATTCACCCAAAGACCAAAAACCTGTGAAGCGTCTAATTTTGATATGATTAAAGTCAGTACTTTGACCCAACCATTAGCTGAATTTTAGACAAGAGTGAAAGGTGATTTCTTCATGCATCCTTATTTGACCTTTTTTTTTGTTTTTTTTTTGCTATTTTGGTAAAATATTAATTATTGTTTGTCTTCCACTGAACAAAGGACATCAACTGAACAACACTGAGTCATCTTAATTATTACCTGTTTCATTTCATTTTTAATTACATGGTGTTTTTTGCCCCAAATTAGTCCAGAATTACTCAGTGCATTTCAGTTCAGTCTAGTTGACTCCCTGAAAGGACCTGAACAGACCTTTATTTATTAGGACCCTTAATCAACTGTTACTTGATTTTAATGTCAACTAGCCCTGATGCTTTGTTCTTAAATTTTTTTCAACATTTTTACGTATCCTCAATGCTGTTATATCCTTATGTTCACATTAATTTTTAACATTTATTAAACATTTATTATTTATTATAACATTTTTTTAAAAAGACAGAATGTGTTATAAGTATGCATAGTTTGTTCTTTATCCCCAAAAATTAATTATAAAAAAATAATTAGCAATTAAAAAAAACAAACATTTCTGTCTTTTTAAGTATGTATTTGGTTAATCATTTTGCTCTCATTTTATGTTTTTTTCCTTTTGTCATGATTTTATATGTTTAATTTATGTTTGCTCATGGGTCAGAGAATTGACGTTACTGTTCAGTCACCTTCAACGGCAACGTAACACCAAGAAGTTTCTTCACAACTACCACACGCTGCTGTCAGGGCTTCGGCCCTA
The DNA here is from genome assembly GCA_023630585.1 of Cranoglanis bouderius. Taxonomy (NCBI): domain Eukaryota; kingdom Metazoa; phylum Chordata; class Actinopteri; order Siluriformes; family Cranoglanididae; genus Cranoglanis; species Cranoglanis bouderius. The sequence goes on from CM042551.1 coordinate 13,296,951, forward strand.
CAGTTCACTCTATGTGTCGGGGGACAGGTATGCTGCTGTCCAGATCCAAAATACACACCATGTCTGCCATCTCACACTGAACACACATCATTTACAACCCATTCATGCACACATACTGTACATTTTGCCATTATTTTCAATAAAAGAAAGATAATCTGTTTACACATAATGCAAAAAATGTCACAAGATACACTGAAGTGCTACAACATTCAACCTCTGAGGAACTGCATAGGTTACATTTGTGCTACCATTGCTCAGTGTTGTTTCCTGTGAATGCTTTTAACATATTACTCACAGTACTAACACTCCTGTTTTCCTGATATTTTGTTTTGCTGTCATTTTTATACACTGCTTAGCTTTCACTTTAGCCTACATCGCCTCCATGTAGTATGTTTGTAATTGCTGTGCACGCAAAATGATTGACAGGCATACAAGGACACCATCGTACCTTCTTAAAGCTGTTGGTCGGCACATTTGGGTAGAAGTGCTTTTTTTTTTTTTAAACATACATCATAGCTGTCAGAATGTAAAGTGTTTAACTTGTTCGTTTTAATTGCACAATGCAGCTTTAAAGAAAAACTCCACCCTGAAACACAATAAATATATTTATATATTTTGTGTTTGTGATGTATTAATTTGTTGGTTGATGTTTTTTCTGTGTTATTTCTGTGAGAAGTAAGCGGTTGTCTGCCACACAGGTGTCCCGGGGACAGTGAAAATTTTTCAGCAGTTGCAAACATAAGTGATAATGACCAGGTTTTGCTGTTAGCTCCTAAAAGCAAATGAGCATAGCTTCTTCTGAGCAATGTTATATGTTATATTAATGAGAAATTCAACACAAAAATAGTTGAGACAGCAAACATGGGACTCAAAGTTCCAGAATGCAATGCAGCTATACTGTATGATGCAGTTGCACTTAATTACACTCAAATGTGACTAGTTAGTAATCTACGTGCTGACAAACTCGATGCCATTGGCAGCAGTATTAGCATGAAGGTTGAAGCTTTCAGACTTATCTGTTTAAGCAGAGTGTACGGATGAGGAGGTGAGAGAGCTGGACACACTAGAGGAATAAAGCACTGCTGCAATGCTCTCTTTAGGTAGAGATGAAGTGAGAATTAATCTCCACTGGCACCACTATCAGCAAGTAGTCAAATGGAATTATGGGTATTATTTATTCACCAAAGTGAAAATAGACCAACATATCAATGAAGGAAGTTTTAACTAATAAAGGGAACTTAGAATTTCATTACAAAACTGATCTTGGACACCATGTTAATTATAATGATTAATATGCAAGTGTTTCAGGGTGGATTTTTCCTTTAATAGTGTAAATGCAATTTGCCAAAACATTTTATAAATCCATACATTACTCATCTATTCTTCTTGTCCATTTCCCTTTCCCTTTCTCATTTATCTGCCATCCTTCCATTTCTTCCACAATATAAGGAATTCTGGAGTCACAAGGTTTGTGGTCAGTTTTTGAGAGGACTTTGATTTCTCTCATGGATAAAACTTGTTGGCTGTGCTTTGCTGTGTGTTCTGAAATGTGTTGTCTTTCTTTATGCTGATAAAGTAGATAATGACTGATTTTAATCAGTTAGTGTTGTTAAGCATTGCAGGTGACACATCTGGGCCTGGTGCGCTCAGTAAATGTGTAACCTTCTATAATAAGGGCTTGAAATGACTAATTGTCACATGTGGAATATCTGCATGCTGTCCCTGCTTGCTAATGAGACCTGTCCTCTGTCCTTTTCTAGCTAATTGTATTACCTGTCCTGTGATCTCATCTTTTAACCCCACATTTATGCCAGTAGCTGATCCCTGGATAGTTTCTTGGGTTGTGAAGTGTTTAGGAGCCTAATAAGATTTGCAAAGAGTGATCTCTGGATCACAGTTTCACCCAACTCATTTGGGTATTAGTTGGTCCTCGTTTGACAAAGCTGCACTTGGATTTTAAATGTCTGTTATCAGCTAATAACTTTGTTCAAGTGAAAGAAAACATAAAAACATGGGAAAATACATAAACCCTCGTCTTTCTTAGCAGACTATCAGTACAGATGTCAAAACATCTCCTTCAAAATAATTCTGTTTGAAAATAATTTTTTCCAGAGTCAAATGCGGAGCCATATCAACAGTTTCAGTTTCAGTTCCTCCTTTTCTAGTTACCAAGTCGCTAGCATGGAAGTTAGCAATCTAAATAGCAGCTATGAGCTAAGCAGCATATCAGCATATGACTTCTAACATTAGCTACAGTCCTCAGGGAAGTGGCTCTGACTGCAAAAACTCTGACTCAATATTGAGAAACTCTGACTCAATAAATGGAACAAAACTGTTGTTAGATTTTGCATTGTATTTAATTATTTCTCATTTATGAGTCATCTTGTAGAAATGTTATGAACATTTGTGTTATTGTGATTTTGTTGGCAGATAATTAACCTGCTTGTTTACAAAGTATGGCAAAGCTGCCAGATGCCTGATTTGAGGTGATGAAAAAAGGCAAAATAAAGGACTAAAATAAATACATAGACATGAATATTAAATCTGTTGCTACATTATATATGGCCTTAAACCCAACAAATGGACAAGTTCTTATTTTTTTATTTAAATCAGTAAACAAACGTGTGCACAAAGTCCTATCGCAGCTGACATGCTGCACTACTGCTAAAGTGGCTACAACATACAACTGCACTAACAAATATTATTTAGTTAAACATAAAGGGAAACAAAATTGGCTATTAGTGTGAGAAAATTAAGAAATCATGCACATAAAAGAAGCCAGTTTCCATTTAAAAATGGGCATGTGAATAATGAGCGAAAATGACGTGACAGTGTCTGATTTTTTTAAAGATTGCACAAAATTTAATTTTCCAGAATAAGTTAAAATACAGTTGAATCATTCTATATGTAAGCCCTGTTTCCTATGTTTTCTTTCGCTTTAAATTGATAAATAAACCCCACCTCCAGAAAAAGACAGTTTAATATAAGTTTATAATAATATAAGTTTATAAACTACAGAAGAATCAACAATGACCAATTTCTTTTTAATTAGCTGATAATAGACTTAGAAAGAGAACAAGTGTAATTATTGTATCCTGCCATGACCCACTTCCCCTCACAGCCTTCACGCTTTGCCCCTTTGCCTTGTGTGTCTCCTCAGTCAGCTCATATCTAAAAAGCGGGGTTTCTTCCGGATTCATGGCTGCAAGCAGAGGTATCCATGTCACTGTGCCTGCTACACACTAGGCACGACTCTCCTTTGCCTGACAGTTTCAGGGCCTTACTGGTCCAGAGCTGCTCGGTTCACTGAGCCCAGAGACAAACAAGTGCTATTTAAACAAAGTATTTACAGTTCATATAGTTTACAAGTGAGTTATGGTTTTTTCACAGAATTGTAAAATGTATTGGCTGCAGGTTTTCGTCCTAGTCATAGGAGACTCACCTAATAGTCCAATGAAGTCCAAGAACAACTAAATAAGTGGAATCGGGTGTTACATGCTGTTTGGTTGGAAGGAAAGCCTGCAGCCACGATGGGCCTTTGCTAAGATTGAAGATCTGTAAATCAATATATCAGATTAGCAAGCCTCGCATACAGTAGGATACAAAATTCTAATTTCTTTACCAATAATACAACTAAAAATACAGCAAAGGTTTATGGACATTTCACCATCACACCCATATGGGGTTCTTCCCCAAACTGTTGCCACAAAGTTGGAGGCACACAATTGATATATGAAATCTTTGTATACTGTAGCATTAAGATTTTGCTTCACTGGATCTAAGGGGCCCAAACCTGTTCCAGCATGACAATGCCCCTGTGCACAAAGTGAGTTTCATGAAGACATGGTTTGCCAAGTGTTGTAGTGGAAGAACTCGAGTGGCTTGCACAGAGCCCTGACCTCAACCTCACTGAACACCTTTGGGATGAACAGAAACACTGATTGCACCCCACTAATGCTCTTGAGGCTGAATGAACACAAATCCCCACAGCCAAAATCTAGTGGAAAGCCTTCCCAAAAGAGTGGAGGTTATTATAACAGCAAAGTGAGGACACTCCAAATCAATGAGATGTTCAACAAGCACATATGTGTGTGATGGTCAGGTGTCCACATACTTTTGGCCATATAGTGTATCTACAGCTTTGTGCCTATAGTGAAACTCAAAAAGGTTCTAAATGCAACCCCTTTAGAAAGCTAAGAACCATTGAAAGGCTTGAAGAAGCCTTTTTGTAGAGTGTAGAGTGAAGGGACATTGATTAATAATACATAGAGAACTCTATAAATTGAGTCTATATCCAGTGTTAATCACTATGAGATGACTATTAATACTCTATTAGGTGCTTGCTTGTGTTACCATTTGAATTAAATATACACTCACTGATCACTTCATGAGGAACACCTATACACCTGTTCATTCATGTAATTATCCAGTCAGCCAATCATGTGACAGCAGCACAATGCATCAAATCATGCAGATACAGGCAAAGAGTTTCAGTTAATGTTCACATCAAACATCAGAATGGGAACAATGTGATCTCAGTGATGACATGGATATTGGTGCTAATATTTGAGTATTTCAGAAACTGATGGGATTCTCATGCACAACAGTCTCTAGAGTTTACACAGAATGGCTCAGAAAAAAAACAACATCCAGTGATCAATGGTTCCGCGGGTGGAAACTTGAGAATGGCCAGACTGGTTTTAGTTGACAGGAAAGTTCTGAAATGCTTTTCTGCTCACCACACTTGAAAAGAGTGGTTATTGTAGTTACTATAGCCTCTTCCTGTCAGCTTGAACCAGCCTGGCCATTCTCCCAGCTCAACTAGCACTATGCTCTGGTCAGAATCACGGAGATCACATATTTTCCCCATTTTGATGATTGATGTGAACATTAACATGTCTGTATCTGCATGATTTTATGCATTACACTGCAGCCATATGATTGGCTGACTGGATAATAGCATGAATAACAGATTCACGTGTGCCTAATAAAGTGGTCAGTGAATGTATATGGTGTCAGAACACTATTAAAGAATGAAGCAAATAGTGATAAGAAATTATTTGTATTAATTTTAGATGTGTACTGAAATAGAAAACAGAGAGTTTTGGGGAGTGGTGCTCACTCTATTTTTCTGAAAGAACTCAACTAAAAAGCTGCCTTAAAATTTTTACTATAGGATTTTGCACATTGCTACAAATCTTTAACTGAGGAAGAATGGTGGCTCTGGGTTAGTAATCTCTGAATGTGGCATGTAGCGTGTGAGAAGCAGAGCAGAAATAAGTATAATTCTGCTACTTCCCAGAGATTGAGGTTTGCCTATGCTGAAAGGTTTGAGATAAACCATGAGTTCATATTAAATAAATAAATGACAGTTCTTTATGATTTACTAAAAACTGTTCTTCATGGTTTATTTGAATATGAGTACCAGCATTTCCAACAATATTACCAATCTCAGGGGAGACATAGTTCTTTCATGGCATGTTTGAAGATATTCATGATAATGGAATGTTTAGAAATTTAGGAGTACATTCATATGCAGTGTGTATATACATATATGCATGTTTGACAGTGATTCACTTTTGAGATCTTTTGATGTTTGCAGTGGGTTCACTTTTGGGGCAGACATATGGCCCGCATGTGCAGCTTGGACCTGTCCTGCATACACATAAATGATGTAATGCACTTACGATGAACTGCATGTGACTATGGCCCTATGGCAGCACTTAATAGAAAGTTTTGGTAGAATAATATTTGCATGAACTATATAGTTTATAACAGAAGAATTGTCATGATACCCTGAGACCAAGACAGCAAACCTCACAATTTTGGCTTATGATGTTTGCTCCACTGGTCTCAGGGTTTCATGGCAATGTTATATAAAACAGGGACTATTTAATAATGTATCATAGTACATAATGATCTAGTTATTCTGCAGTACATGAACATTGCATTTGCAAACTCTTCACCTGAGACAGCTTAGTTTGGCTTGTGAAGCTTGGTCTCAGCAGTGTATGTTTTTCATCGGTAATGTGCATGTCTTTGCTTAATGGCCTTAAGAATAGTAATGCAGTAATTTCAGTGCTTGTACATAAAGCATGAAAAAGGGCAATTGATATTTGTTATTCTATCTAATCAACCTGCAACATGAAACTGCTCCGCCTGCTAATATGCTTACTAATGCCCTTTAAGCAATTTGAATAATAATTTAAATGGCTGAACACTAAAGGGTGTATATTGTTATTACATATTGCTTTTGTTCATTTACTATTGTTTACTGTAGAGTTGTAGATTTTTGTGCAGCAGTGGCTTGAAGACAACAATGTCCAGCAGAGTGCAGTTTATTATAATCTTTCAGTGAATCAAACAATGTGGTTATCACCATGCTATATACTTTTTCATTTGTCTATATTAAGTACAACTCTGCTGTTACAATTTGTCATGTTTAGGTATGAAATCAAATTTAAATAAATTTTAAGTCAGTTAATTTAAATCAGTTGCAGAGATAACATTATTACTGGATTACGGGTAGATAACTTTATAACATTAGGATGGATGGATAGATAGATAGATAAGATAGATAAATAGGGAGCCCTGAATTAGGGAAGAAGATGATTACACATATAATCAAAAATTATTAATTTGGTATACTTTTGTTCACACACTGGCTATAATTGGATGATTATAATATTTAGATTTAGCTTTATAGTATTTAGGTAAATACTTTTTAGGTAAAGGTTGAACTTTTTTCTGAAATACTGACCACTTTTAAAACATTAATACACTCTGTTTTCTGCCTGTCTATCTATTTTTTTGTATTCCTACCTAAACACTTCTGTGTCTAAATAAATTACACATTTATTTTTACGTTTTAGACTACGTTTTGCAGTGATAATTGCTTCATGTACAAACTTGGCTTGTCAAATGAAATCAAGCTGTTGTTTGTGAATACAGTGTTGTAAATTTCCTGGCAGTGGGAAGATTGGATTTCGTGACCGCATTAAGATGAACAGTTCCCGCTCCACTCAGGCACTCCGGAGCAAGGCTTCTTCACCTGTACCACCAGGGAGTGTGCGCCAATCACCAAGCAATGAGAACATGCCGGAAGCCACCAGTCCTACTAAGGTGCAGAAAAGCTGGAGTTTCAATGACCGAACCCGCTTCCGCACTTCTTTACGGCTGAAAGCGCGCCCTTCCGCAGATGGTATACACCAGCTATCATACAGACCAGTGCACATACTACCCTCATACAAAGCCCTGAACCAAAAACACATGGGTTTCTCTCACGATAGTTTTCTCTCTTATAGTGGAGGGAGTTGGGGAAGAGAACACAGAGGACAAGTCATACTGTGATGTTGCTGTAGAGGATGTCATACCAGCAGTGAAGACCCTGATTCGAGCAGTTAGGTGAGTTCACCAGCCAAGGTCAGTTTTTCAAAGGTTTTCACATGATCTTTGAATTCTAGGTTACATTACAGGACCTGGCCATTTCATTGGCCAATTTCAGGCATTTACTGTGTATGCCTTTCTTCAATTAAATCATTTCAAAGCACTGGCATCTGGTTCTTACATACAATACAATAGTCTGAGTTGAATTGCCTTCACCTGAACATTTAATTTACTATAATGAATTAACATGCACAAGAGAAAAGTGTTCTCTCTATCGTGAGTTCAAACCCCAATGATGCCATAGCCACCCATGGCTGGGAGTCCAAGACAGTGTAACTGGCCATGCGCTCTGGGTGAAAGTAATGCCATACTCTCTCCCCTGTCAATCAGAGCAACACAAGTTAATTGTGTCATCTCTGAGATGCCAGTTGATGCTTTCCACTGAGTGTTCAGCTGCCCTGTTCTTAAAGATGTGGTGGCTTCATGTGTCTCAGAGGAAGCACGTGTTAGCCTTTATGGTCCCCCGGTGTGATGGGGACAGCTAGTTAGTGGGTGGGAGTTGGACCAATTTGGAAGAAAAAAAATAATTAACACGTCACTTTGGCTTTCTGTTGGTTTTGTATGAGCTGCATATCACAAAGGAGCTTCAATTTGCTCCCTCAGCCTTGACCTTTTACAACTATTATTAACACAAGCAGTATTAGGGTTCTGCACAAAATGTAGTTGCGCTGTAGTAATCAGTCTGTCTGTTAGGCTAGGCTGTTACACAAATTTATTATTATCCTTTTGTAAAAACATACTTTCATGCCAATTACGGCATAATTTTAAAAGTAGGACAATAAGTGATGGATTTGAAAATGTTACATTTTCTTTCCCTTTAGTCAGAGGTAAGAAAGCTGTAAAGCATGGATGGAGCACTGGAACAATGATGCAACATGTATTTTACATTTTAAACATCACTATACTTCAACGAAAGGATGAAGTATATGAGAGACATGGCACCTTTTTTGCTTAAAGTGTTTTTGCTTAAGCTAGCAGAAAGTTAAAAAAAAAAAATGGAAGTGCTGACATGTAGCTAGGAAGTCCTCATCATCCAGCTATTCATCATTTCAAATAACAATTTTTAGTTCTTTTTATGTCACATAAACAGTATATAATTCTTTAGTTCACCTGTTATTTTGTTGATATGGGATATGCAGTATACAAGTGCATCTCAATAAATTAGAATGTCGTGGAAAAGTTCATTTATTTCAGTAATTCAACTCAAATTGTGTAACTCGTGTATTAAATAAGTTCAATGCACACAGACTGAAGTAGTTTAAGTCTTTGGTTCTTTTAATTGTGATGATTTTGGCTCACATTTAACAAAAACCCACCAATTCACTATCTCAACAAATTAGAATATGGTGACATGCCAATCAGCTAATCAACTCAAAACACCTGCAAAGGTTTCCTGAGCCTTCAAAATGGTCTCTCAGTTTGGTTCACTAGGTAAGCCACAAACATTCACTGCCAAAGAAGCTGGCTGTTCAAAGAGTGCTGTATCCAAGCATGTTAACAGAAAGTTGAGTGGAAGGAAAAAGTGTGGAAGAAAAAGATGCACAACCAACCGGGAGAACCGCAGCCTTATGAGGATTGTCAATCAAAATCGATTCAAGAATTTGAGTGAACTTCACAAGGAATGGACTGAGGCTGGGGTCAAGGCATCAAGAGCCACCACACACAGATGTGTCAAGGAATTTGGCTACAGTTGTCGTATTCCTCTTGTTAAGCCACTCCTGAACCAAAGACAACATCAGAGGCGTCTTACCTGGGCTAAGGAGAAGAAGAACTGGACTGTTGCCCAGTGGTCCAAAGTCCTCTTTTCAGATGAGAGCAAGTTTTGTATTTCATTTGGAAACCAAGGTCCTAGAGTCTGGAGGAAGGGTGGAGAAGCTCATAGCCCAAGTTGCTTGAAGTCCAGTGTTAAGTTGCCACATTCTGTGATGATTTGGGGTGCAATGTCATCTGCTGGTGTTGGTCTATTGTGTTTTTTGAAAACCGAAGTCACTGCACCCGTTTACCAAGAAATTTTGGAGCACTTCATGCTTCCTTCTGCTGACCAGCTTTTTGAAGATGCTGATTTCATTTTCCAGCAGGATTTGGCACCTGCCCACACTGCCAAAAGCACCAAAAGTTGGTTAAATGACCATGGTGTTGGTGTGCTTGACTGGCCAGCAAACTCACCAGACCTGAACCCCAAAGAGAATCTATGGGGTATTGTCAAGAAGAAAATGAGAAACAAGAGACCAAAAAATTCAGATGAGCTAAAGGCCACTGTCAAAGAAACCTGTGCTTCCATACCACCTCAGCAGTGCCACAAACTGATCACCTCCATGCCACGCCGAATTGAGGCAGTAATTAAAGCAAAAGGAGCCCCTACCGAGTATTGAGTACATGTACAGTAAATGAACATACTTTCCAGAAGGCCAACAATTCACTAAAAAAGTTTTTTTTATTGGTCTTATGAAGTATTCTAATTTGTTGAGATAGTGAATTGGTGGGTTTTTGTTAAATGTGAGTCAAAATCATCACAATTAAAAGAACCAAAGACTTAAACTACTTCAGTCTGTGTGCACTGAATTTATTTAATACACGAGTTTCACAATTTGAGTTGAATTACTGAAATAAATGAACTTTTCCATGACATTCTAATTTATTGAGATGCACCTGTATATATGACATAACCAGAGAGGTCAGTTTGGTTTATATCACAGTGTGTAGTTTACTGAAAAATATCATCCAAATTCAGTGTACATCTGTCTACATCCAGACAGATGTGCTGAAGGTATGTATTGTGAAATATCTATTTCTTTCCCTACATAAATATAAAATCTATGGTAAGATACATCTTGTGGGTTTTTTTTGTTGTTTTTTTTAATAATTATGTTTCTAGTTGCTATTGGAAATTCTTATTCTCTTGTCTAAGCCTTACAAAAATGTAGTGAGAAGCATGCATGTTGGAAAAAATAGAGGATATATATATATATATATATATATATATATATATATATATATATATATATATATATATATATATATATGTATATGTATATATATATATATATGTATATATTAGTGATGCATATGAAATTTCAGTTTTAACAGTAATCAGTTGACCTTGACTTTGACCTTGAGTTGACAAGCAGGAGTGTCTCCATCTTGGTTTCATTTGAGTATAGCGTTCATTATTTCATTCATACTCAGACAACAAACTCCAGTTCCCAGCATGCACCACGGCCTACAAACATGGCCACTCCAGACTGTACTTCCCACACACCCACACACACTCACACAGTCACCCTTTAAAAAGGGACACATGCCAATTGCGAAGTATACACTGAGTTTACCTGTGTTTACTGACATTACCAAGCCTGTTTTTCACTGCCATATATATCCTTATTTGACTTGTTTCTGTCTCTCATTTTCCGTGTTTTGCCTAACCCAGTTTATCCTGTTTGCTGATCGCCTGAACATAGCCTGCTTTTGACTTTATACTTGCCTAGTGCTTTGGATTGTTTGCTTGGACTTTAATTAAAGCTGCTCCTCCTACAATTGCATCTCTCTCAGCCTCCATTTCATGACACAATGACTATGTTTACATGCACATCAATATTTCGATATTAATCAGAATTCTGCAATATTTTGATTAGTATTGTCATATAAATGGCACAATCCGTTTGCCTGATTCAGATTAAGACAGTATTCTGATTCCCCAAATTCTGATTCCCATCCCTGGAATATGCCAGTTTTAATTGGAAATTTGTTGCATGTAAACCCCTTATTCAGAAAATCCACTGAAAGGAGATATATGCACATGCTCAGTAGTGTTAATTTTGTCAGCATTTTTTTAAAAATTTAGTCTTTGTCCTGTGTCAAATGTCTTTGATAGTTTTTATCATATTTAGTCAAACTTATCCTGATTTTTTTAGTCAAGTTTTAGTTGACTAAAAGTCTGGGCATTTTAGTTTTATCTTAGTCAAAGAAAACCATCTAGTGAAGTATTTTAATCTAGTTCTAGTCAACGAAATCTTTTGATATTTTAGTCACTGAAAACTGTAGACATTTTTAGCCATAAGATAATTATTGATCAACATTTCAGCTAATCTAGTCTAGCCAGTGGTGGAATTGGCCAAGATACACTGGGGGGACCCTAGTTGTGGATTTATTATTATTTTTTTTTTGGTAAATATGTGTAAATATAATATAAACATATAAATATAAATACCTCTATAATACGCAACCACGTGCAGAATATCCCCACTATGCTTATATGCAGAACTATATAAAAGGAGAAAAAAACAAAAACATTTTGTCTCCTCTTTTTTGTCGACGAAAATAAAGAGAGATTTTGGTAAAATTTCTTATTTTTTAAACTACATTTTAGTGTAGTCTCTTTTTGTCAACAATATTGCATGTTGATAGCACAGTGATTGTTTAATGACATTGGTGTCATCTAGTCATCAACTTGTCTTCGTCATTGAAAAAAAGGTCGTAGACCAGGGGTCGGCAACCTTAGGCACGCGTGCCACTATTGGCACGCTGAGGGAAAATCAACGGCACGCCAAGCACATGCAGATGAATGTTATATTTATTACAAAAGTAATATTTCTTTTTTTATTTAAGAAATGTTTAAGTCCTGGTGGTATTCGCATGAAAAATTACCTATTAATCCATAATCATAATCAAGTTTCCTTGTTTAGTTATAGCTGTCACTGCGCTGTAGATGACATGTGTCAGGGATTGTGCAGTTTGCGCTCACCGCGGTCTGAACTTCAGGCGAGGTTGACAAATGGCGACGCAAAAGAAGGCAAAAATTGATGTTCGGTTATTTCAGCCCTCTTGGAGAGAAGAATATGGTTTCATTTTTCAGAAAGATCGTGCCGTATGCACTTTATGTTTAGAAAATGTTGTGTGCCGCCCATCCAGCGTTAAGCGCCACTTTGAAACTAAACACGAGAAATCCTTCAAAGATCAGGCAGATAGGGCAGGAGTCCATCAGACGTGCTGTGTCCAATTATGACACGCATACCAGCACTCTCCATGTTTTTGTTAGACCTAAAAATAATGCCACTGAAGCAAGCTACCGAATTGCTCATTGCATTGCGAAACACGGAAAGCCGTTCACTGACGGAGAATACGTTAAGGATGCTTTCCTCTCTAGCACAGAGGTTTTATTTGATGGCTTACCTAACAAAGAGACTATCAAATCTAGAATTAAAGATATTCCCATGTCAGCCAGAACTGTTAAGCAACGCATAGAAGAAATGGCAGAAAATGTCAGTGAGCAGCAAACAGCTGGATTGAAAGATGCAGAGGTATTTAGTGTTGTGCATGATGAGAGCGTGGACATAAATGAAACACCACGTTTGGCAGTCATGGCAAAATATAGTGATTCGAATGTAAGAGAGGAACTCTGTTGCCTAAAGCCAAGGACTGACACAACAAAAGGTGAAAACATTGCCAAAGCCTTCATTGAGCATTTTGAGGAGCGAGGGGTTGACGTTGGAAACATTTTTGCAATAACGACAGATGGAGCTCCCGCCATGGTCGGCAAACAGAAAGGAGCTGTCAAATTAATTGATGAAAAAGTGGGTCACCCCATAATGAAATTACACTGTATAACACACCAAGAAAACCTCTGTGCAAAAATGTCAAATTCAGATCTTAATGAAGTTATGGCTACAGTGGTGAAGATTGTTAATTTCATAGTTAAGTGATCTTCCCGCACGCATCGACAGTTGAGGAAATGGACTGCACGTACAAAGATATTCCTCTCCACTCGGCGGTAAGGTGGCTAAGCTGTGGTAAAGTTTTGGAGAGGTTTGTTGGCTGCTTTGACAGTATTAAAGCCTTCCTGGATGAAAAAGGCCAAGTCTACCCTGAACTCGAAGATGAGACGTGGGTTTTGAAACTTATGCTTCACACTGATATCACAGGCCACTTCTGCGAGCTAAATCTCCGACTTCAAGGTGCAGAACAAACCGCTTTGAACATGTTCGAAACATGGGCTGCGTTTGTTGACAAGCTAGCAATCTTGTCAAGGGATATTACTACCTCCACATTCCGATATTTCAAAAATGTACGGGAGCTGTCCATGCAGCGCAGCATTAACACGGGTGAGATATCCAAATACATTTCCTAACTTGAATCGGAGTTCACAACACGATTTGGGGACTTTCGAAAATATGGTCCCATGTTGTCTTTTTTGATTAAGCCTGAAAGCTTCGATGGACACGAAATCGACGAATCTCTGATAGAGTGGATGGATACACGAGACATGGAAATGCAGCTAATTGAGTTCAAGAGTTCAGCACTGTGGACGACAAAATTTGCAGAACTGTGCAAAGAGTTGGAAACCACAGCAGTGCACAATGAAGGATCTTGCATTTTCACATACTGGACATCATTGCCAGAGAAATTCCGCTGTCTGAAAAGAGTTGCTTTGGCTTTACTGACAGTCTTCGGGTCGACATACCAAATATTCTCGCACATGAACAGTGTGCTCTGCCCCTCTCGCAATCGCTTGAGTGTTGATCACTCCAAAGCATGTGTGCAACTTAAGGTGACGCACTACACTCCGGAGATAACGGAGCTCAGCAAAGGAAAACAGCACCAGGGCTCACACTAACTGGTATTCATATGCTTACCTGTTTTAATTTTGCATTAGCCTACACAGGGCCCTGTTGGTTTTCTTTAACACATGTGAAAAGCAGCATTAGCTTGTGAATAATATTTGTGTTCCATACACTTGCTGCTCTGTTGTTGTTGTTTTTTTGTATGCATGTATAACAGTTTCAATTTATCAGAGACTTTTATTTTAAAATACTTCCATTGGTAAACTCAACATAAATGTCAATGTTCTCTTCAAAACAGATTTGGGAAGGAGAAATGATCACTGATTTAATAATAATTCAATGTTCAATGCTTTTTTGCTGCTTTGTGTCCTCGGAAATAAAAATGATATTCAAAAATGTTGTTGCTGTTATGTATATGAACAGTTTAAATCTACTGAACAATTATGTTGTGATATATAATTAAACATAATATCAAACGTTAATGTTGATATGGCACAGTCATTGCCAAGAAAAAAATTAAATGGCACGTCATATCAAAAAGGTTGCCAACCCCTGTCGTAGATGAACATTTTTCGTCATAGTTTTTGTTAATGACATTAACACTAATGCTCAGTCCGTGAGGAATTGTGGGTGCTAACAGATGCTTAGCTGTAGACTAGGTATTTAGTAATGGCAACTCAGGCATACTTACAACAACCATGTATACAGGAATGTTCCGATGCCTGTACGCATATAAACATCGTATTCGGAATATGGCTGCAACCCGACTATAGACCTTAAATTGAATTTGATGTGCATGTAAACATAGTCATTAACTCTCTTTGATTGGCTCCTTGCTAGCTTATTCCTTATTTAAGCCCTTAATTTTGTACCAGGTCTTTGCAAAATCTTGCTATATATTTCTTATGCATTTCTGAGCCTTGTTTCTCTAATTCAGGTTCATTTTTTGTTGTTGTTTAGAGTGTCCTGGTTTTACCTATATTAACCCCTTCTGACTGATTTTTTATGCTTGCTGTAAACTTTGACTCCACTTCCTGGGAAGCCACTAATAAACATGTAGAGCACAGGCACATGAATCCTGCCAATCACTCCTGCACAGTACAGCACAACTTTCTGGGATGGCACAACGTGCAATGTCTTTGTCGTAACTAGTCTTGGATAATTACAAATTGAGTGGAATGATCACAGCTTAAATATCAGCATTTTTTCTAACCTAACCTCTTTAGCCACCCTTGACTTTTTCACAGTGCACAAGTCTACACAGAGTACAAAGCTCCAGGTGTGCGATACTCACGTGTGCATCCCTGCTGGTGAAACGACATGCTCTACATTTTTGCAATTTATGTAAGACTCCCTGGAAAAGACTGATGTCCTTTTGAAAATGGCTAATTTTAGCATTACACAATGCTGAGGTTTCACTTTAAGAATACCATGTGGCCTTGAACTCATCTGTGCTTTGCCATTTTCCTAGTGTACAATTAATAATATCCAGGTTTTAAGCATCTCGTTGAAAGACAGTTATCAGTGACATTTGCTTTGGAACATCTTTTAATACCAGAGTACTCAACTACCAACATTTGTTTTCGGGCTATTATTAGTGGCAGCAGCTAAAATGTTGCGTAGAGCTGAGCTGACAGTATAACACGTTATACAGTGCACTGCCATGGACACGGAGAGAGTCAGCATTTTATGGAAACCCTTGGGGAGTCCAAATAAATGTGATTTTGCATTTCTCCCCCTCTTCCTCTCTTTTTCCTTGCCCTCTCTTTTATCCGCACCTGAGACCCACCCAAGCAAAATTTGCAGCTATGGGCAAAATTAAAAGATGGGGACAATGCTGGCTAAACTCAAGAGTCATCAAGAAACTTGGGTGCTGGAGGGGCCTGAAATGTTCAGAGGTACAGCTGTACAGTTCCTCTTGCATCCCGCCAGCAGAAAAAGCATTATCACACAAGCAAACATGCACAGCTCGGCACTTGGCCCTCGCACACGCAAGCTTTTCCTGCAAAACAATAGTTCTTTTTTTAAACACAGCTCTGCGCACAGACTTATTTTCACCCATGTTGGTCAGCACTGCTGTTTTTACCAAGTTCAGTCATTTCCCCTGCCGGCCACACATGGTTTTGCAGCTGAGCTGTGAATCTGTCTCTCTTGTCTGCTGATAAAGGATATTTTTGTTAACAGAGGATTATCCCAGGGCAAAATGCCTGCTGAAAAGGAAAAAAGCCCTCTCTGCACCCATGATCTATCCCGCTCTCATGGAGTAATTTATCATGTTGCAAGATGGCAGTTTGAGCACAGCTGCTTGGCGATACTAAGATTAGGGGTGTTTTGTTTGTTTTTGTTGAGTCAGCTTCATGAGTAATATGAGCACAATAACTAACATCAGAGCTGGAGCTCTGGGGAGAGACCGACTTGGCACTTTTTAATTTCTTCTAGAAATGACAAGATGTCAGACATCTGGCAAAAGCAGTGTGTATAAAGAATCTGTAATACAGAACACTCTGATCATGACCAAGTCTGAAAATACCCAAATCTTGTGAGATTGTTAGACAGTGGACCTATTTTATGTAGCTATGTTACTAACATGAAGGCACCTACAATGTTAATGTCATTTGTAAACTTAAAGATCAGTAATTTGGAACCGTTTGTGATCCATCCGTCTATCCATTTTCCATACCGCTTATCCTACACAGTCTGAAGCCTATCTCAGGGAACTCGGCACAAGGCAGGGGTCAACCTGGACAGGGTGCCAACCCATCTCAGGCCACAGTCGAATACACATTCACACACTACAGACAATTTGGGAATGTCAGTCAGCCTACAACACGTCTTTGGAATGGGGGAGGAAACCGGAGTACCCGGATTGCACCTACTTGCACTTTTGGGAGATGGGCAGAAACTGGAGAACCAAAGGAAATTCACACAGAACCGGGGAGCAAAGAAACTCCACACAGACAGTAACCTGAGCTGGGGAACTCTGGAGCTGTGAGGTGGCAGTGCTACTCTCTGTGCCACCTCTATGCCCTTAGCCAATCACATTCAGAGAAAAAAAATGGATGGATTGCATTTAGAGTGTTGTGGTAGCTTGTGTCTGAGTGTTACAAGAGGTAGGGATTCCCTCTCACACCCTGATATATTAATATATTTAGTGTTTATCTGTACACTGTAGACTATTTCTATAATTCATCCTGTTATTATTATTATTACTATTATTATTATTATTATTATAATTATTATTATTGGAACTGTCTGTAATTAGTTTATTTATGCTTTCTGTGTGTAGGATACTGAAGTTTTTGGTCGCCAAGCGCAAGTTTAAAGAAACACTACGACCATATGATGTGAAGGATGTGATTGAACAGTATTCAGCTGGACACTTAGACATGCTGGGCAGAATTAAAAGCCTACAGATGAGGTTAGATTTAATAAGAGTTTGAACAGTGGTGTTTGTTTCTGAAAACATTCCCATTTCAGGTTGAAAAAAATATTGAGATTAATCCTTAAATGCATACATTGGGTCTCCCATGACCTGACAGTTTTTTTAGTTAGGTCTCTACTGCTCTCGTAATACTTAACCTTTTGGCTTTAAGCAATGCATTAATACAGAAATGCTAAAAATGAACAAATTAATGAATTAACGAACTAAACAAACAAACAAACAAACAAACAAATAAATAGTGCGTTTAGCATTTTGTCTGGTGCCTGACAAAATATGTGTCGATAAGTAGATATGAACATATTTTGTCATTTCTTGTACATTCTTCATTACATAGGTAACAAACAAAATATCTATCTATCTATCTATCTATCTATCTATCTATCTATCTATCTATCTATATATATATATATATATATATATATATATATATATATATATATATATATATTGTTTATTGTTTAAACTTTTGATCTTTTGTTAAAAAAAATTGCAAACAAAACACAGATTTATCAAAAAAAAAATCTTTGTTAAATATAGGTGTGCAAAAAAGTTATTGGCACCCTTTTAGTCAATACTTTGTGCTACCTCCCTTTGCCAAGATAACAGCTCTGAGTCTTCTCCTATAATGCCTGATGAGGTTGGAGAATACATGGCAAGGGATCTGAGACCATTCCTCCATACAGAATCTCTCCAGATCCTTCAAATTTTCGAGGTCCACACTGATGGACTCTCCTCTTCAGTTCACCCCACAGGTTTTCTATGGGTTTCAAGTCAGGGGACTGGGATGACCATGGCAGGACCTTGATTTTGTGGTCAGTAAGACATTTTTGTGTTGATATTGATGTATGTTTTGGATCATTGTCCTGCTGGAAGATCCAACCACGGCCCATTTTAAGCTTTCTGGCAGAGGCAGTGAAGTTTTCCAGGTTTTCATTTAATATCTGTTGATATTTGATAGTCCACGATGCCATGTATCCTAACAAAATGTCCTGGTCATCTGGCAGAAAAACAGCCCCAAAACATTAAAGAGCCACCACCATATTTAATCGTGGGCATGAGGTACTTTTCCATATGGCTACCTCTCTGTGTGCACCAAAACCACCTCTGGTGTTTATTGCCAAAAAGCTCTATTTTGGTTTCATCTGACCATAGTACCCGATCCCATCTGAAGTTCCAGTAGTGTCTGGCAAACTGAAGACGTTTGAGTTTGTTTTTGGATGAGAGCAGAGGCTTTTTCCGTGAAACCCTTCCAAACAACTTGTGGTAATGTAGGTGACTTTGGATTGTAGTTTTGGAGACTTTCTGACCCCAAGACGCAACTAACTTCTGCAATTCTCCAGCTGTGATCCTTGGAGATTTTTGGCCACTCGAACCATCCTCTTCACAGTGCACTGAGACAATATAGACACTCGTCCAAATCCAGGTTGATTCATAACATTTCCAGTTGACTGGAACCTCTTAATTATTGCCCTGATGGTGGAAATGGGCATTTTCAATATTTTTGCTATTTTCTTATAGCCACTTCCTCACATTTATACCCCTGTGAAACAGGAAGTCATGGTTGAACAATTTCCTGTTCCTAGTCACCTAGGTATACTAAATAAATTTAAAATATCATTGGGAATATACTTCAAATATATTTTTCTCATATGAATTCATAGGGGTGCCAATAATTATTGCACACCTATATTTAACAAAGATTTTTTCTTTTTTAATAAACCTGTGTTTTGTTTACAATTGTTTGATATCCATGAGAGTATTTTTTTAGATAAAAGATCAAAAGGTTAAACAATAAAGACAATTTTTCACAGCCTTCTTTGCTCATATTTACCAAGGGTGCCAATATTAGTGGAAATATTACCTCAAACTAACAATGCAAGGTATGTGCAAACAGCTGAGAAACACCCATGCATTTAAGGATTAATATCTGAACCTATATCTTTAATAACACTAATTTCACAAAAATGAAATTGAAAATCGAGCATCAAATTAAAAAAAAAAAAAAAAAAAAACACAAAGAAATTATAGACTACACTGACTAATTCTTCTGCCTAAAGGGTAGATCAGATTGTAGGCCGTGGTGCTGTTCTGTCTGATAAAAGGGGAAGGACAGAAAAAGGTGAAAAGACTCCTCCGGAACTGGATCCTCTGGACGAGCTGAGCATGATGGGACGTGTAGTTAAGGTGGAGAAACAGGTAGGTCATGGACACGTTCTGAACACAAATGGTAATAAAAAAAATTAAAAAGTTGTGTTTAACAATGAGAGAACAGATAATAATTATCCTCATAAATCTAACATGTTTCCTCATTGTTAATAATTATTTAACATAAAAGCCTCCAAAAACCTTTAGGGCTGAAAAGGTGATACTGATGTATGTGTTACTTAATTTAGTCTTTTTTCCAATGTAGTTCTGAGTACAACACTTATTATATAAATTTGTTTAGTACAGAAATGACAAATTGTCTTATGTTTTCAAATATAAATATAGTTTATAGAGATATAGTATACATACAGAAAAATATACTGTATATATGTTCCAATTGCTCAGCATCACAGTGGATGCCAGTGGCAGCAGCTTTAAAAGCCATTGTGTGAACTTACTTTTATTTATTTTAATTTTTTCTTAGTTTCGGGAAACTCCTGAACCTGTGCCTAAGATAGTTCTAATGTGCCTGGCATTTCTTATGGATTTACTCACATGCTCCATGTTCAGCCACCATTAACACTGACTTTCTCTGATCTCCCAGGTGCAGTCCATTGAGAACAAGCTGGACCTGCTGCTGAACTTTTATTCTCAGTGCCTAAAAAAGGGCTCGTCCCATTTCACGCTGTCCTCCTTACTGGAGCCTGACCTCACCTCTGACTACCACAGTCCCACCGACCAGCGAGAGCTCTTTACCTCTGCCAACACACTCAACATCTCCCATTCAGACAGCGGCAACATGGAGTGAGCTCTGCAGAGAGCGGGAGAACGATGAGCTGTGACAGCAGCCATGGGACACGCAGCCAGGAGCTTCAAGTCTCACATGACAAATCCCAAAAAACCCTTCTTACAGCCTTTTAAATGCTCCAGCCATTATCACATTCTGACATGGCGTTGCCTACCTCTACACTGATGTATGACTTTAAAATATTTTATGACTTGAGTCTGCACCTTGTTACCCCATTAAGATGTATATGTTCATAAATATTTAAATGTTATGAATGTACAATTTGTTCGTTTGCCCATTATCAGCACTAGACATTTGTATTTTTTAATTATTATTATTATCATTGTATGTGGTGTTAAAAGAAGACAGTCTGTGTTCATTCTTGGGTAAACACTGATATTTCATCTGAAGGAAAACAAGTTTATGAGATATTATGAACTAAAGAGCAGAGGTTTCACTCTCTCCTTTTTTTTTTTTTTTTTGGTGAAAACATGTCCTGTTAACTTTTCAGTCTTCCAAAGGAGAGGGGATGGAGCACTGTTACTTGACCACTAAAAACTGTTTCATTTACTGTCACCTCTCGTATCTCTTTAAAAAAAAAAAAAAGAAACACACACACACACACACACACACACACACACACACACACACAAATAAGTGTTTGTATTACATTTTATGCACATTTCATTTGTCCTTTATTTCTCAATGCTGTGACAACAGAGACCTTAACATGGAATAGTTCCTTTTGTTGTTTTATTTTGTTACAATCAATAGACTTCAATAAGAATTCTATTTTTCTGAGAGTAGGGCTTTAGTCTTCAGATGAATCTGAGGACAGAGTTTGAATTTTAGATTTTGGGCTCTGTTTCACTTTTAAGCTTTGAGCTGATGCAGCATCCTTTTTTTGCCACATGGTGGCGCTGAGCTTCTATTGAATGTACTGCATACCCTTAACCTCATGATGTGGAAAATTCAGCATTATAGTCAAAAGCTGGACAAAGGATAAACTCTTGATCTGTTTGTTGCATGGCCTAAACAAACATGCCCATGATGGGTAGAATGAACCAGGTCTGGTGTGGCTCTCTCACAGTACTTTCACACACCGTGGTTCTTAGCTGCTTGTAGCGCTTTCTGTGCTGCACAGATTAGGGTAAAAGCTTTCTGTTTCTCTCAGATTGTTGTCTCTCAAGAGCCCACTGTGCAAATCAACAAAGACATGAATAATTAATCAACAAATGATATATAGATTGATAGGAATTGGAATGAATATTCCTCCATGAATAGTAACGCATGTCTGGAGGCCTTTTTAGGAGGACTAGTAGCATAAGTAGCATACCTTTCTTTTTATAAGTTAGACATAGAGGAGGGTTTATATACCCTGTTCTCATCCTTAGCTCCTCTTTCCTTTGTGCCTTGCCACCTGTTCTCATCCTGCATGTAATTCAGACCAAATGAAATGGTGCAGCCCTACTGGAATATAATGAGAAAACCTAAGGTTCTGCTGTATGTGCTTTTGTACATCTATTACTTTTATTGTTTGTTTGTTTTTTATTTTATTTTATTTTTTTTTTACTGAAGATCTCTAGTTACCCCTACTTTAAGAGGCATGTAATGGCATAAATCATTAGTGGATAAAATATGAATGGTCACATATAATTTTTGTGATACACCCACTGGGGATTGTCATGGTTTTCCATATTTGCCCCGTATAGACTTAAAACCATTTTTTGAGCAGAAGCAATCAAAATTAATTGATTGATCTAAGACTTTAGTCTTTGTGCATGAGCTCCATATCAATATCTATGCATGTAATGTAGGGAGGTGGGGTCCAACTTTATTAAAAATGCTGCAACCAGTTTGGTCAAGCAAGAGCATGGCAGGAAAAGTATAGAGGAAAAAGCACTTCTATGCCTTATCTTCATAGTTAGAGCACACAGATGTGTTTACGATATAAAGGTAGACCTAAGCATTGTTTTGGCCTACTTGTCATGGCATTAATGAATCATTTGAAATGGACTGAACTGGAGTACACATAATCCAAAAGGAGGTTTCTACATAACCATGTTTGTACCTACACATGTTCGGATATTGTATGCTCTTGGCAAAAATGTTTATCTTCCTCTCACAACATACACACATTTTGCTTTGCCTTATTCTTCTGTTTGTTTAGTCTTTTGTTGATTCTTTTAAATTAATTTCCTTCCTTTTTTCCTCTTTGGTATTCCTTCCATTTATGTTTAATTCATTTCTCTTGCCATATCATTAATTTGGCTCGTGTTGATTTTGTGTTGAGCTCCACGAAGCTACCTTTAACCATTTCTATTTTATTCATTGATTGTGTTTATTGTTATCTGCTAATGTGAGAGATCATTTGCTCTACAATATGTATGTTCAATCTAGTATGATTGTAAAAGAAGACTGAATAAAGCCAGATTTTGTTTAGGAAAAAGCAGGATTATTATTATTATTATTATTATTATTATTATTATTATTATTATTATTATTATTATTATTCATTGTAATGGCACTCCATCAGTAATTTTCAGAATTTTGTGACACAAAAGAGCTGCTGGAGACACAGTAATTGTATGCACATCACATGAATCCAAGCATGTTCATTTTGAAGATTTACTGAAGTGAATATATTCTTTTTTACAAAACATTCAGACATACGGTCAAAAAAACGGTTTTTCTCAGGTCTCACATCTCTGTTCTGGTAGTTGCTAGGTGATGTCACTACAACAAAGGGACCATAAAACATATATGTTCATATTTTAATCTACTGAATTGTGGCACATTATTATTATTATTATTATTATTATTATTATTATCATTATTATCATTATTATTATTATTATTATTATTATTATTATTATTATTATTATTACATTTGAGGACTGTGGCCTTGTGCCTATGTGTCAATTTTCCATCGCTACATTTACTGATTTTGTCGGATTCTCAGAATCTTTTGATGATATTATGTACTGTAGATGATGAGATAGTCAAAGTCTTTGCAATTTTACATTGAGGAACATTATTTTGAAATTATTCCACAAATTGTTGACGCAGTTTTTCGCAGATTGGTGAACCTCTGCCCATCTTTACTTCTGAAAGACTCTGCCTCTCTAGGATACTCTTTTTTTATACCCAATCATGTTACTGACCTGGTGCCAATTAACCTCCAGCTGTTTCTTTTTAGTAACACTTACTTTTCCAGCCTTTTGTTGCCCTCGTCCCAACTTTTTTTGAGACGTGTTACGGCCATTAAAATCAAAATGACCATATTTTTTTCTTAAAATGGTACATTTCCTGAGTTTAAACATTTGATATGTGTTCTATGTTCTATTGTGAATAACATATGGGTTTATGAGATTTGCAAATCATTGCATTCTGTTTTTATTTACATTTTACATAGCGTCCCAATTTTTTTGGAATTGGAGTTGTATTATGGTTTTATATTTAAACACATCTAAATATATGGGAGACATGGGGTGCAGCAGGTAGCTAGGTTCAATCTCTGTGGAACTTCATTGCATGTTCTCCCTCTGTCACTGTGAGTTTCATCCAGGTTCTCCCGTTTCCTCTCACCTCACAAAAACATGGTAGTTGGATTGGCTACGCTACATTGGCCCCAAGTGTGACTGAGTGTGTGAATCCAGGGTGTATTCACACCTTGTAGATTAAGTGGTTTGCTTCTTCTTCTTCTTCTATTGAAGATGAATGAATGAATGAACTTAATATTTAAAACTTATTTAAAGGCAGTTGATCTTGATCACCAGTGTAGCATTACAGAAAATCCCTGCAACTATAAATTCAACACAGTAATCTCATTATATGGCCATTCATTTTATATCAAAGAAAACATCATGTATTCTGCAAATACACACTGTACAGTATATGGCCAAAAGTTTGCAGACACTTGACCATCACACCTACATGAATTTTTTGGGGATTTGTGCTCATTCAGTGACAAGAGCATTAGTGAGGTCAGGCACTGATGTCAGGCGAGGAGCCTAGGGTGCAGTCAGCATTCCAGTTCATCCCAAAGATGTTCGGTGGGGTTGAGGTCAGGGCTCTGTGCAGACACTTAAGTTCTTCCACTTCAACCTTGACAAACCAAGTTTTCATGGACTTTGGGCATTTGTCATGCTGAAACAGGTTTGGGCCCCTTAGTTCTCTGGGGGAACTAAGGGAAAATGTAATGCAACAGTATACAAAGTCATCCTATACAACTGTGTGCTTCCAACTTTGTGGCGAGAGGGCTTTTCCGAGTCCAGTCGCTAGGCGGAAGTGTGATGTTGCTTTTGTGAAAAACTCCACGTTGTAACGGTGTGACGTCATACCAACTCTCATATTCAAGATGGCGGACAGTCACATATTCACTTCTGTGTAAATAGAGTATCAGGATAAACGACATCTAAGCTATGAGCTGCCACACTATCGTGTGACTGGTTTTAGTGGAGAATCATCTGAAAAGTAACGTTAGTTATATTACAAGGGATGACTGATAATGGCAATCTAGCTAAGGTAAGGACACGGAAGTTAATGTTTTAGCTCTTTCTTTCTCCAGTGCAGTATGTGGATAGCGTTAGCTAGCAAGCTAGTTGGCTTTAAATATCCAAGTAACGATTTTTAGCTATCTATCAGTTTACAAAAATGTCCTGGCATATTATGTATTGATTAGTTAGCAGCTGAGTTACATGTGTTTGTTAAGATGTCAGTAATGTGATACGGTCGCTCACAACTTCTTAAAGATAACGTTTGCTGGTAAGTAAATAAGAAATAATTTCGAGTGGACGCGCTGTTGTAGGAAAATAATCAACGCCAGGGTGGTGTTTTGTTTCTCGTACACCACAACGATTCGCCAACGATTACAATTTTTAATGTATTAATGAACGGCACACCATACTCTTTAACCGTTTACAGTTATATTTAATGTTGTGTCAGTCCGCGGTACAAGTTAGTTCATGTTATTAGTCACGTTATAGCAGCTATAAACAGTAATTTCCTCACCAGCCTAGTATTTTAATCTCTTCTTAAGTTAATAAGACAAAAAAAATAAAATAAAATACCCACAGCTGGTCATGAGAAACCGCAAAGCTCAAAATCCTCTGTCCTGTGAAGGAAAACGTAGACTGTTCAAAGTGCTGACACTGGAGACTCTTTCCATAAATGTTAAATAAATTGTTCTTTACAGAAAACTTCACCACATTTCTCTTTGTTAAATAACAGCACATTTAATGCATTTATTATTAACCTTAGATAGTCCACCATACAAGTCCCTGTGAATGAGTTGTTACTTTAGGAAAGTTAACGGGTTTGAATGAGGGCATTAATGTAACCTTATTGTTTGAATTACAGCTGGTATTACCACCAGTGCTGTTATAGAAAATTAATCAAAAGCTTCTGACCAGTCAGTATAGAGAATTCTACAGCACTGGGGTATAAAAGTAAAATATTTATCTAGATAATGTCTCACACAGTTGCGTTACCAGTTCCGTTGTTGGCTCATAGACCTAAGGAAAAGTACCACAAAAGTTAATTTTTCTTAGATTTCTAAATCGGATTCATGTTTCTGTCTCTGTATCACCTCTTAACTTAATTGTTGATGTCTGGCTCAAAGTTTGCATGTTAAACTTCCCTCTTATCTCATGTTCTCTGGGTGTGTTGATGTTTAGTATAATGTCTGTTTAAAGCTCTTAGATGTTTGTTAAACTACAGCAATGCTGTTTTTCCTCACAGCTGAATTGAGGGATGGAGAGTGACTGCAGGATTCCCATGTCATGTTTAAGACCCAGAGTTCTGGTCCTGCACATACTTTTCTGGGGATTGGTGTCTCTCAGGTTAGCAGACAAGATTACAGCATCATACGGTATAATGTCGACTGATATACAGTCATATGAAAAAATAAGTACACCCCATGGAAATGGTTGGCTTTTTTGACATATTTGGACAGCAAACATTGGATTCTTTTATTAATAAATTTGATATACTTGAACAAAACCACAAGGAAAATTAGCTTTTTCAATCATTTATTGAACAGAAATATCAATAGATGTGATATTCTTCTGTGGAAAAAGTAAGTACATCCTTGGCCTCAGAAGCTAGTATTGCCCCCTTTAGCAGAAATAACTTCTTGTAAGTGTTTTGCATAATTGTCCACCAGGCTTGCTGGAATTTTTGACCACTCTTCCATGCAATATTCTTCCAGTTGCAAGATGTTTGAGGGTTTTCTTGCTTGTACTGTCCGTTTCAAATCCCCCACAACATTTCAATGGGGTTCAAAGCCAGGCTTTGACTAGGCTATTCCATAACCCGCCATTTCTTGGTGGATCCATTGGTGGACCCATTTCTCGTACTTAGGGTCATTATCCTGTTGGCCTCAAATTAGCTTCAAACACTCTTTGATATGATGCAGAACTCATAGTTGAATCAATGAATGCAAGCTGTCCAGTCCCTGAGGCAGCGAAGCAACCCCAATCCATAAAATTTCCACCACCGTCCTTCATAGTTGGTATGAGGTGCGTCTGAAAAGCTGTCTTTGGTCTGCACCAAACATGTCTGCTGTTACTGTGGCCAAACAACTCTATCTTTGATTCATCTGTCCAGAGCATATTATTCCAAAAGGCCTGGTCTTTCAAAGGCTTTTTCCTGGCACACCTCCCATGCAGGACAAATCACTTTCTGATTTTGGACGCACACACTTTGACACCAATGGTTGCAAGACTTACTAGCAGATCCTGTGATGAAATCTTGGGGTTCTTGGAGACTTCTTTTTGCATCAGACGGTCTGCTGTTGGGCTGAATTTGAATCAGTCATTTGAAATCTGCACAGTTTTGGGTGCACCACTTCTTTGGACGTTTTTCCTGATGTTTTCCCGTAGACGCCTAAGCCCTTCAATGTAAAATCACTTAAGTGCGAATGCCACATACGAATTCTGGGAATTTTTGGGTCCCTCCTCATATAATTTGCTCCTGTGTCAAAAATTTCCATTTTGTTATTTCATGATAGTATGTTATTTTAATTCGGTGTCTTATTATTTTGACTTATTAACTTGTATTATGTATTATTGTCCTGGGTCTGTTTTGTCGTATTTTTCATTTCATGATGCACTAAATCTATTCAATTGGTGAAAGGTCTGGACTGCAGGCAGGCCAGTTCAGCACCCAGACTCTTCTACTACAAAGCCATGCTGTTGAAATAGATGCAGTATGTGGTTTGGCATTGTTTTGCTGAAATATGCAAGGCCTTCCCTGAAAAAGACATCGTCTGGATGGAAGCATATGTTGCTCTATAACCTGTATATACCATTCAGCATTGATGGTGCCTTTCCAGATGTGTAAGCTGCCCATTCCATAGGCACTAATGCACCCCATACCATCAGAGATGCAGGCTTTTGAACTGAGTGCTGATAACAAGCTGGATGGTCCCGTTCCTCTTTAGTCCAGAGGACGTGGCGTCCATGGTTTCCATAAAGAATTTCAAATTTCAATTCGTCTGACCACAGAACAGTTTTCCACTTAGCCTCAGTCCATTTTAAATGAGCTTTGGCCCAGAGAAGACGGTGGTGACAGAGCTTTAACCAGCATTTGTGGATGGCACGGCGAACTGTGTTCACAGACACTGAGTTCTGGAGGTGTTTCTGAGCCCATGCAGTGATTTCCACTACAGAATCATGCTTGTTTTTAATGCAGTGCCACCTGAGGGCCCAAAGATCACGGGCATGCAATATTGATTTTCACCTTTGGCCCTTGCGCCCAGAGATTTCTCCAGATTCTCAGAATCTTTTGATGATATTATGTACTGTAGATGAAGAGATATTCAAAGTCTTCGCAATTTTACGTTGAGGAACATTATTCTGAAATTGTTTCACAAATTGTAGATGCAGTTTTTCGCAGATTGGTGAACGTCTGCCCATCTTTAATTCTGAGAGACTCTACCGCTCTAAGATACTCTTTTTATACCTAATCATGTTACTGACCTGTTGCCAATTAACCTAATTAGTTTCAAAATGTTCCTCCAGCTGTTTCTTTTTAGTAACACTTACTTTTGTTGCCCCCGTCCAAACTTTTTTTGAGACATGTTGCAGCCATCAAATTCAAGATTACCTTATTTTTTTCTTAAAATTGTACGTTTCCTCAGTTTAAACAATTGAAATGTTTTTCTATTTTCTATTGTGAATAACATTTGGGTTTATGAGATTTGCAGATCATTGCATTCTGTTTTTATTTACATTTTACAAAGCGCCCCAACTTTTTTGGAACCGGAGTTGTAGCTTTAAATGTAAAAATTATTTAAGGTACAGTACTGTGAAACGTTTTAGGCACATGCAAAGAAATGTTGTAGAGCAAAGATGCCTTCAAAATACTGAAATTAAATGTTTCTACAGTAAAGAGCAGTAAACAGTAAATGAAACAAAGTCAATATTTGGTGTGACAAAAAAAAATAAATAAATAAAAATAGAGTAGTCTCCGGTACAATTTGTGCAGTTTTATAAGGAAATGAGCTGGTAAGTTTTATTGAGCATCTTGTAGAACCAGCCACAGTTCTTCTGGAGACTTTGACTTTCGCACTCGCTTCTTATTTTTGCAGCAAAACCCAACAGCGTTCATTGTGTTTTTTTGTCTGAAAAGTGTCTCTTACGTAATATGCTGCTTTCTTTAATGACATACAAACATTTTCCTGTAACATTTAATTTTGTGCTAGAAAGCTAATGTTTGGGAATCTAAAATATTTTTGTACTGACTTGATAATGTAGAAGTCATAAAATAAAAAATCCATAACAAAGTTTGTACTAAAAAAAAAATAGAGTGCCTAAAACTTTTGCATAGTACTGCACATAATTGGACTGTAATTACCTTTTAGAGTAAAGGTACTCTACATGTGCCTTTCTAGGTAAAGATACCACCCAGTGGCAAGGAAAGGTACCATTTAGTACCCTTTTTTGAGGGTGTATTTTAGAGACATAATACCCTGAGATAACAACATAGCAACTTCAGCTTTATTGGTAACCTTTTGCCCTTTTATTTTGTGTTTGCAGAGTGTTTGGGGCAGCATTTCTTGGTGAGGAGAAGAGCACAGGTATGTGTAGCTGTACAGTCATTACTGACAATTTCAGCTCTGTGTGTGTGTGTGTGTGTGTGTGTGTGTGTGTGTGTGTGTGTGTGTGTGTGTGTGTGTGTGTGTGATGCGCGTGTACTGCAGATAGACATTCAAGCACAGTACATCATCACTGATATTACTTCAGTCACTTAATACTGAATATTCCACCATAATTCAGCACAAATTTCAAGTCTACACTACACACACAATGTGTCAGCATGTGGTCATTTATCGAAATACAGTGAATGCCTCAGTAGCAGTAGCAATAGCAGAAGATTTTGAATCAGTAACACAATATTTTGAGATATTTAGACATTTAATACTTTTATATTTAAATATCTAAATATATTAGATATTACTTATTTGCAAGCGGGTACAATGGAAAGTGGAACATTTCCATCGTTTGATCAAATCAGTAGTAAAAAAAAAAAAAGAAAAGATGACAGCTTTCATCTGATCTTGTTGTTTGCCAATGATTCCAAGGGCTGACTCTATTGTTTTTCCCAAATGATAATGAGATACAAAATACAGGAGGTGGATCAATGTTCTCATTGATGAATAGTGCCTTTGCTATCATGTTTTCCCAGCTATGCTGACTTTCATCACACAGAACCCTTAAGTGGGGTCTAAAAGAAAATGGATATAGATCACTTTATTAAACCCAGAGGGAAATTAACAACATTTAAGACTTTAAAAACAGTGCAAATGAGCACTAAGCCAACAAGCTGAATTAATTGGTTAGGCTTGACTTTTTTTGGTAACATGGTGAGACAATATGCTGCTCCTCACATGCATATAAATTTGGTTTGGGTTACATGTAATGTGTGTATATACTATAGATTTCAACAAATTGCCTAGTCTGGGGTACATGTAAACAGTTCATTTGTATTCCGCACCCAGGAATGAATTTATTTAGTTTGATGTAAATATGTGCATATAAACACAGCCACTGTTCCTATTGGAGTGTATACATGCACATTATGTATTCAGATTGATTGAACAGTCACATTGAATATAAACATAGCAAGTGTAAAACAGTGTGGCAATAATATTAACATTTTGGAATTGCTTATGCTTCTGAATTGCAGTAACAAAGGCGGTGACCATGCCATGTTGGCAGGTGGAAGAGTTTGTAGTTGCGAGCGAATGCACTTTGTGTAGTGCTTTTCAAACGGTAAGAATTGTATTAGGAAAACTAGATAAATGGTGTTTATTGCTATCACGATTATTATACCACAGCACTGTTGAATTCTTAAATATGATTGGTCAGAAGGCATTGTTTAATTTTCTATAGCAGCTGCTCTGACAGTATTGCTGGCTGTAATTCCAATAACAGGTTTATATTATTGTGCTCATTCTAGAGAGTTGTCTTTCTTTTTTGTCTTTCTTTTTGTCTGATCTAATACAATCTTAGTAGGAGGCTCTGGAAAGTGAAAGAGTGGGCTTTTTGTTTGTTTGTTTCGACTTTCCCCCATTTTCTCCCCAGTTTGGTCTTTTGCCAGTTCCTACTCAGCAGCCAGCTGTCCCCTATCATACGGCTACTAACAACCAGGGAGTATGTAGGCTAAAACATTCAACTTTTGAACACTGAACAACTTTTTATAGCTATTATAACATGCGTGATAACAGGATCTAACCTGTGGATGTTCCAGAACATTAATTGCAACTATGAACAGATTAAACTATGATATATTGTTCATTAATAAATTAACAGTTGCAACCATTGGCAAATTGCTGTGGTATAAGATGAACAAAACACTTTGGGAGGTGCTGTTATTGAAAACTAATTAACTTTAGAATGGTGACACACTACACCATCACACCACCCCATCGCTGATTATTTTCCTATAACAGCATTACCTGTTGGGTTTTATTCCTTAAATATTCCCTCAAAAGTTCGCTCCATGCTATAGACTTTGCGAGTGTATGTAACATGTGCATGTAAAAGCCATGGAACTTTACTAAAGCTTCTTTTGGCTCGCATTAAATCCCCCCTGTAATCTCTGCAGAAGACGCTAATGGCCTGTATCCAGACAGGATATGTGGAGAGGATTAACTGTACCAAGTCCAACAAAGATGAGTACAAAAGGTGAGTATTGTTTCTCCTTTCACTAATCTCATCTTTCTGGCTCTGACAGTGAAATGACTTAAATGGTATTTTCATTTAGATCATCCAAATGTTTCCCAAATGCCAATTATTGTGTGTTTCTTTTGAATAATATAAAGAGCTCCAGTAAGATTACATTATCAAAAGTGCATCATTCAAACACAGAATCACAGACTACGTCCAACAATCACACTAACCACACTAAATAGTGTGCCAGAAAAGACGGCCACCTGTGGTATGAAGCATTTCAGTAAGCAGCACTGATTTACATGTTAACCCTTTAGCAGACACTGTTAAGCTTTCTACATTCCCATGACCTGTACACCTATGGCTAATACCACATACTACAGGTGCATCTCAATAAATTAGAATGTCGTGGAAAAGTCCATTTATTTCAGTAATTCAACTCAAATTGTGAAACTCGTGTATTAAATAAATTCAATGCACACAGACTGAAGTAGTTTAAGTCTTTGGTTCTTTTAATTGTGATGATTTTGGCTCACATTTAACAAAAACCCACCAATTCACTATCTCAACAAATTAGAATATGGTGACATGCCAATCAGCTAATCAACTCAAAACACCTGCGAAGGTTTCCTGTGCCTTCAAAATGGTCTCTCAGTTTGGTTCACTAGGTAAGCCACAAACATTCATTGCCAAAGAAGCTGGCTGTTCACAGAGTGCTGTATCCAAGCATGTTAACAGAAAGCTGAGTGGAAGGAAAAAGTGTGGAAGAAAAAGATGCACAACCAACCGAGAGAACTGCAGCCTTATGAGAATTGTCAAGCAAAATCGATTCAAGAATTTGAGTGAACTTCACAAGCAATGGACTGAGGCTGGGGTCAAGGCATCAAGAGCCACCACACACAGACGTGTCAAGGAATTTGGCTACAGTTGTCGTATTCCTCTTTGTTAAGCCACTCCTGAACCACAGACAACGTCAGAGGCGTCTTACCTGGGCTAAGGAGAAGAAGAACTGGACTGTTGCCCAGTGGTCCAAAGTCCTCTTTTCAGATGAGAGCAAGTTTTGTATTTCATTTGGAAACCAAGGTCCTAGAGTCTGGAGGAAGGGTGGAGAAGCTCATAGCCCAAGTTGCTTGAAGGCCAGTGTTAAGTTTCCACAGTCTGTGATGATTTGGGGTGCAATGTCATCTGCTGGTGTTGGTCCATTGTGTTTTTTGAAAACCAAAGTCACTGCACCTGTTTACTAAGAAATTTTGGAGCACTTCATCCTTCCTTCTGCTGACCAGCTTTTTGAAGATGCTGATTTCATTTTCCAGCAGGATTTGGCACCTGCCCACACTGCCAAAAGCACCAAAAGTTGGTTAAATGACCATGGTGTTGGTGTGCTTGACTGGCCAGCAAACTCACCAGACCTGAACCCCATAGAGAATCTATGGTGTATTGTCAAGAGGAAAATGAGAAACAAGAGACTAAAAAATGCAGATGAGCTGAAGGCCACTGTCAAAGAAACCTGGGCTTCCATACCACCTCAACAGTGCCACAAACTGATCACCTCTATGCCACGCCGAATTGAGGCAGTAATTAAAGCAAAAGGAGCCCCTACCAAGTATTGAGTACATGTACAGTAAATGAACATACTTTCCAGAAGGCCAACAATTCACTAAAAATGTTTTTTTTATTGGTCTTATGAAGTATTCTAATTTGTTGAGATAGTGAATTGGTGGATTTTTGTTAAATGTGAGCCAAAATCATCACAATTAAAAGAACCAAAGACTTAAACTACTTCAGCCTGTGTGCATTGAATTTATTTAATACACGAGTTTCACAATTTGAGTTGAATTACTGAAATAAATGAACTTTTCCACAACATTCTAATTTATTGAGATGCACCTGTAAATACAGTCAGCTCCAGAACCCTTCATAATGATGAGTGGAAAAAAGGTTAGGAAAAATGTCTTTCTACAGGGTGTTACAAAAGTCTCCATACACAGGGGACTATGTTTGCCAGCATCACGTCGGTTGTGCTTTGGTCAGTGGATGTTCGTGGACGTCCACTTCTCAGTTGGTCTGCAACACGTCCAGTCTTTATGAATTTGTTAATAAGTTTGGCAACAGTGTCACGTGTGATGTGCTTGCCATGTTTCCTGTTAAAGTCCATTGCAACCTTGCGACAGCTTCCCGATCCAGCCATGAGAATGATTTCAATACGTTCTTCTTTTGTCAAAGGCATTCTTAAAGGCTATCTGAAAAAAATATAATATAAACTATCCATCCATCCATCCATTTTCCATACTGCTTATCCTACACAGGGTCGTGGGGCCTATCCCAGGGAACTTGGGGCACAAGGCGGGGAACACCCTGGATGGGGTGACAACCTATTGCACACACATTCACATACCTATTCACACACTGCAGACAATTTGGAAATGCCAATGAGCCTACAATGCATGCCTCCCATAATATATACTAAGTATGAAAAACTTTGGAAGACGTTTAAGTATGGAGATTTTAGGATTAGTCTGATCTTACACTGAAAATATGAAAGAGATCTAACCATTAATTGAATCTATCTAGTATATGAAAGAAACTTGTAAATGTAAAAAAAATGTTTTTTTTAACAAAACCAGAAGAAAAATACACAAATGCACATGATAATTTGCAGTTTGGGATTTGGCTACATAGTTATGTATTTCAGTATCAGTTACTATGTCATCATTTTCTTTTAAATCACTTTTTCACTTTATCAGCATACTGACCTCAGTCTTTTCTATTTTTTTTTAATGGTATTTCAGTTATTATGCACAAATTTAAAACCTGCATAAAACAGGTGGATAGAAACCTCACTATAGTGTTCATCCAGTTCACAATAAAATGGTAAATGATCATCCTCTTTTTTTTGTGTGTGTCTCTAGCTGCCGCTCAGCAGTGATGGAGGAGCACCTCTTTTGGAAATTTGAGGGTGCCATGTTAGGCCTTACTGTTGCCTTTGCACTAGTCGTGATCGGCCGGCAGAGGTCTTTAGACCGCCAAGCCTCGGAAAAGGTTCGCAGGCAGATTGAATCTATTTAGTACTCAGAACTGTATTGAGAAGTATTGTACATGTGATGAGAAGCTCTAAAGCACTCCAGAGTTACAGTGATCATCATTTTGTCAGTGTTCTAACACTGCTATAGTAGCCAGTTTAACTGGCCTGGGGTGTGATCACTGGACACTTGTAGACAAAGCTGGTCATATCTGGATGGATGGACACAATGTTTTTTCTTTTAACTCTGACAGTAAAAGTGGACAGCAGATTACTGCTTCCATGCAACATCTTTTCACACAAGTTGCTCATGATATTCTACAGTGAACTTTTAACTGTGAACCTCCGGGATTTAATAAGGAAGTCAGCATCTAAATCAACAGACAGTATAATAGAAAAGTTTAACAGTTTGCTTGCTTGTGAGATTTTGTACTTAAGATTTTCTGTTCCCTAGCAGATAATGCACAGCTGATACTACATGTTCTCACTAACACTGTACTGATCTTATGTAAAAGGGAGAGTTCATTTTGACATTTGTTCCAATTAAATTGTATTGTGTTCTGCTAAATATTATTTGCCCTGGAACTGTTGTATTGAGATATTTTAATTACAAAATGAATCTGGCCCTGCTTTACTGTGTCTTTTAATAAGTGTGTTGCAAATGAAATTACAGGGAATATAAACATGGACACAGGAATCAGGTTGTTGTTTGTTTCTTTGTTTTATTGTAAACGTAGAAAATGATCGATTTCACATGTTTATGAATTGTCCCACAGGAACCTTAGAAATGTTCTATTTCGCTCTAATTTTACTGATCATGTATAGACATCCATATATTCCACTTTCTCACAAAACAGTTTATTTACAAAAGATTGTATTTCAAGTTTCAGTTTAAAATGTTGTGGTTTTGTTTTTGATTCCAGTCCTTATGATTTTGGTTCTGAAACATGGCTTCTGTTTAACTACAAGTGTTTGCTTGTCATGTTGTGCATAGTCTTCAGTGTGTCTCAGCACCAGTTTGAGGTTTTATTTATGGAGTATTTTGATACATGCCAGGCACTGCACATATTGCTGCTGACCTTTACTCAATTTAAAACATAACTAAACTCTATTATGTAGGTTAATGTGCATATGATACTTTTTAAATGAGCTTGATCAATAATTGTTGGATATGTCTAATATTCCTTTTTTGGTTTTTTTTTTTTTTTTTCTTTTTTTTTTTTTTTTTTTTTGCAGAAGCTACAGCCTTTGCTTTTCAGGTACATGGCTGATCTTTTACCACGCCATGCCTGTCTGGTCATGTGTGTGTGCTCTGGCCATGTAAAGCAAGTTTGCGTTGAGTTTTATAGATTTCATTGATGCAATGAAGAAAAGGCTGCATGCTGTTTTCTCTTTAGCCAGTTTTACTGGTCCACCTGACTTTTTATGAAAGATGTGAGATTTTTATGAAAGATGTGAGACTTTTCTTATTCTCTGTATTTAAAAGGGGACCTGTGGAATAAACCAAATAGAAAGAATTACTGCTGTGTACTTTTTATTTAACATATTGATCTTTATGTTTTGGTATTCTTCATAAAGCAAAATATTTTCAAGTAAGGACTATTTGTCATGCATTTTTATATCACTAATGTGAGATAAAAAATTGTTAAAAAGTGAGTGCATTTTGACAGGAACAGATTTAGCAGTGCTGAGATTCTCTCAGTGAAGAGCAATACTTTACCATTTTGCACTGTAAAGGGTAAAACAAATAAAAACAAATGTTTTTTTTTTTAATGTTTGTGTGCGTGCATGCATGAAACAGAAAAAGACTGTGTGATGGTCAACCCACATGTTTCATTGTATGTGTAATGCATGCAAAAATGGTGTTTGTTATTAGACATACTACAATTATTGTTCACTTCACATGTCCATACTCCAGGAAAGCAGATAAATCTTTTCCTCAACACAGTTATGCCATGTGTTCATTTTTACATGAGTCGATCTTGGCTTCAAATATATAAGAGCTTCGTAATTAGTGTTCTATTTAAACAGTATGCTCAGGCACTGTAAATGTAATGAGAGAAACCAGAGCAAATATACCTGCAAGCAGCAGCTATCAAGCCCTCAGACCTACCCTGGCTTCAGGCTTTTGCCAGAACTTGATGACCACCATGGATGATGTTTGTGCCAAGTTTTATGAGTTTTCAAGCATGCCAAGCACCTCAGAAATGGCCAAAGTGTTGGAAAATAATGATCAGGCCAAAAAACAAAGAGGGTCCTTTGCACCATTGGTGCTTGGGCCCTAATTACAAATTCATTGTTCAGTCATACAATGAATTTCTTAGCCCAGTACCTTAATCTGTACTCACCGATTGTGTTTTGGTGTCAGGGGCTCCAGTGGAAACTTCTCTGCTGGTCCCTCATCCACACAGATAAATAATCTGTAAAACTATGCAAACCTAAATAAACAGTAAAGTCAAGCTTGGGATAGTAAGGATGAGTGAGGATGATCACTGTTGAAAAATCCTGAACTTCTCCTACATCACTGGAAACAGATCAGTGACCCAAGCCTGACTGAAAACAATTCTAACAATTTAAAGGATTTTTCAAAGCTATTAAAGATTCAATCGAACACAATATTTTTACATTTTATAATTTTACTTTCTCTGAAGGAAGTGAATTGCACTATATAGCACCATAAATGCAATGATCTGCTCAGTTAAATCATTTGGATATCGGATTTGGATATATGTGTGTGTGCTACAAATGTCTGTAGAACAGAACTGAAATGTGCAGTTCATGATTTACTCAAATAACAGATTACAATCAGGTTCGGGATAATTTTTATTCCATGTCAGCTGGTTCATTTGGTGCCTTATTCAAATAAATGTCATGTCAATGGTGCACTAACAAAATTCACTGATGCGAACATAGTGTGTATTATCTTGCTTGGCTACTGCTAAAAGGTCTTCTCTGACATAGGAAAGGGCACAATGTCATTAATTCTCAGTGTGCTGTGCTTTAGGAAATTTATTCAGAGATGCTCAGTAAGTGCTCTGTAAAGTTCAGCACCGAGTCAAACACCTTTGATAAGAACATCAGACGCCAAAAACCTATTACTGCAATCAGTTAAAAACCCCATTGGTCAGTACAGCTGACAGTCTGTTGCATTTGTGTCCTTAAATAAAAAAAAAACTCTCACCTTTGTTCCCTTTAATGTTTGTCTTTTAATTATATGACTTGATAATATTCTTTCAAGAATGGATGCACGATATGTGGTCACATTTCACGTAAATAAATACATCATTACACATTTGTCACAGTCGCTTGCTTGATATTTGCTCCCCTTAATGGAAATGTGCTTTTTAAAAGCTTGGATTGTGTTTACATACATATATACGTTTATAATGTATAGTATCTATATAAATGCATATCACAATAAACACAGAATTGGATATTAATTATACAGAATCAATGAGTCTTAAAGACATTTTATTAAACAAAAATAAATAAATGTAACCATACATGTGTCTTTATCAAACATACATGAGAGTTTTACGAACTAGACAACAGTTTTAAGACATCAGCGATGTAAGATCCTATCAGAGCTAGCCACACTATGCCTGATGGAAAGTGGAGTTCTGCAAGCTTGGTTAGTAGCAGCGCAGGAAGAAAGTGTTGCACGCACTCCCTCTCATACAGTCACACAGGCGTCCGATGCGTGGTCCGTGCTTCAGGGCACACCGCTCTCCTACATCGCACTAAACACAAACGTGTGGATATAAACACCATAGAACCGTGTAACTGCACCATGTAATTACGTAGAGAACATTGTTATATTTGCAGAATGTCTGATTGGTTCTTTTGTGCAGAATCGCCACATGACATTACTGTATTGGTTTCATTGTTACTAATCAAAATATCTATAATGGTTTTAAAAAATTAGGGTGAATTCACATATAGTGGGACATATAGTTTTTGGACTTCCACTTGTGTGAATTTTCTTGCCATTAATAAAACAAAATCCCGCACCACATTATACATTTCTGAATCCTCAAGGTGTTGACTAAGTAATAAATAAGTCAGTTATAAACATGCATTTGAGCACTAACATTATGCTTAATTTGTTAAAGTAGTACATTACATTTTTGTTAAAAATATCTTACAACTTTGTAAGATATTTTGTGATCTTACAAAATATAGCCAAAGCATTGGAATTTTTCCTTCCTCAAGCTTTTTGGGGTCAACTTCCGGTCTGATGCTAACCACACCCCCTTATCTGATGTCACATGAATTAAGTCATGTTGCATCAATCAAGCTGTTCCAATGCAAGGACGTAGTAACATAAGCTTTCACTTATCAGGCCAGAAAATAAATAAACTGTTAAACTGTCCCAATTTACCTGATGCCCCAAAATACCTGAATTCATCCTGCATCAATCAACATGTGCTATATACTGTAATTCACCAAATCTGGAGTAGCCTAATATATAGTACTATGCAAAGGTTTTAGGCACATGCAACGAAATGTTGTAGAGCAAAGATGAAAAATTAATTTAAATGTTTCTACTTTAAAAAAAAAAATACTATGAAGAGCAGTAAACAGTAATAAATTAAACACTAAGTCAATATTTGCTTTAATTTTTTAAATTATTATTTATTTTTTGCTTTAGTTTAGTACAATTTGTGCAGTTTTATAAGGAAATGAGCTGGTAAGTTTTATTGAGCATCTTGCAGAACCAGACACAGTTCTTCTGGAGACTTTGACTTTCGCACTTGCTTCTTATTTTTGCAGCAAAAGCCAGCAGCCTTCATTGTGTTTTTTGTCTGAAAAGTGGTCTGTTGATATCTGCTGCTTTCTTTAATGACATACAAACATTTTTCTGTAACATTTTTAATTTTGTGCTGGAAAACGTTGTTTGGAAATCTATGTTTAGAAATCTAAAATGTTTTTGTACTGACTCAATAATGTAGAAGTCATAAAATAAAAATCTACAAGTTTGTACTAAAACAAAACAAAACAAACAAACAAACAAAAAAAATAGGGTGCCTAAGACTTCTGGACAGTACTACACACACACACACACACACACACACACACACACACACACACACACACACACACATACACACACAGAAATGCTGGGTGTTAATTGGGGTATTTTCTATGCAATATGCATAATTTACCACTGGCTACACAACAAAAATACATTCTTTATAAAAGGCAGCCTGGGTATTAAGGAGCATTACAGAACATGAATGTAAATATTTTGCCTAGGAATTAATTCACTAATACATGTTCCTTTATACACAGCAAAATTATAATAAGTGTTTAAAATGATCTTGAAGGTTGTGAATTTCACTTTACAGTTGTACCATCCCGGGAAAAAAAAATACGGCTGATTTATTTGCAAATTTGAAATAAATCAGACATAATTTCTCATGTAAAAGTGTGTAAGAGATTAGAAAGTACTAAGCTGTATTAGTTATTAAAATAAGTCTTACCCTTGGAATGATGCTGGCTCTTTTATCCAGTGCTATCGGACTGTCTCCGTCTCCTTCCAGAAGGCTTTCCAGTGCTTCAGCCTGAGCAGAACAAGGAAAATATATAAATATTTTCAAAAATATGTACAGTTCGTAAAAC
Organism: Cranoglanis bouderius; assembly: GCA_023630585.1. Lineage (NCBI taxonomy): Eukaryota > Metazoa > Chordata > Actinopteri > Siluriformes > Cranoglanididae > Cranoglanis > Cranoglanis bouderius. The sequence continues at coordinate 13,337,146 of CM042551.1, forward strand.
TTATACTAAGACAAGAGACACAAACTGCGTTTACACCTGATCATTTAATTTGTCTTTGTATCTTTTAATCACGCGTATCAGAAGAACAGATGCAATAAGAGAAGCTAAGTTATAAAATATGAAATGATGGATAAACCAAAGTTTTGATGTTGTTGTTTTACCATGTCTCTGGTGACCAGCTGCTCCTCGGACATGGCCAGTCGGTGGTCCAGAGAAGTGTGAGCCTGACACACAGTGCTGAGCAATAACACACACACGCCAAGATACACCGCTGTCCTGATGCTGTCCATGCCGCTGGAGAGAGTTTAAAGCAGACAGTTCACAAAATTCCGCACGTCTTCGTTCGCAGAATCGCTGCTTGCAAAACTTTCCCCATTTCTCTATTTATACAGCGCGAGCGCCTGACTGACGCATTCGAGTGACGTCATCACTCCCGTCCTTTTCCGACAGGTGTAAATAAGTCTCTCAAATGCTAACTGCAATATAAGGTCAAAAGATAGCCCCAAAAGAGGGAGAAAAGAAGATGACAGCTGATATGTAGTGCCTATAAACGTCATATTTACTGTATGCAAGCAAAGAGAGAGAGAGAGAGAGAGAGAGAGAGAGAGAGAGAGAGAGAGAGAACTAGTCATCTCTGACTGAACAATCTGAGAAACCCTATACTGCATATAGGGATTTTTCTTTGTAATAGTGCCCATGGTGTTATTGGAGCTCAGTTTGCAGGGGTGGAAGGTATAAAGACATCCACATCAGATTGTTAGCTTTAAATAAATGTCTTTAAATGGATTGTTTTGGACTTTTGTGGAACCAAGTATGACAGCACCAACAATGGTAGTATGAAAAATACCCACAATGGTATGCTGGGGCTGATTTCTTTCTAGCCCAGTCTGTAGATTAGGGGTGTAGTGTATCTATATAAATGCATATCACAATAAACACAGAATTGGATATTAATTACACAGAATCAATGAGTCTTAAAGATATTTTATTAAACAAAAATAAATAAATGTAACCATACATGTGTCTTTATCAAACATACATGAGAGGTTTACGAACTAGACAACAGTTTTAAGACATCAGCAACGTAAGATCCTATCAGAGCTAGCCACACTATGCCTGATGTTTGGACTTGTTTTGGACTTTTGTGGAACCAAGTATGACAGCACCAACAATGATAGTATGAAAAATACCCACAGTGGTATTTTGGGGCTGATTTCTTTCTAGCCCAGTCTGTAGATTAGGGGTGTAGCTAAATACAAATACAATATTCAGATTGAACTGGGGAAAAAAAAAAGACAAATTAAACTAAATAAAAATGAGTACATATACATCTGTAGCACATCATCAGCAGTGCCTGAGAAGGTGCCTATGATATACAGTCATTGGTCCTTTTTTCCTCAAAATAACTATATTATTATTATAAGTATGTAATAATAATAAGTAAGTAATAAGTAATAAATAATAAAGTAAATAATAAGTAATAAATAAGAAGATAATAAATGTACATAGACTAAGCACACATTGTCCAGTCAAAGTACAAACTGCACAAAAGGTCAGATCATAGAACCATAAGTTTAGTATTTTTGGTTTGAATGAAAGAGTTACGTCTTTTCTGTTTACCATGTTTGGTATTCAGACCCCAATAGAGCATTAGGAAATTGAAGTACTTAATAATGAGAAATCATGAATGTAGCTGCCTATCTTTCTTTACATGTGTGTGTAATAGTTTGCCTTACATAATTTTTTATTATGCCGTTGATGAGACATTTAATATAATGCATTGATCAACACTAATAGTTTCATTGTCGAGTTATTGTTAGATGACAACTTGTGGTGTTCAAGATAAAACAAGGCTTTATCTTAGGACCCATAGCCTCCTGTTAGAGCAAATTATCTGTCAGCATAATGTTTACTTTCTTTACTCCATGGATGACACAGAGCTATATATGTCCCCTAAAACCCAATGACAGCTGCTGTTAAATGTCTCTAATTATTTGTCTTGAAGATATCAAGAGATGGATGACTTTCAGTTCCACCAATTAAATGAGGGCAAGTGAAAATACTATTTTAGTTGTTCCCAGTAATCACATTAACGTTCTTGTTAATAATCTTGTCCAACATTCCCCTTATGTATTTTCTATTTTATGAACTAGAGAAAATAATTGAAACATTTATTTCTTCTTGCATTGACTACAGTAAGTCAATATGCAATGAGGTTAATCAGTTCTTATTATCATGTTTACAGTTAGTACAAAATGCTGCTGCCATATTGTTCACTGAAGAAAGACTATATTAACCCAGCACTTTTCACCATGGAAAGATAAGGCTAAAACCTCTTGTAGAAACCTGCATGACCAAGTCAGGTAATCAATTTGAGGACAATTAAGATTAGCAATTATCTTGAACCACGATAAAAAACATTACCAATAAAAGACACCCCACTACACAAATGAGCCTGTTTCAGTTTTGTTTTGAGCTGTTGTTTAGTAATGCAATAAGACTTGAAATATTGAAATTAATAATAAACTTTGATCCTTTTTAACAGTAGACAATAACCATATCAAAGTTTACTCTGATGAGGAAAATTAGATTTAAATGGAATTAGTGTGCAAAATGTTTTAAATGGAGTATATTGATGGGTTCCACCTTGCTTTCACAAAGGGAAATCGTGTTTGTGTGAAGGGGCTTGTGTTTGTGTGAAGCTCCAGGGGATTCATTTACATGTTTGATAGGTCTGTGTGAAAAAGTATGTTGGTTAAAAACATAGGTTTGTCCCAAGAAAACTGGTTAATGAACAAGGCAAGTCTGTGTTCATCAAGATTCTGAATGCCGATTTCAAATGCTGAAAAACAGTATGTGTAAAATGTGTAAGTAAGTGTAAAAAATGTAGTAAGTCTAAAAGTTAAAATGTGCAAATTCTTGATGTTTAAAATGCTCCTCTGGTAACAATTGTGTCCTCTTTGTGCATTAAAAGAAGGCCATTCAATTTTTTCTACAACAGAAAAGATGTGGATTCATGTGAAGTGTGAATCATACTATGATTCTGACAAGGTGTGATATTCTTAATGAGAGCAGCTCCTAATCGCCATGACACCAAGCACAGATATCTAAGATCAACAGGTGGAATAATGACCTGACGATATGAATCCTAGCTATTTCACCCAGCATTAGGGTTTGTTTTGGCAGCACCATGGCTCCTGTTAGTATTAAATGCAAGAACAAACTGTTCATGAACTTTTAATATTTTAATTATGTTTGGGGCATTTCTTCTAACACTAGCTAGATGTGAATTTAAGCGTTTGAGACAGAGAATAATCTTCTACAGTTTTGCACTAAAGCATATACAAATAATTACACATGTATTTAAAATTTAACACATTATATGCTCTGATAAAACATCACTGAACTCATGGATGCAAAATTATTAGTCTCTTTTATCATAGAAGTTGTCTTTGGGTTCTGTATTTTGAGTCATGTCTTAAGAGTAGGTAAATAAATGAATTAATATATAAGTTCGTTTTGTAGGGACATTTGTAAACTTTCTAGACTTTTATAGAGAACCTTGGACTTTTCTGTCAAACGATATTTCATTAGACTCTACCATGACACATTGTGTCATACATTTTTTATAATGCTTAGCTTGATCCTGTGTGTTCCACAAGGTTAATGTGGTACCCAGTTGAATAGTTGAATAATGGCCTGATAGTGTGGAGATGGAGAGACATGGCAGAGCCTGAAGCACTGAATAATGCAAGATCCACACAAATAAGCAACATAAATAAACATCCACATGTGCAGAACCTCTCCCTGCTAGAACATTGCATGTTTCCCTCTTTACAGCCCTGGTATTATAGGCAGAAATGGATCGAGGCTTTTTTCTTTTCCACTGAGCAAATGCCATTGTGTTGTGTTATATATGTACATGTAGGCGAGGAGTTTTAGCTGAGATATTTCCTGAAAAGTGTAATGCAAAAATATTACAACTGACTGTAGACTACCTTGCACATTATGCGAACTTGTGTGCAATATGAGATATTTTTGTCACTTTTAATAAATCATGATTTTGAGTTAATTACACTTGAAATCTTAAGTCTATGTTTTGTAGGTAAATAAGTTAAGCAAACTTAGATTTTTTTATTTATGGGTCCAAAACACAACATTTTAAGTAATGTTTAGTCATTATTACTTGACTGTTTAGGGTTTACAGTGTATGATTTTTGTCAGATATCATATTATTTAAGTGGTCTTGGAAACTGCATGATACAGTATCTGAAATCAGTTTACAGTTATAATCAGGTTTGAAAAAATCTGCTAAAAACAAATATATTTAAGCCCAATAATCAGCTTATCTTGTGCATGTATACCAATAAACTGTCTTTAGGAGAGAGAAAAAGGAGATTCTCTCCATCTTTGGCTCAAAATAGAGACAGCTTTAAGATGGATAGCATTATGTACAATTTGCAACCCAAATATATGCAAAGTTTTTCTGAAAAGTGAGGTTTCTTATGTTTTTATTACAGTTTAATTCACATTTCTTGCCAGAATTTATATACAGAATAGAAAAATAAATCTTTGTAGAACTCATTAACTCCTCATGCTCAGATCATAACAGGACTCTGAATTCATGTATGAAATCAAGTCATTTCTAACATTTCTCAAATTACTCAACATCTAATAATAAGCATTTCTTGATTCACTTATACATATTCTTTTGTTTGAGTTTTTTTAGAGTTCCTTGGTTAGAGTAATTTTTAGAGTATGTAAATTGGTTAAATTAAACACAAATACTAAAATAAAAGGTCAAAAAGTGCTTTTGACTGTCAGTGCATTTACCATTAATGTGACTTGTAAGACTCGTTGGCCTCAAGTAACCTCAAGTTAATTATGTTGACAACCAACCGAGAAGAAATATAACATAATAGAGTCAAAATATATACTGTATTGTACAGGATGTCTGAAAGTCAAAATCCAATGAAAATATGTTGAGCAAATATGTTGATCTGAATATGTTGAGCAAAATCCATAAAAAACATACAGTGGCTGAGAAAATGCATAAAGCATAGAGGTTATCATGTGTATATGTTGTAAATAATAAATAAAAAAATTAAGTACAGTACATGTAGTTTTATTCTCACTGGACTTTTCAGACACCCTTTATAGTGTATAGCTATATATTATATAATGTACAGTGCGGTGAAAATGTATTTGCACCATCCTGGTTTCTTCTGTTTTTGTGTATATCTCATACTAAATAGTTTTACATCTTCAAACGAAATACAACATAAAACAAAGGCAACCTGATTAAACACACAATACCATTTTTATTTATTTGTTTTTTACTGTAGCACAATTTTGGCCCACTCTTCTTTGCATAAATGCTTTGGTTCAGCCACATAGGAGGATTTTCAAGCTTGAACTGCCTGTTTAAGGTCCTGCCACAGCATCTAGTCAGGTTCAAGTCAGGACATTGACTAGGCCACTCGTAAGCTTTAATTTTGCTTTTTTTTTAACCATTCGGAGGTGGACTTACTCCTATGCTTTGGATCATTGTTTTGCTGAATAATCCAGTTGCGCTTGAGTTTCAACTCACGGACTGAAGCCCGGACATTCTCCTTTAGGATTTTCTGGTAGAGAGCAGAATTCATGTTTCCCTCAATTATTGCAAGTTGCCCAGGCCCTGAAGCAACAAAGCATCCCCACACCATCACACCTCCACCATCATGCTTGACCATAGGTATGATGTTCTTTTTGTGTAATTCTGTGTTTGTTTTATGCCAGATGTAACGGGACCCCTGTCTTCCAAACATTTCCACTTTCGACTCCTCAGTCCACAGAACATTCTCCCAAAAGGTTTGAGGATCATCAAGGTGTGTTTTGGCAAGATTCAGATGAGCCTTAATGTTCTTCTGGGTTAGCAGTGGTTTTCACCTCGCCACGCTTCCATGGATGCTATTTTTGCCCAGTGTCTTTCTGATAGTGGAGTCATGAACAGTGACATTTATTGATGCAAGAGAGGCCTGTAGGTCCTTTGATGTTGTCCTTGGCTCTATTGTTACTTCCTGGGTGAGTAGTTGCTGTGCTCCTGGAGGAATTTTGGAAGGTCAGCCAGTTCACTACTGTGCCGAATTTTTCCATTTGGAGATAAAGGCTCTCACTGTAGTCCTTTGGAGTCCTAGAGCCTTTGAAATAGCTTTGTAACCCTTCCCAGACTGATGTATTTCAATTACCTTCATCATCATTTCTGGAGCTTCTTTCAATTTTGGCATAGTGTGTTACTGGATAAGACTTTTAACCAACTTCATGCTGTTGAAAAAGTTCTATTTAAGCTTTGATTTGATTGAACAAGGTTTTCAGTAATCAGGCCTGGTTGTGTCTAGTCCAGCTGAACCCCATTATGAAAGCAGTTTCAACTTTTTTGCTTCAGTAAATAACATTTTCGTTTAAAAACTGTATTTTATGTTTACTCGGGTTGCCTTAGTTTTATCTTAGGTTTTGTTTTAATTTCTGAAACAATTTAGTATGAGATATACACAAAAACAGAAGAAAACAGCAAATACCTTTTCACAGAGAGGGGAAAAAGCTAAACTGTGAGCACAAATTATTGCACATTTTACAAAAATGCTGTAAATTAGGTCATGTGTGATTATGTTCATAATGGTAATAAATGTAGGACTATCTTTACTTGAAAAACATAATAATGATCTCTAGGTGACCTTAAGTGTCACCTAGTGAATCCTAAGTGTGATCTGAGTAACTTCCAGTGAGTCTATCTATTATCTGCCTATCCTTCCTCTGTTTTGACACCTTTAGGAGATAGCTAATGTCAGATAGCCTGCAGACTGAGATGAAATGTGCTTTAATTAAGTCTTCAGTTGAGGAGATGTGAGAGTAGTAATGAGACAGGTTGGGGTGATGAGAATGTCAGGGATCTGTTCTTGCAAAGATGTTTGTTATTATTAATGGTCTGGATTTGCTCCAAGTCAGCCATAAACATTTAACCAAAAATGATCTAGATAGAAAATGAATTCCGACAAAAATACTTATTGAAAGTATGTGAAAACTGAATGTTTTCTGTAAGATTAATACATGTATTTATTCATTTTTTCATTCATTTTCCTTCTGCGTTTTCCTGGTGGGGGTTGCAGTGACAGCAGGCTGAGAAGGTCAGTCCAGACTCATCTACATTTATACTACATCACTACAGTCATAATAATCATAGAGAGAAAAATTACAATTACATATAATGCTTATGTTTGAACAGATATGGTACCATTGCTGGAGTCCCAGCCCCAGACAAATGATCTGGACCACCAACATTCAACCAAATTAGACCAGAAGGCATTTCAGTTAATGTTGCTTGTCAGTTCAGAACGTTCCACCCCTACACCAAAGGGAGAAGCTGCAATTGTTTGAATTATAAACATCAAAACAGCTATCTTCGGCTAACCAAAATCACTGACTATACCTTTAAGCACGAGGCAGTCAGAACAAACACTGCCAGAGGAATCTGGTTAATGTTCGCTGAAGTCCAGTGATTAGCTGCTGAGCTGTTACTGCTAGTCAGATTACTAATTTCCAATTTCTTGCCATGAGGGTATAAACTATATTTGGCAGGTCTTTCATACGCATATGGACTTGGTATCTACTGGGGTAAGCCATGTGGCCTGACCAACCATTCTCAACTGACACACAGTCAAAGAATAACGATGTATGTCCCTGCTTCTCTTACAGCATATTTAAATGTGATATTATTGCAACCAAGGTTGTGTTTAAAATGATTAACATTAGTTAAGCCATCCAAAAGTTCTGTATATGGGCCCTGAAGTGATTTGTTACACCGATACTCACCGATAACTTCCATGCTAATGAATGGCGAGCAATTAAAATTAGCAATGTTTTTGTCATGCAGTAGTATTCTCTGAAGCATGATAATAGCTTGTGCATCTCTACCTTATTTATTGCCTTGTATGTCAGTAGGTTGTTAGGGATCTGGAAGCAGCAATTTTCTCTGTTAATAAATTTCATAGTTTATAGTTTCTATTTCCATAGTATGAGAGTGTGATAAAAGCTTTAATAGATTAGCTTAGATCATACTTAGGAATTAAATTAAAGCTGTGTAGTTTAGGAGTTAAAACTTTGCAGGCAGGACAGAGTACAGGTCTGAATCACTGCACCAGCAGCTCCAAAGCTTCATTCATTTTTATGATTGAGCTTAATATCTTTTTCCTGCCACTTAAAGCCTGAGGAAAACATAATGGCTCACAAGCTAAATATACATTCATACCATCATTTTAAGGTCACAGTTTGCCAGCATGTAATTAAATCCCTGTATTCATCTATTTGCGAATAATTCTTCAAAAGGTTGAGGGGAAAAATCACTCAAGCCACACAAAAATTATAACATTCAAAAACAAATAAGTTAGCAACAGGTAGCATTTTTAAAAATATTTATCCCATTTCAGTGTTAGGTAGTTTGTAGTGAATGACATCCATATAAGGTTTTTTCTCTGTTGAGTTTCCTCTAAGCATGTTAAGTAACATGTTTAGCATGTTATTTGTCCCAAACAATCTGTCCAGGTTGTATAATCTGCTCCCTGTATCACAAAGTATGGAGCCCCTAAAGACATGATGTAATTTTTAAATAGCTAAAAACATATTTCAAAAAAACAATTTCAATATGAAGCCTCTTCTCTGTCCTTTCATAAGCTATGTAATAAAGAAATCTGTTTACGACAGAAATGGTAAATGAATCCACAGTGCATCCCTTTCACCTAAAACAACAACAAAAAAAGAATAGCTCTATAGACTAATATATGAATAACTAATATACAGTGAAACTGTATTGTTAGCACTGTTAAATAAAAGAGTTAAGAGTAAGAATAAACCTGCAATAACAATTCAGTAACAATTCAGTAAAACACTGTTTCTTCAGTCTGCCTGCTTAAACAAAAGTAAGAACTTGGGTTACTAATCACTTTAAAAATATTCAACGTTGTAGAAATGAAAAATGGCAAGTGATATTAATCTCAATGCAATTACTATCACACACTGCTAGTATGCCCTAAATATGAAAATAAAAGAGATAATTTTTCCTTTAGTGTGAATAAACTGTACAGAAATGCCTTTGAGAACAGAAGCTGTATCACTGGTTTTGAGATGAATGAGCAGAAATTGTGAATTATGTGATTATGCAGCAGTATCATAGCACAGGGTTATGTTACAAATATTACAAAAATCGTTTTCTTCTATACATACAGACTGATGTCAGTAATATTACAGTAATATTCAAGAGTTTTCCTTAAGCTTATTTTTTTATGCTCCTTTGTATTTATCCCTTGCATGCACTTGATTTATAGTGTACATGTGTGTTCTATGGAAATTTCAGTCATTTATTGTGTTGTGCAGTGCTCAAAGGCAGAAAATTGTAATAATGTATTCAGTATGTTGTCTCAGTGTCTTGTTGCTCATCAAGGTTCACTCAGAAACACAGAATAGCTGTTTCTCTGGTATTAGTGTGACTCCTCATATTAACATCCTTTGTTTTTCCTGTTCTCTGTCAATTTTCTTGCTAGCTTTAAGATTCATTATCACAGAGTTATCGTTTAGCCATAACCTGGATGTGTCAGAACGTCTGCCCCATTAACGGCTTGTGAATGTTATAATATTTCAATAAGCCCTAACTGCCCAACCACAAATAATTGATATTGATACAGTGTGCACATAATAAAGCAGATTTGTGCTTCTAAGGTGTCAGTGGTTTACCAGAATTTTCTCTAAAATCTAGCAATTCATGACCATCTTTGTTAAAGTTCATTAAGGCCAGAGATTGATTATTAACATAGTTTTAAATATCCGCATGGTTCTTTACCTTCTTAAAAAATAAATAAATAAATAAATAAATAAATAAAACATTTCTTTATTGGTTTAAGTAAAAATATTTATTTAGAATTATTAACAACATAGATGTTAGCTCACAAAAACTAAATCCCAATTTATCTTTCAGTGAACGTTTTTTGTACCAAGTTTATAAAACATAAATGCAAATTTTAGTATTTAAAGCATAATACTTAAAGCATTACCCTTACAGAAATCACACAAACTTCACCTGTGAATAATTACTTTATACACTGATTGTTGTTGTTGTTTTGTTTTATTTTGGGGTTTTCTTGGGTTTTTTTTCCACAGAGATTCATTTGTTTTCACATGTGAGTTTTTTTTTTTGTTTGTTTATTTGTTTTTTGTTTGTTTGTTTGTTGTTGTTTTACAAATGATTCATTTATTTTCATTTGATTTTTTTTTCCACATGTAAACACATTATTCACATTAGGTAACGTAGTTGAGTTCACGTGCAATTTCAGGGCATATGTGAAATGGATCTTCACATGTTTTTCACATGTGATCACATATTACTCACATGGGAAAAATGATGCATGATCATGTGTGAAATGTATGATTTTACTGTAAGGGTATATCCACCCAGGAGCTCTGAGAAAGTGGTGCTAATGAAAGGAGTGCATTTGCTTAGGAAAGTGTCTGTGTGTATTCTATGCATTGTGTAAGACTTGTCAGGATATTTGTACTTTCTGCTCCGACATTCATAGTGTGTCCATGTTTCTAAAGTAATAAAATCGGAGTCAGTTTTCAGAATAATGAACTGGTATAAAGGAGTCATATATGATATAGTGTAGTAATGCATTTTTCAGTGAAGCAATCTTAACTGATAAATGGTATTAAGCTGGTATCAAATATAATTTGGGAATTTGTGCTCTGTTAATATTTTTCATATGTGAAGTGGACTGGGAGAAACAGACTTGATGCTGTGTGCATAATGATCTGATGTAAAATGATGTAAAATGTGGAGGCAACACATGTGCACACACAGACACATACACTGGAGCATTGATGCTAGTTTCATTCTTTGCAGCACTTTGCTTATTAAAATAGGCTATATTATACACTATTATTATAAAAAGTCCCTTAAAATTGCACTGAAAATTCATTCATATCTAACATTCAATTTTTTTTACATTCATAAATCCATAATGTCTTTATTTTTCTATGCCTGTTTAGCCAAGACTTTTTGTCCCTCTTTTCTACCATTATAAGGCACACTTTGAAAGTTATCAAAAGCCCCTTTTCTTGATTAAGCTAAATTTGTCTTTCCAGTAGTCCATACTGTTCAATTAAGCTGCATGTCTTACACATCCTCTGTGTCTAGTTTGAGTTTGTTGGGTTTGTAGTGGAGATGGGGTCTTGTGGTGTCTCCTGTTTGCATCATTACAGCAGTGGAAGTCTAGAAAGTGTTATACTGTAGCTGCTCCTCTGCCATGAGAGGTTTGCTCATTTGATTATGTCTGTGTGCCTCTCTCCCTCAGTCTCATTTCGCCAAGTCTCTGGTCCTCCATTGAGGTTGCTTGTCCATCTCTGCCTTTCCGTTGAGTCCTGGGAAAAGAAAGAACACAGTCAAACACAGCCACACAAGTGATGTCCTTGGTGTGTAACATAGATATGCACACTATATGGCCAAATGTTTGTGACCACCTAACAATAACATTCATATGTGCATTTTAAATTTAATTTTCAGATGTAATCCCTCACCGCTGTTAAAATAACCTCTCCTCTTCTGGAAAGGTTTCTACTAGATTTTAGAGTGTGGCTGTGGGGATTTTTGTTCATTCAGCCACAAGAGCCTTAATGAGGTCATTCATTGATGTTAGGTGAGGAGGTCTGGAGCGCAGTCAGCATTCCAGTTCACCCCAAAGGTGTTCAGTGGGGTTGAGGTCAGGGCTCTGTGCAGGGCACTCGAGTACTTCCACTCCATCCTTGTCAAACCATGTCTTCATGGAGCTTGCTTTGTGCACAGCGGCATTGTCATGCTGGAACAGGCTTGGGTCTTCACTGGCCCATTGTGGACATATTTGCTGGGACCCAGGTGACCAGTCAAACAGGGCAATAATTATAAGAACTTAATAATACTTATAATAACTTTGATACAGATGGGTTGTGATTTTCACTGTTGCAACTAAATTGAAAACATTATGGATTCCCACTTTGAGAATTAATGCTTTAAAGAAACTGTTGTGTACAGTTCTTTATAGTCCCTTAAATATATAACTACAAAAAAGTAATTTTTATGCTGTAAATGTGAAATTAGGTAGATATCATATCGATCCTCTTAACATTCCATGTAGTTAAATACTTTTCCTATAGCCTAGGTTTCGATCGCCCTCTGTAGACAGTCAAAAGAATTACATGGATATTTAAATGCATACAGTATTTTACCAGTACTAAATCAAACAATCATATGATTGACGTGACATAAGACCAAATAGGAAGTGCACAGTGTGGTTTGGGTTTGCATATCGAGAATAGCCATTGCACTCACCTCATCTGTTAGTGTGTGATGGTGTCCAGTGATGTGCAGTGTGTGTCCTATAGGAGTCTGAGCAGCTGATGAGCAGCCAGGATCAGTATGAGCAGTGAGCTTGGATATAATGTCCTAAAGGCCTGAGATGATCAAAAAAGAGCAGCTGTGTCAATAGATGTCGCATTACCAGCAAAACATAACCAGTGAGTGATGGAGGTGTACTGTGTATACTGGCAAAATTCTTTCTTAAAATCTAGACGTGTTTGTGTCTTGACTAGATGTTGACTTCCCTCAAATCTTATAAGAAGATCTTATAAGAAATTGTCCTGTAATCCTAATTTCCTTAACTTAAAATCTGTGACAGAAAACCTGTAAGGCATTTGATATTCTATTTGATGTACTTTGTTTATCTGTTTACCAAACCTATATTCTGTTTATGTTGCTGGTCCCATTATAAAAGCACTGCTTTGGCATGATTGTAAGGGTGGGGCAGGTGAGTTAGTAAATCATCTCATCATCTTATATCTACTTCCTATTCTTTCACATGTAACCTTGATAGATAAAAACCTAATGAACACAGTGATTTAAAAAAGAAACTGCCCAGCCTCCTAGTTTAAAGGGATCCACTGTTTAAAGAAACAAAACCCAAAATTACTAATCACAGGCTTTTTTCTTTACAGAGAGTTTTGTGATACTGCAGGAGACAGGCGTCATTTACATGGTACTTACAGATAACAGAGCTTACCCGAATCTGAATGTATTTAATGCTATCATTAAGCTTCAGTGTAACTCTGGATATCCTTGTGATCAGTGCTGAAATCTTTATACATTGTATTTATTTTGTATTTGTACAAAATGTATTTGGTGCATATATTTAGACATAAATGCATTTATTACTGCTTTAAAAGAAAATGAAATTCATGACGTGAGACATCTTGAATCTATCTAAAGCAAGGCTGAAGGATTGTCCAAAAATGCTGCTGTTGATAGAGTGCTGCTCTACATAGCAGGCACAATGTAAACCATTAAATCTTTATGTCTTAATGCAGAGATCTGATAGCATTTGTTGTCTGACAACAAATAGAGGAGTTGTTTGCTTTGGCGAACAAGATTAGCAGAGCCATTTTTTTATGTGTCATTCCTCTGTACTCCCCTACATGCTGGCTCAAGTAGATGGAGAAGGCTATGACTGGCAAAAGTTAATACTTTCAGGGTGAGTTGCTTGTCCAGATTGTTGTTCCAACAGTAACTCTATAGGGTAGACTTAGAATGACTATCGTCAGGCTAATGATGATAATAATCATATAATATAATAGGAATGTGACCCTCACAGTGTGCTATTCTGACCTTTATGGTGATTGCAACATGCTAGGAATTTACCCTGTAGAGTTTTAGCATGGATTTACCTTTAGGGGTCTTTTTTTCCAACCTTAGTCCAGAGACATTTGTTTAGATTCCCAAACTAAAAATATGAGGTGGGGAAATTTATCCTGTGGATCTTTGAGAACTGATCAACCCACTGTCATAATTCAGAGTCATTGTTTGGTTTCCCAGCCTAAATGTGGCTATAACACGGGTAGGGGAATTAAGATACTGTAGTGCTACACTAATGAGAGCCATGTGTTTACATTTAGGTTCTTTTCAGTACAAGTCAGTAGTATCTGTAATGACCTTCCCACACAATCTGAAAATATTGCAAGATAACAAGAACATACAAGATTTGATGTAATTTATTACTTTATGTATTACTGTAATTACATTTTATTGCTCTCTACAGGCATACATGTTAGGAGATGAATATGTTTGAGCTTACCCAGGCGCTCTGCAAATGTCAAAATATTTCACAACTTTTGTTTATCTGTGGTTTATTCACATAAAGCCGTGACACATAAAAGGGCTGAGTATGCATTTCAGACACTGACCACGTTACTTGGTTCATTGGGAACTCAATTCAGTACTAACTCAAAGTCCAACAGACAAGTTTTTGGCAAGTTTCATCTGAAAAGCTTAGTCAACCCTCACAATCAGAGAAACTCCTGCTATCCTTTTCATAAGAATTCATGAGTTATTTTGTGTCTCAGAAAAAAAAAAACAGCACATTCAAACTTTTACATAGTTTTTACGTTTGAGATAGGAAGACAGCATCTTCATCACACTGCTTTCTAACTCAAAAGGGAGAAAGGTAGTATAAATGAGCGGAAAGTGTTTGTACCTTGCTTGGCTGAGTGGACACCGTAGTTTCTGGATCTGTTTGGCTTATATCCAATCCCACATTTTCATCTTCAGATTCCTTTTCCCTAATAAAGGTCTCCAGGGCTTCACTGCTGCTGTTGCCTAGTCAGACAAGTGCAGTATAAAAATGAACCGTTCTGTACAACCATGTTGTACAAACTATTCCTGATATAAAAACTATCAAAACGTTTCAGGTGTAGAAACAATATGTTCATAGTGAAAGATGGAACAGTGGTAGATAAAAATACATACTGAAGAAACTGTAGTCAAATGTGGCATTGTAGTCGTAATCTGGTAAAGGTGTAGAATCATATTCATACTCGGAGATTTTAATTACAGCTGTAAAGATAAAAGGTAAAATTTAGGGGGATTTTGAAATCTGCTTATGTGGTATCTGCTGAGAATAACTGGATAACTCTGGATAAAGTGAAGGACTACAATTTATTTGTTAGAATTTCACATCAACATTATGTTGATTTCCTTTTCCTAAGAGCATAAATTCTCCAGTGCCATCTTATTATTCACTTATTCGTCTTAATGCATATTTTTCAGTAATAGCAGTGAACGTAGTAGGAAAGATACATAGTTAGTGAAAACTGGACCTATCTGGACCTGTCATCCTGAGAATTTAAACAACACAAACATGTTATTTTTAGAAAGAAGATCTTCAGTTCACCAGATGCAGCTGAACAGCATCTCATCATTTTTCACTCATTTAACACATTTCAACTATGCCTCCCAACTTTAGTGAATGTTGTAGTGGAAGGAGAGTGTAGTTGGTAACTTGAGCTCTCTGTATCAGCCTCCTTATATAGCCGTTTGTCAGTTATGTGAGTCTGATATATCCCATGATATTTGTGCAGGTGTGGAATTACCGTTCTATTGAAGAATGAATGAAGAGAAAACAATGGCAGCTGTCAAGAGTGTTTCTGACAAGCCTCATAGTAAGCATGGTTATCTCATATCTCAGAAATCAAAAGGCCCTCAATCTCCAGCATGACACCTTTATGTAGATCGGGTTCATGTAGAAATGTGCAGTGTGACAACACACTATATGAAACACTATTCAACAGGCAGTGGTGGATCATCACAGGTCTTTTGAAATATTCAAACCAGAAGGTGTCCTGTTTCAGAAGTTCTTTTTGGAAAGTGTTTTAAAATGGCCCAACCCCCACACCCAGATGTTCTCAAGTTTAATACATTTGGGTTAAAAGTTCTTATGTGATATTACATTATATGATACTAATAGGTCAGCTCAGACCAAAGCAAGTTGGTTGATTCACAAACAGAGTAGGGGAGACTAATGCATGCATGGTTATATTAAGGGGGGGGGGGGGGGGGTATGTTCTTAAAAGTGTCTCCTGGTGACTTCAGCATTCAACGGAAACTGGTAAGGCCATGGTTATCTTGTAGCCTTGACATGTAGCATTTGTGCAGTCAGTGTTGATCCTTCTCTGGGTTTGGGTTCAAAAGTAAAGAAGATGAGAACTGACCCTGAGAAACCACTTCCTCATCCAGGGAAGGAGTTGAATAAATAATCTGTCATGCTTGTCTTTTAGATCTAATTCATTTACACAGCTGCATGGTTGGTCGAAAGCAATGAAATTCAAGAACATTTCTTTGGGGAATATAGTAAATATTCACACAATAGAATAGAACCCCAGGGAGCTCTTCATATTTCTAAACCATATCTGGATTCCTTACTCTGTCTGTGGAGCTATGTATATGTGGTGATGTTGGGAAAATATTGTTGATGATTGGTAATTGTTAAAACATCCTCTTTCATCACTTTAATTCACACTCACTCCCATGCATACTCTCCATTGGAATTTCAGTTCAATCCATGTTCTGGCTTGAATTTTCTATGACATTGTAAACCATGGGACCCTGTGCAGTTAAGGCAGGTCATATATCCTGAAAAGTGGGCTGCAGTACAAACCCTGGTATGTGTCATTTACCAGATCTGGCCTTACAACAGATGGACTTTGCATTTCAATCTCTAAGACATTGTTCTGTCCTGTGCTGAACTTAAGAAATGGCCCATATGTTTTAGTTGATGGCAAGTTGCCAAGACCACTAGAGAATCTCCTCAGCCTGACTTAACTGTCTCATTATAAAACAGCCCTCCAGGAACAAGGGATGAATGGGAAGCTCTCAATGAATGCTGATTTTTTTTGTGCTAATAATATATCTGTTTAACTAAAGGCAGAGGGAGTCTCACACAGTGCTTAGGTGTGACATCTGATAAGACTTGCTACAAGCTATGAGCTAAAAGATAGTCAGGGCTGTCAAGCCATGCCCCAAGCCATGATCCAGCCATTATACTCTCTAATAGTATGAGAGGCAAGGGTGAAACAGGGCTGAGAGCTATTACCTGGATCTACACCAATATACAATTAGGATAATAAACAGCATGGAGCTAAATGCTTTAACATGTGAGACAAGTGTCTAGCCAATCTGCTATTATGTGGTGTTTATTTAAATGTAGCAGGGTAAGACAGACACCTACTATTAATTTTAGTTTCCTTGTATGAGACAACATTGGGAATAGGATCTCATGACCTCTGCCAACCAATTCAGTAATTTTACAAAGTTTTGAAAGTTTTCCTGCTCAAACAATATCAATGCCATATTTCAGTTTCTGCTAGGTTAACTGTTTTAGGGTGAACTCACTTACGGCTGCTTCCCATTCCTCCTTCATCATTAGGGCCAACTAACATTTGTGAGAGTTTGAGAAAAATTCCAAGGTCTACCAGTTCCACATATTGTTTAGCCTCTGGATGTGAAACCACATGCAGGGCATATAAATCAGAATGAAGACAGTCACAATTACTAAGCAAACAGCTGGAACATGGTGAAATCTAAAAAAAAAAGGAGAAGGAAGTCATGCCCTGAGAAACACATTTGAACAGGAAAGAATGCAAACACATCTTCATAATATCTTTCTAAAGCTGCAGGGTCTTTCCCCTTCAAATGGGAATTAAGACTACAACCATGGTCAGCTACAGAGCCGATGTAACTTGATTCCTGTAAAGTTTCCCAGACTTTACCAAGTTATCTTCTAAACATGTCAAAACAAGCAAGAGAGGTTATGAGCATGATGATAAGGTGAGATAACATCTCCCAAATAAGGATTTTTGACAAAAATCTCCCTTTATCTCTTTGTGCAAGCCTTCATGCATGTCTCAGGAGGTTTCATTTGCAATAAATGACATTTTACTAATTACAGATGTTAAATGAGTATTATATTATCTTAAATGTGAATTTTCTTCCAGTTCTGCAATTATATTTGTTTTGAAAACATGATGTCATGTCACATACTGAATAATACAGGTTCACTAGTATGAATCAAGGGTGTTTGTTAAACTGAGGCTATCGTTAGCTACCTGATGTTGAGCTAGCACATGCCAAGACACGTCAGTATGAGAAAGTGTAAAGTCATCCAAAAGTGTGTAGACAACAGCAAAAACTCTCACAGGTTAAAACCTGCCTCCAAAAGACTCCAAAGCTCAGGCTTTTTACATGTTATATTTAAGGATGTTTGATAAATGGCATACCATTACTGCAAATTTGGTCTAAAACTACATTTAAAGTTGCATAAATAAATATGGAATATAATTAACTTATACGTACAATGGCAGAAAGGGCGTGGTTGTTATGCATAGTTTGACACTTCCTTGTCTCTTTTGTATAGATTAATTCAGAAAATAACCCTGCTTTTGGCACAACCTGAATGTCACACATTTCTTTGAGTGCTGGATACCAAGTTTACAGACTTAAAAACTTAGTGCTGTATTCTGTTCTGTTTAAATTCTGTATTATTACCTTAACCACAAACCATCAACTTTAAAACCAAAAACCAATAATCATAAACACATTACTCGGTTTCTCCAGAAAATAACTTGTCTTGAAGATGAAAGAACATTCCAGCTTTCTCTCCTCATGCCAATCCGGGTTAAATAGTGTGACAGTCACATATGTTCTGAAGCCAATTAATGATTCACTTCCCATATGCTGCTGAAACCTTGTTTCTCATTGCCTGTTTAGACATCCACGAGGGCGCTGTGGCACGGATGACTGTTTTTTGTGGGGTCCTGTGACTAAGAATAGAGAGACCTGCCAGAGCTGTGCACGACAGAGGCGTTCAACAAAAAGCAGCTGTGCGTCGGGATTATGTCGCCCCCCATGATTGTTCTAACCCTGGGGCCGTCTCTCATGCCTGAGAAACCGCAATGCACAGACAGACAACACACTTTCATACAATCTGTCTGGATGCCCTGGAGTTTGTGTCGTTTTCCCTGGTTATATCCACATCTAAAGTTCATTCTGAAATTTCAGTCAAGTGCTTGATATGCTTTGAATGAAAGCAAACATTTACTCATCATCATCTGTTTAGTTCTTAGTCATATGCGTCACATATTTCCCTTATTATGTGTGTGTTTTTTTTCTCAATTAAGATCTATTTTGGGGCAAAAAAAAAAAAAATGGATAAGTTAAGGGAAATGATTTAATTATACTTCTTCCCTTCATTTTTCTACACCTTCCTCTGGCAGTAAATTTCCTTATTCTACTGCTCTTCAACATATGCCTCTCTATTGTGTGCTGAGATCACAAAATTAACATGTTTATAACATTCCCACACTTAGATATTTCTGTTTAGTTTCAAAATTCAAGACAATATAAACGGTAGTCCAGGTGGTTTTGATAATTAAGCGATTGTTAAAAAAGAAAAAGAAAAAAAAACTCTGAAAGCAAATGATCTCACCTTGGACACAGGGGATCTGTCCCATTCAATACTCCCACTTGTTAAACAGCTCTGTCCTAAACAGAAACATGTGCAACCATTTGCTCTAATCCTTAACCTGGATCACATTGTCCATTTCCTAGTGTACTTCCCAAACTTGTACTTGCACTTGTCCTCCAGCAAGTACCTTCAGCATGCACATGTGGACTAAACCATTCATGTATTCTTTTACGGCACCCAACAAGACCCAACATGCAGTATGTTCTGACATGCATGTACCTTCATCTTCTCTCTCTTACTCACTTTCTGTCTTTTTCACTGTCTCTCATGTATACATGTGTATGTACACACACACACACACACAGACACACACACACACACACACACACACACACACACACACACACACACACACACACACACACACACACTTACAGTAACTCTGTCTTAACACTCACCACAGCAGAGTGGCAGGAGCATCAAGGACCCGGCCAAGCACACGGCTATCAAGCAGTGATGAAGTAACCTGAGCATGTTGCTCTTCCTGGAGTCTGTCTGTTTGCATGTAGCAGCCTCCACACTGTGCCTCTGAATTACTGCACCCTGTGAGTATGTTAAGTGGGGAGGAAACAGCCAAGTGAAGGGGGTGGGAGAAAGAGAGAGGAGGAGGGAACTCATCCAGCTTTGCATGGATGCCATAGTTATGGCCAAAATAATGCTTTCCCTTTTTTTTATATATGTATGTGCTCTCACGTTGACTGCCAAGAAAATTGCATGGCTCTGGAGTAAAACCAGATAATCTGATTTCTTCCCAATCTCATGCATTTAGGCAAACATTTTTGCAGATAAGATTATTTTCGTTATTTTCATTTAGGGTGCACAGATTTAGGGTGGGGCGGTGGGTGGGGGGGGGTTACATCTGATGAGCTGACCTTGGCTCAGGACTGAAAGTTTGAGATCCCACTCAGGTCAGGGTATTAAAATGTCATGGAGACAACCAAGATATATTGTAGCTGTTCTTGACAAATGATCTTGATCACAGTATGCCCGTTTGTGAGCAGAGTGTGGGAAAGTGTTTTAAATGTGCTGGTAGTTATTGAGTAGATATGAGGCACAAGAAAATACTGAAAATAAAGCACACCAATTTGGTACCTTGTGACTATAAATGCTTGTGATTGTTGAAACAACTGACCACACTCAAACAGCATCATTTCCAGATTTTGTAGGATAGTATGAAAGTTATACATTTGAGCAACTCAATTTACTTGAGGCTTTTTTGGTCCCAAAGCCTTTTTTTTATAATATACCAAGTACCAGATGTTTTTCAGTCCTGGAAAGAAAAGGCGGGATCTTTGAGCTCCCCATCCTTTCTACTCCATATGGGGCTGGAGGAGAAGCGAAAGGTATTAAGATGTATTTCAGCAGCAGGCCAGGACTGGGGGTGTGGGAGAGTGGAAATGAATGAATATTCCTCCCCCCTGACTAGCCTTTCTCAGTTATCCTTGCAGCACTGACCAGGCTTATTCTCCACTGCCAAGTTCCCCTCCTCCATAGTCCCCAGCTGTGTGAACTGGACTGTAGGAGTGTGTGGGTGACTGGCAAAGACAGTGCACACATTAGGCAGAGCATGTGTCTTGTAGGTCCATATTTCCTGTCTTACTATCTATAGTCTCTCACTACGCTCTTGTCTCATAGTGAAATCAGAAACGCTTCCAGAACGAACATGAGTAAAACATCAGAAAAGCCACAGAGGGTGGCCGCTGCCCACAAGAGTCACATAGGGTAAATGGGCATGCTACCAACATCCTTCATGGCAATGCCAAATCAAACAAATCTGTATTTATGATTGGTTTTAGGTTAAGAAGGCTGAGGTTTGTTTGAGAAGGAGAACTCTCCACTGACATCATTCATCATAACCCACTCTCACCCTTCTCTTAGTCTGTATTGTCTGTGTGCAGGATACACCTTAGCCCCAGGGATTAGATTTGATTCATTGTGGTTTGACTTGATGGAGGGTAAGGTTTGGCAGAGTTGATCACAAAGCTTCTTTCTAAGGTTCATGGACTCAATTCCCAAACATTGTTTAAGAAAGCATGATCTTCTTAAAAACAGACTATTGCTGCCCAACAACTTTCCTGGGAACAGTTTATGCGTGTTTATTGGTTGCCATATTTTGAGGATCAGAGAAGATTATAACATTGATGGTGGATCACATAGTTTTTCATTTTTCTGGTTTGTAGTGTTTCATAGGCATTTAAAATTCACAACTGCCACCCCCTTGACTGGCTTAAAAAGAATGAATTGGAATGGGCATGTCTGCTACCCACCTGGTTGCCAATTAAGTTGCCATGGTAGACATGGGCCACAAGTTTAGAATATTCTAGCTAAGAGGGAATATAGGAGATGTAAGCCTGCACACATATTCAGGTCACTCAAATAAAGCATATTACAGTCAACAATTCTGAGTCATAAGTGTACTAAGCTACAGCTATTATGTAGTCTTTTCCCAGCCTGTATTCACATGAAGTAGGCTTTACAGTCATGGGAGTCTTTTAATGCTTCCAGCACTGGAGTGTTTTTTGTTTGTTTGTTTGTTTGTTTGTTTGTTTGTTTTTAGCATTTTCCTTTTTTCTATAACTGCATCTCTTATGCACAGACAAAGTATTTATTTGTAATTAAATTCATTTACACTGGTGTCTTAAGGTAGAAGCTGGTCCTGGTATAGACACAAATAACAGTCACACAGTTTGCATCACAACTAATTGAGATTATGTCACGTCTCTGTCAAAGATTTATATTTTTCATTTACTCAAATTACTTCCATTGAGGATATTTAAGCTACTTTGAGGGTTTCCTATTTCCTAAGTCATAATTGCTGCTGTCTAACTGTGTAATCTATATGTAAACTGTTGTTGAGAGGCCTCCACGTATGCCATATAACCCTCAACAGCACATCCGGAAACTTACTTTGCATGATTTTGTAGAAACGCCACAAGCAGCGGCATTAGCAAAAATACTCTGCATGACTTTGTAGAAAAACCAACAGCAATGGACTCACTCACCCTAAAGCAAAGGAAAAAAGAGAGGAAATGTCTACGCAGAGCAGCAGGAAAAGCAGGGACGCAGGAAGCGCAGAAGATACTGGAGAACAGGACAAGACAAGAAAAGAAGCTGCAGCAGTGAAGAGATCCTTGGATGTCACCTGCACAGCATTCAAATGTGAATGATGACACGGGAAAGGCTTCATCTAATTAATAATTGGGAAACTAACTGGGTAACTGTTCAAATTAGGAAAGAATGGACTGAAGTTAAAATGTTATTAGGAACAACTTCTTTGTGTAATACTATTGAAGGTAATAAGTTTTTGTTTATAGAGGAGCATAACAGGAGCAGGAGAAAAAGACAGAATAGAGAGAATAGAAATTATGAAGATCAGTGGTACAAACAGCTTAGACAGGATATGAAATGTCTCAGCTCAATAACATGACGGCACAACTGAGTTTTGAAAACTAACTACGAAATGAGAAAGTCACAATCGCCAGCGTAAAGATAATATGTATGCTTATGTGTAATCACAAATGCTTATCTTGCTTATATGAAATATCTCTGTAATCAAAGTAACACCCCTGTGTGTCAGCACAAATTTTGTGTCTTGTTGTAAAACGAAATCTTGAGAGAGGAGATTCGAGAAAACACAAATTGTTGTTCACAGAGTGGTCTTCTTCAAACAACCAACTAAACTACTTACAAAAATTTTTGACCCCACTTTTCAAGACTCCAAAGCCCTAGTGGTGAGGATTCACTACCCTGTAATAAGGTAAGAACTTATTTATAAATTATAGATTACAAAGCTCCAGATACAAACAAAAGATACAAAAGTAATATTTGTAAGGACAATCATTTGTAAGGACAATGAAGGAATCCCAAAAAACATTATAAAGACATGTTGTGAAAAAATATGTGTAATATAAAAAGTTAACATAATTAAAAAAATTAACAGAGTTAGCACTCTAAAAGGAGGCTGAAAGGATAAGTCTGATCAGCAAAGTCTGGATACAAATATGTTCACTTCAATGGGAGAGTTTTAATATCTAAAAGGAGATGAGCTTTCAGTGAGAATATAACGTAACCCCTACTCTCTGGAGGTGCATGTGAGTGGGATGCGAGCAACTCTCCCACTGCCTCTGCTTGGGTAAACGAGCAGATTTAGCCGGGTGTGTGAACATAAGAACAGGGACAGGATGAGCCCTGAGGGTCCCATGAGGCCAGTGGTATCCACAAGGGTAAAGGAGGATGAATCTGCCACACTGACTATGAGACACCTACAACACACACACCAGTGGAAGAGTATTTGTGAATGTTCATCACAGAGCATTTGCATGGAATCTTGGCTCCCATCCAGAAACTGTTCTTTTGTGTGTGTTTTTTTTTTAACAGTACACTGTATGTGCAGCGCTGTTCCAGTTTTCCAAATCATGAACATAGAACAGAATTACATTTCCACATGTTTTCAGTACGTGCTTTTTTGTGGTCAGAAAGACATTTCAGTAAAAGATGTGTCAAAGATTATGTGTTTTCTTAAGTCATACAGGGTTAAATGCCAGAGGCTTGCAAGCTGTGAGAAAATAATTATAAAATGTGATGTCATACGTATAAAAACCAAAGGGTAGGCAGCACATCTCACACCTGCTATTTGTTAAAACATCATTCAGTGAAAGCATTAAATAAAGCAATCTAGCAAGCTATACAAACTGTGTTTACACCAGCATCTGCATATACCACATCTAATGCTGTTATTGGGAGATCTTTTCAAGTAATAAGAATAGCCATTTTATTGCATCTCAGCTTAATGGCCAAGGCAACCACAGCTGGGGGAAAATCAGTAAGTAGACGGCTGTAGATATTTTTTTTTTAAATGTTGCTCCACATTTGAATCTGCTAGACATATGTGATTGCACAGACCTCATCATGTTTTCTCAGACAACATATGATGAAGATCATCAATTTTACTTCATCAACATCAGATTATTTTTCAATATATTGCAATATCAGGTATCTGGCTGGGTTTTGAGAGTAAATCATTCTAGTTGTTCTGTATTATTAAAGCAAAGTCTTTTAAAGCAAAAACATATTGTGTCCCTATCTTGTGTTAGTTTATTCAGTCTATTGGGAGGTAAAGTGTTAGAGACCCTATAGGCAGAGCCCCATGGTCCTCTACCTGCAAGATATCTGGTTCACACAAGCTCTCTCAGGAAATGAGCTCACTAAGATAACTGTCCATTAGTGAGGAAGTAAAGAAGCACATGTACAGCCCATTCACAATTGTTATAATTTTTTGGTGCTGTTTTTAAACTTAAATGTCACATTGTGGAGAGGCTGAAATCAACTGTGATGTTAATTTGCAAATAATTTATTCATTTCAAGTCTAGTTTTAAGTCTGATTCTATGAAATATTATTCACATAATTTCATTACACAAAGAGAATATGAACAGTGTAAAGTTATTACCTCCTATTCCCATTACAGATCAGAGTGAAATATTCTACATGGCATGGTTCATGTAAGAAAGATGATTTGAATAGAGAGAACTTGAGCTGCTGGTTCGCAGGGAAACACTATTAAAATGCTTTGAATACCCATCTAGCAAGCAGGCTGTAATGGGTGCCTACAGAGAAGTAGGCTTTAACTTGGGAAATCTTGTGGATCTTATACATTTTTACCTTTTACCTTGACCTAATAATACACTTTAATTTAATTTTTTAAATCCCATATAAATACTACATATTGATAGGAGACTTTGTAAAAGCTCACATTCTTCTTTTCCTTGTAGGAGGTATTACAAAGTTCAGTCCATGTCCTTAATGACTGTGATCCACGCCATGGTCCCCTGCTATTTGTAAATCATGGGTGCTGTGTGAATAACCATCCTGAGAATCTGAAGAAAACGGTGTCTTCAGAGACTGCTTTATGCATGACCCTGTCTCTACATTCCCAGAACATGGATACTATACTATACTACACTATACTATACTATACTATACTATACTGAAATGTAAAAAAAAAAAAAGGGGGGAAAAAGTGCATTCACATCTTCATTGTGCATTCATGTCTTTTTCTAGCAGTAGTGTTATGGTTTGAGAATGATGTAGTAGATGTAGGAATGTATATACAATGTAGTGTATGTAAAAAAAAAATAAATAAATAAAATTAAGTATTATTATTATTATTATTATTATTATTATTATTATTATTATTATTACAGTGGGGGAAAAAAGTATTTGATCCCCTGCTGATTTTGAACGTTTGCCCACTGACAAAGAAATGATCAGTCTATAATTTTAATGGTAGGTGTATTTTAACAGTGATAGAAAGAATAACAACAAAAAAATCCAGAAAAACACATTTCAAAAAAGTTATAAATTGATTTGCATTTTAATGAGGGAAATAAGTATTTGACCCCTTCGACTTAGTACTTGGTGGCAAAACCCTTGTTGACAATCACGGAGGTCAGACGTTTCTTATAGTTGGCCACCAGGTTTGCACACATCTCAGGAGGGATTTTGTCCCACTCCTCTTTGCAGATCCTCTCCAAGTCATTAAGGTCATTTTCAATGCCCTGGCTGAGGGAAGGAGGTTCTCACCCAAGATTTGACGGTACATGGCCCCATCCATCGTCCCTATGATGTGGTGCAGTTGTCCTGTCCCCTTAGCAGAAAAATGCCCCCAAAGCATAATGTTCCCACCTCCATGTTTGACGGTGGGTATGGTGTTATGACTTGGGGTCATAGGCAGCATTCCTCCTCCTCCAAACATGGCGAGTTGAGTTGATGCCAAAGAGATCTGACCACACCTGACCACAACACTTTCACCCAGTTCTCCTCTGAATCATTCAGGCAAACTTCAGACGGGCCTGTAAATGTGCTTTCCTGAGCAGGGGGACCTTGCGGGCGCTGCAGGATTTCAGTCCTTCACGGCGTAGTGTTTTACCAATTGTTTTCTTGGTGACTATGGTCCCAGCTGCCTTGAGATCATTAACAAGATCCTCCCGTGTAGTTCTGGGCTGATTCCTCACCGTTCTCATGATCATTGAAACTCTACGAGGTGAGATCTTGCATGGAGCCCCAGACCGAGGGAGACTGACAGTTTCTTCCATTTGCGAATAATCGCACCAACTGTTGTCACCTTCTCACCAAGCTGCTTGGCGATGGTCTTGTAGCCCATTCCAGCCTTGTGCAGGTCTACAATCTTGTCCCTGACATCCTTGGACAGCTCTTTGGTCTTGGCCATGGTGGAGAGTTTGGAATCTGATTGATTGATTGCTTCTGTGGACAGGTGTCTTTTTACAGGTAACAAACTGAGATTAGAGGCACTCCCTTTAAGAGAGTGCTCCTAATCTCAGCTCATTACCTCTGTAAAAGACACCTGGGAGCCAGAAATCTTGCTGACTGATAGGGGATCAAATACTTATTTC
This sequence comes from Cranoglanis bouderius, assembly GCA_023630585.1. Classification (NCBI taxonomy): domain Eukaryota; kingdom Metazoa; phylum Chordata; class Actinopteri; order Siluriformes; family Cranoglanididae; genus Cranoglanis; species Cranoglanis bouderius. The sequence goes on from CM042551.1 coordinate 13,363,959, forward strand.
CCTCATTAAAATGCAAATCAATTTATAACTTTTTTGAAATGAGTTTTTCTGGATTTTTTTGTTGTTATTCTGTCTCTCACTGTTAAAATACACCTACCATTAAAATTATAGACTGATCATTTCTTTATCAGTGGGCAAACGTACAAAATCAGCAGGGGATCAAATACTCCCCCCCCCCCACTATATATTAACTTTATATACAATCATTTATATTAAATAATGATTAAAACAAACAGAATCAATACAATCCTAAAATGATATGCTTATTTGTAAATCTAAACATGATTTAATCAAATTTAACCAACTTTTTGAGTATTGTTCAGTTTAGTAATTGGGTTTGGTCATTGCACTTTCATGATGGCCCAGTGGTGAAATATCCAACATAATGCTCCTCTTTTGTTCAATTTTGTCCAGTTTCAGAGGCCTTAAGGCAGCTTTAGCAGATGAATGAAACCTATTTGAAAGATGATTAATTAGATTTATTTGAATATCTTGAGGGAAGAACTAGCCTTTGAACAAGACAAGAACTTTTTAATCAACGTTTTGTATATGTGCAGTAGGCATTTTGATGCAACAGCAGGACATGAAAAAAGACAAAGAAAAAAAAGAAAAGAAGAAAAAATAAGCATTTCCTGTAGGGAAAGGGCAGGGGAAATAACTATTCAAACAGCAGAATTATATAACCCTAAACTAGACATAGAGTGCTCATAGATGATGTACAGTACATATATACAGTTGCCTATGTGCAAGAATGGTTAATGGTAAAACAAAAAAAAAAACCTCTGTCTGTACATTTAAATTTTCTTTAGGGTGACATAATGTGAGGATATAGGACAAAGGAAGCATTCTATAACTAGCCTTTGAAGTACTAAGCACGGATGTTTTTGGTTACAGGATCTGGTTTTAGGTTTTTGTGGGGTTTTTTTTGTTTTTTGTTTTTTTTTTTGGGGGGGGGGGGGGGGGTTTAAACAAACATATGTGTGCATAATATCTCCACATATTTTTTTACTTACCATTAAAGTACATGGTATGTCACATAATTATTTTGGCACATCGTCCATTAAAAGACCTTGGCTCTGATTTTATCAGGGAAACTCACCCTCATCTCTGGCTAGAGATTTCATTTACAGGTTCTGAAGCATTTATATGAGGATGTAATATAAGCCTGGGTTAAGCAGAGGATGTGTGGGTTTACTCCCTAAATGGAAAGATTCGGATCTTCCAGAACCGTCACGCCCATGTAAGTCTTGATAAATGATCCAGTGCTGGATGTAAAGCAAGGCTTTATCTTCAAGTTTAGTTATCCAACACTGAAAACTTTTTTTCAGTGTTGAATTTTTTTCTACTGCTTTTTAGAGGGGGTCTGATTTGGGAAGAATCAGATAAAGTATGTGTTGCCAACCTGATATAAATGCAATAAATGTTTCTTTATACACACACAAAATAAAATACCAAAAACATGTAGGACAAATGTTGGCTTATGTACAATTGAATATCATGTTATGGTATCTTTGCTAAAGCCATTCAAAACATATCCAAGTTCCTGTTTGAAAGAGTATTTACATACACATATATACATAGACAGTGAAGAGGAACTGCTGTAATCTGAAATATGTGCACATATCAGCAAACAGAGAGTTTGAAAGATTTGCCCATCTATAAACTATTCTTCGATGACCTCATCCTAGCAGTGTAGACTGTGTTTATAATGTGTTCATTCACAGTCTGCAGGCCCATGGAAAACAAAAGCATCCCTGGACCATTTCCACCACAGGAAAGAAGTCTTCCTTTTTGGCTATGCCATCTGTGGGAGGATGAATGAACAGTGCTGGAGCCATGCCTTGAGTCCAATGTCACTGAACTAAAACTGCAGGAATATTAAAGGAATCCAAGAGAACCAGATGTAGAAGGTGTGTCACACATTGCCACAGCATTCAGTGGTGTGTGTTATAATAAGAAACCATTTACAAGATATTCACACCCATATTGCTTAATACTGGCCAACCCCTAAACCTGGAAGGTTTTTCAAGAAGGGAGAATTTAGAAGGGATCATTTTTCTGTTTGTTTGGGTTTTTTCTCTTTTTTGCTGCTGACCATCTGCAAGGTTTTAAGGCTTATCATATCACACTCCTGGATCATCTGTGATGACAGTCGGCTTTCACTAATTCTGAAAATTAAAAGAACACATCTGGGGATAAAGTCCTGTGGATTAAAAGCCTAATGGCTCTATATGTTTTATATATGGTGATAGAGGAATGGCAAAGGGGAGTAGCAAAGAGTTTTGCAAGTGTGTGTGTGTGTGTGTGTGTGTGTGTGTGTGTGTGTGTGTGTGTGTGTGTGTGTGTGTGTGTGACTTTAATGAATTTAGTACTCAGCTAAGTGTTCAGTGAGGAGGTGGGCCTTCAGTCTTTGCTTGAAAGTGACAGTAATTCATTCAGGCAGCCAGGTGGAGTTCATTCCACCACCTGGGGGCCCAGACAGAAGGGTCTTGATGCATGTCTTCCTTGTATCTTGAGGGATGGTGGGTCAAGTCAAGCCATGCAAGAGGCTTGAAAGAAACATGATGCAGATTGGGGTTTGATAAGTGCCTTCAGGTAGGTGGGGTTGCTTTTGAAATGGGGTGATGTGGAAGAATTTGGGAAGATTGAAAGCAAGCTATACAATTTCATTCTGAAGTCTTTCAGTTGCACAGGTCTTACAGTTGCACAGGTCTGATGGCACACACGGGAAGACCTGGCAGTAGAGAGTTGCAGTAGTCCAATCTCAAGATGACAAGAGAGTGAAAAAGCATTTGGGTAGCCTCTGTGGAGAGAAATGGCCAGACCCTGCAGAAAGTAGAAACCTACAGAAATGTGTCAGGTTAGCAACATAAGGAGAGAATCACAGGTGGTTGACCAGAAGGTTTGGTGCATTTTTATATGGTGTGTCCTGAGATTTTCCAGGGATATCACAAGCTCTTGACACAATGCACACAGCAGCTAAGCCTTGCTGAAATTTAATTTAAATTGAAGAGATGTCATCCATGATGAGATGTCTTCCAGACATGCTGAGATATCAGCTGAAAAGTGAGTGTCTGAGGGAGGAAAGCAGAGGATATGTTGAGTGTTATTAGCATAACAGTGGTATGAAAAACCATGTGAGGACATTGTTACCTCACTAAGAGAGTGGGTATAGAGGGAAAATATAAGAAGACCAAGCAGTGAGCTTTGTGGGACACCAATGGAGAGATGTGATCCACACCACATCCACAGATGTGGATCCCCTCTCTGCTCTCTTTCACCTGATAGGAAGCAAACCACTTGCATTGCTTTGCCATTAATTACAAAGCTTGTGAGGATGGACAGGAGAGTCTTATGATTGAACATGTTGAAGGCTGCTGAGAGGCCAAGAAGGATGAGAGCTAGTCATAGTTTACTGGGAGACTGTGGTTATTCTGGAAAAGAAAGAGAGACAGCTGTTTGTATACAGAACATTCAAGAAAGAAGAGAACCCATTGGTGGTTGCTGGTGGTTGGTAGATTCTGATGTACTTTAAATACAATAGTATTTTTCTAGACAACATCATGGCTGGTCATTGAGTTGACCCATGTCCTTATCTGTAGCTGAAGGAGGGAACAAGACCTTGTTACTGATTCAAATATGTGGCTGACATCTGAATCAAAATCAAAATCCAGGAAGAAGCCTTTTTGAGTACACCACCTTAGTGGACAGCTACATCAGGTTTACACTGGTTAGAACTGGCCTTTTGAATAAAGAAACTGGTGGAAAAGCAACATTTGATTCTCACATGATTTTCACTCATTGGAAAACAACCTAAAAGAATGGCTGGGAATGTGCCACTGCATTGAATCAAAAGGCAAGGACAAATATCTCAGAAAACCCCCAAAATTTGTGGCTACCCAGACAAGGCCTATCTCAAAACTAAATCTAACACAATATGGAAAACCAGACCAGCAAGCAGTGAAGAAAAAGAGAGCAAACATAAGCAAACATTGTTCTGATCCACAATGTGGCTGGAACGTGCAAAAAATCTGAATTGTTTTTAATTAAATTCATAGTTGTGTATTTCAAACCTGGCAACACAGTAAGACAGAAACTTATATACACCCATAATATCAAACATGACAATGCAAGGAGTACCATTTATGTAACACCACAGGTCTGCAACCTCACTTAGTATGTATTTACCATGTACAAGCCTTCCTAACAGCTTTACCCTGGTGGTTTCATAGCAATTCATGCCTCCACACATCAATGAATGTAACATCACAGGCATGAATTACACAAAGAGGTCTAAGTGCTGGGGAATTTCCCAGCTTTTGTGTTATAATGTTGAAGATGATTTGTCATTCATTTGAGGGGCTTGTATCAGTTTTACTAGGATCTGTTGTACTATATCAGATAAATGGGGAACTGTCATTAAAGGAATAGTTCACCCAAAAATGAAAATTCTGTCATCAATTACTCACCCTCATGTCATTCCAACCACATAAGACTTTCGTTCATCTTCAGAACACAAATGAAGACATAAGTTCATAAAGGCATTGTATAAGTAATCCAATGTGACTCCAGTGTCTTTAATCCCAATTTTATGAAACAATACGAATGCTATACGAATGCAATAAATGTTCGAACAATATGAATACAATAAATGTTAATTATTTATTCACAAAATATCTTCACCTCTACATAGATCTCTGACGTGCGTTCATGAGAGAACCACAACACATGCGTGTTGTGTTGACGCGAGAGCGGACAAAAAAATGTCCGCGGGAGCTGACCAAAAAAAAGCAAGTCCTCCTTTATGTCGAAATCTGCAGACATCTTTTTTACAAAGAATGTTCTATGTGACTCCTTTTGTGTACAGTGTCCCTCTTCCTCTGCATGCGTTGTTGTTCTCTCATGAACACGCGTCGGAGATCTATGCGGAAGTGAAGATATTTTGTGAATAAATAATTAATTTTAGTTTTTTTGCACACACAAAACGTTTGTATTGCTTCATAAAATTGGGATTAAACCACTGGAGTAACATGGATTACTTTTACGCTGCCTTTATGAACTTTTTGGAGCTTGAAAGTTTTGGTTACTGGTCTGTAAACGGAAGGACAGAAATCTCCCAGGTTTCATTAAAATATCTTGTGTTTCGAAGATAAACAAAAGTCTTATGGGTTTGGAACGACATGAGGGTGAGGAATTGATGACAGAATTGTATTTTTTATGAATGAAGTTTTAAATACATTCCTTAATTCAAGTTTATAGCAGTAAGAATATCACTCTAAAACCACACAGAATTAACTATGTACTGCTTCAAATGTTTTACATTTTTAAAGGTTTATAGTTTCCCACAAATATATTCTTGCACTGAATTAAACTTCTTGTTTTCCTGTGCTACATGAAGTATGCAATTTGCATGAGTGATTAATGGGCTTTATTGTATTTATGACCTAAAACCATATTCTTATAGATTGGCTGTTTTTTGCCGTATTACAATATCAAAGTCAACTTGATATCCTTTGTTCTAGACTTTGAAGTGTTCACAACTGTAATCACCCACTAGTCTATTCTTCATACTGTCACTCTGGTTGGTCCTTTGTGTCTACTAATACCAATGCTTCCTCCATTACGAACCTTTACAGATTCCCCAAGGCAGCCTGATGTTCTCTTTTGTCTTCCTGCATTCAAATACACCAGTATGCACTTGCCTTTGTTTTGGCCAGAACATATAACCCCCACCACTCCTCCTGATTTGCCTAGCAGTGGGCCAGGACATTGCTAAAAGGACAAAGACATGTAGTTAACACTAAGGAGATGTGACAACAGCTGTTTGTGAAGGTCAAGGGGAAGCACTGGGGTTCCAGCACAATGGACCATTGCAGCCATTTATTGTTGTGAGGATCCATAGGCTTGTGTTTTTAAACATGCTCACTGAAATGCAACAGGGATTAAATAAAAAATACTTTGACTAGAACATGCAGGTCAGGTGTAAAATGTAAAATGACAAAGTATAGTTAAGAAGCCTAAAAAGTGTGTTGAGTCCTCTGAGGTCTTCAGCAGTGAAAGTGCATGTTGTCACTATTCAGTACACAACTGTTGAGTGTAGATGACCCTCCAGTATATTTTCTTGATATTCTGTATTTTCAAAGAAAAATATTGGGTTTAAAAGATAACGTTTTCTAATGTCTTGTTTCAATTAAGACAAAAGGCATATATCAAGAACATCTCCCAGATACACACATACTATCTATCCAAAGACATTTTGCTCCATCTAGTGACAACTTCATCATTTAGTAGCCAAATGTGTGTAAGTAAATCCAGTTATAACTGGTTAGGGCATGTCCTTGTGCTCTCCGCCATCTAGTGGGTATTAATGTCATAACATTGTGGGCTTCTCCCTAGTGTCCATATCACCACCTGTCACATACATTTAAAGCTTTCCTTTATATTTTTGGACTACCCAATGAAATATAACACATTACTATAAGCAAATGCTTATTGAGTGTCTTTATAGCTGTCAGTGGGACAGTGTTACTAGTGTCACTGACCTGCCAAATTGTAACATAAAACACATTACTTCAAACAAATAAATCATTATTAATCATCACTGGGCATATTCAAACTTAATACTTACATTCGCCACAGTAAAAAGTGTACCATGGTTACTTTAAATTTTGCATTGTTATTATTAAATGGATAACTACATCCAAACAGTGTTCCATTTTCCACCAGTCTGCTGCAGTTATTTCCTGTTTCCTGTCTGTTGTATGCCTTTTAACTCTTAATCCCTCATATTACAAACAGGCTACAAACCATCTGTCCAGTCATATGTAAGTCAATGTAACATGTTACAATGTTACATGTAAGACATGTAAGTCATACACTAAGTCAAGGGTGTCAAATTCGATTTCTGGCCTGGGAAACGTTTTTTTTTGTTTGTTTGTTTGTTTTTTTTGTTTTGTTTTGTTTTTTACCTCTATAGAGTAACATTTATAACACCCATAACCAAGGCTCTGAAATCAGAATGCAGGTTTCTAGATAAAAAGTGGGTTTTCAACTCTATGCACTATTACAGTGGTGCTTTATGAAGCCTTTAGAATTTTCTATATTTCTGCATAAATATGACCTAAAACATCATCTGATTCTAAAAGTATTCTAAAAGTTCTAAAAGTAGATAAAGAGAACCCAATTAAACAAATGAGACAAAAATATTATACTTGTTCATTTGTTTCTTGAGGAAAATGATCCAATATTACATATCTGTAAATGGCAAAAGTATGTGAACCTTTGCTTTCAGTATCTGGTGTGACCTCCTTGTGCAGCAATAACTGCAACTAAACATTTCCGGTAACTGTTGATCAGTCCTGCACATTGGCTTGGAGGAATTTTAGCCCGTTCCTCAGTACAGAACAGCTTCAACTCTGGGATGTTGGTGGGTTTCCTCACATGAACTGCTTGCTTCAGGTCCTTCCACAACATTTCTATTGGATTAAGGTCAGGACTTTGACTTGGCTATTCCAAAACATTAACCTTACTCTTCTTTAACCATTCTTCGGTAGAACAACTTGTGTGCTTAGGGTCATTGTCTTGCTGCATGACTCACTTTCTCTTGAGATCCAGTTCATGGACAGATGTCCTGACATTTTCCTTTAGGGTTTACTGGTATACTTTGGAATTCATTGTTCTATCAATGATGGCAAGACGTCCCGGCCTAGAGGCAGCAAAACAGGCCCAAACCATGAAACTACCACCATCATGTTTCACAGATGGGATAATGTTCTTATGCTAGAATGCAGTGTTTTCCGTTTCCCAAACATAACGCTTCTCATTTAAACCAAAAAGTTCTATTTTGGTCTCATCAATCTACAAAGCATTTTTCCAATTGCCTTCTGAGCCTGATGAGCATCAACAACTCTTTTTCTGAGGTCCTCAGAAATCTCCTTTGTTCATGCAATTATACACTTGCACAAACATGTGTTGTGAAGATCAGACTTCGCTAGATCTCTGAACCTGATTGTCAACCCATTGATTGAAACCACCTGACTGCTAATACTAGAGGTTCACATACTTTTGCCACTCACAGATATGTAATAATGGATAATTTTCCTCAATAAATAAATATTTTTGTCTCATTTGTTTAACTGGGTTCACTTTTAGGACTGTCTGATCTGATGATCAAACCAAATCTGATGATGGTTTATGTCATATTTATGCAGAAATATATAAAATTCTAAAGGGTTTTCAAACTTTCAAGCACCACTGCAGGTGATAACATTTATTATACTGATTAATTCAGATTTGCTTGTTGTTGAGTTTTTTTTTTTCTTCAGATATCGAAAAAAAAGAAGACATTTTCTATTTTGTCTTTGGCTAAGTCTATTTTATTATAAGAAATAAAAAAGAAACAATGAATCTTCATGCTGTTGGGTCTTTCTTTGCTACAGCAGAAATACGCCCCAGATTTATTTCCCCACTTCTTTTTTCAGTTGTGAGTCAGGTTAACATATTTATTTTTGTGTTATAATAGTGACATAAATTGTGTTCATTCATGCCTGCCACGGCTTCTTTCACAGCTTAACACTTGTGCACTAAGCATTTGGCCTCTTCTTTAATCTGCAGTAGTGTTACAACGTTGGGAGTCCTTCTGCACTTCTCCAACATTGAACAATGCAGTGTTATGAAATGACTGAGTACGGAAGATTGTTTACTTCCTCTCACAGCTGTGAGACAAATCAGCTTAGGATATCTGTAATGGTATCCATTGCACTAGACTGTCAATTTACCTAGTGGTCACCTTGGGTATTACACAACAACGTGAATTTTTTTTTTTTTTTTTTTTTTTTTTTAATAATGGCGTTTAGCAGAAATATTATACTAGTCCCATAGAGTCCCACAAGGTTTTCTTTGGGAGATCAAAATATTCTTGAGGTTGTTTTTGGTGGGTCATTCTTCATTTGTAAACCTTTGTCCAAAAGCCCCTATAATATATTATAAAATATTTGCTTTACCTAAGCAAGCTGGTATGCCATACGGCTGAGTGCAAATACTGCATGAACAGATGGCATGACATGATTGTTTGGAGCCTTTAAGCCCCTATGACTGTTGTGTTTTATGGTCAGCCATTTTATTCAAGAGTGGAGTAGGAGATAAGTAGTGTTAGTTGGTAAGAACTTTTGTTTGTTTTTTTCAGTTCATTCGTGGGTTGTGCAAAATTTCTTACTTTCTTATAAAATATATATTACTGACTGGAGCTAATTTCAAATTTTCCTTCATTCAAGGTAATGGTAAATCGATGTGTATATAATGTTGTATAGCCAAATGTAATCACTTTGACATTTTACAGCTAAATATTACACACACACACACACACACACACACACACACACACACACACACACACACACACATACACAATACTTATCTATATCTTATATTTTACATCCTATAATACTTATATATCTATACCCCAAAAAACAGTATCGTTCAATTATATATATATATATATATATATATATATATATATATATATATATATATATATATATAGAAGTTTAATGAAATATCACTGTGATGTCGATGTATTTATTGGGAGTGTATTGGGTGACACGGGCAGGCGCCAATGAGAACAAAGAGTGGGCGGGGTTTGGCAAGTTGAGTGCTTTTCTACTGACATCCGCACCAACCCGTCTAATTTTACTGCGCGCGCAATTCCAGCCAATCACGTTCCTCGCCAAAGCTCGATTATGTTGAGGAGGCTGAGCTGTTTGAGTGGCACGCTTGTGCACCGCTCACGCGCGCAAAAACAAAACCGACCAGTCGCGACGCGGAGTGGGCGGGGTTTCGGAAAGGGGGTTGGCTGCGAGGTATCATGGAGGATCAGTTAGAGAACAGTAGACATTGAAGAAAGCTAAGCTTGTGGGTCCGCGCTCTCGGAGTTTCTAACAAATATATTTTTTGAACGGTCTCGTCCAGTGCGCTAATCTTCTCACACAATGGAGATGAAGAAGAGGATCAGTTTAGAGCTGAGGAACAAAACTCCGGCGGAGGTGAGATCCTGGACTTTTAATTCTTTATTTTTCCCCCCGAAATGATGTTCGATCGCAACCTGTCTGTCTCTCCTGCGGAGTCGGAGAGTTAACTAGACTCCACTCAGGGGTGCTCTCTGCAGTTACACACCACATGGGCGCTTAGGAGGATGCAAGTTAGACGAATGATGAGCGTTACATTTGAATAGATTAGACACTGTTTAAGGAAATATTATATTAGCCTTTTTTTTAAATACGCAGCTATGTCGGTGTTTATCGAGAGTAACTCAGTGGAGTCTTTTGTGAGCCCGTTACTCTCCTGTTCGCCATTGCGCTGTACTTAATGTAGCCGTGCTGACGTCCAAAGTGGCAGTTGCGCCATATAAATGAATATATCACCCTATGAATTTATGAATTAATCGGATTATTATCGAAATTACCGTCGCAAACGCTGTCTACTTCAATTACAACTTAATCGCGCAGTGTTGACATGCCACCATCCGGTTGTAATTTTGTAATAATTTTAAAACGATGATGTAAAAACACCCTATTACCTACTAAAGCCGTTATCCGACTATATATTTATACAGATTAGAAGTACTTTATTACAATTACTAGGTCGAATAAGTTGATTAGAGTCTATGTTGGCGGCTGCTTGTTTCAGTATGGCTTCTCTAACCTAGTCATGAAGAGAGCGGTTTGGTCTCCCGAGGCGGACATCTTGGTCTCCAACTCTTCAACACTAAACGTTCACATGCTGCTGCTGCTGTTCCTCATCAAACCGCCTGTAAACGTTACTGTTCAGAGTTCAGTCATGTTTCGGTTCAGTAATGTATAGAGCGTATTTTCTCGTCTTGTATAGGATAATCGGTAAATCCGAGGCTGTGTTTAGTGTGTGTTTATGTGTGTGTGTGTGGTGCTGTGGCGCCTCTGTGTGAGTGCGAGAGCGCGCGAGAGAGAGTGTGTAGAAGAAGAAGGAGCGCGAGGGCGCGTGCGGGAGGAGAACGGCATTTTGGTGCCTCAGTTCACGAATGGCGACGTTTGGTGACTTTGACTTAGTTGCGCACCCTAAAACACCAACAGTGTCCTCTTGGTACATCCAAACACATCCAGTGAAGGTTAATACAAACTGAATAGAGACCACTTTATGAAACACAATTCGGTTTAGACTTTTCCCGAAGTCCTTAAATAACAAGGTGCCATTTCTTCCTCCATGTTCATATAACGATGGCGCGGTTATATAACCTGTTTTCAGCTCGATTACAGGACTTTGGACTTTATATGTATATATTCGACATGACTGACTATTTTGAAAGAAAATATTCGATTGTCTTCTTTCTTTTTTTGGTACTTGAAGGAATGTGGCAGATGGTGAGGTGTGCACATATACACGCACGCGCGTACGCACACACTCACACCCACCGGTTTAGTAGTAGTATAGTTCAGCCTAACCTGCAATGGTGGAGAAGCGCGTTTGGTTTGACTTAATGACCTGTTTTGTGCATATATATATATATATATATATATATATATATATATATATATATATATATATATATATATATATATATATATATATATATATATATATATATAATTATTATTATTATTATTTTTCCCCATCAAAAGGGACATGGTTTGATGAAGTAAATCGGGTGTGAGGATGATCTATGATCTATGTCGCCAGTAAAAGTAGTTTGTGAACGCCCATGTCTAATCTGGAGCGCCTTCTGTTGAAACATTGGCAGGTAGTTAGTTCAGCTCATTCACCTGTAGGTGGTGCAGATGGCTAAAGCAAATGTTGGATTCAGTAATCAATCTAATGCTCTGAAACATTTTAATTGTGTGTGACATTTCAGAGTTAAAGAGTACCTGCTTTAGATGACTGGTTTTGAGACACATTTAAGATTCATGCAGGTATCATATAATGATGCTATAAAAAGAATGAGTGAATGCTATTGCTCATATACAGTTAAAAGAAAATTTCATCATGGAAGGCTTGCCAATATGGCTATAATGATATCGCAATAAATTGCATTAAAGATACACTTTTCTGAGAGTGTAGCAGGTATGGCTTTGATCAATTCCATTATTTATAGTAGCTGATTGGAAGCTGTATGACACTTTGTTTACAATCCCAAATATAGTTTCATACAGTATATAATGTTTTGAGAAAATGTCTTTAAAAGTATTGCGATACACGAACCCCCCCTCCCCCCGCCCTTACTGTAATCAGTTTCATTCCAGTTGTTCTGAATATTTACACCAGATATTAGGAATGTAAATGTTATACTTCATTGGATTTAAGCACTCCTGTCTGTTGACCCACCCTGTTTCAGAGACCCATATACAGCTTCACTCTCCCTACAGGTGGCAGAGCTGGTTGTGGACAATTGCCGTTCGAGTGATGGAGAGATCGAGGGCCTCACGGATGAGTTCAAGGAGCTGGAGTTCCTCAGCATGGTTAATGTTGGTCTCACATCCCTGGCCATGCTTCCATCACTGCCCAAACTGAGGAAGGTCAGTCATTACACCAGTACAACTTTGATCACAACTCTCAAACTGATTAGGAATTTGTTTCATCTGCTTCACCTTTGTGGTAATCAAAAGTGTAATTAGTAGAGCTTATATTGATGTATGAGGGTGAGTCAAATGAAAACTTTAAAAGTGCGACACAATTTTCTTCCTAGAGGAATCCAGATACTCATTAAGCAATGGAACACTTGCTTAAAAAAGTTTAATCTGACCTGCCATATATATACATTTTATGAAGTCAATTAGACACTACTTTGTACATGATTTAGAGTAATTACATGTCCATAAACAGCTTTAGGAATGTATAGGAAAATCTAGTTATATCAATGTAATATTTTGAGGTTTTTTTTTCTTAAACAGTTGGAGCTGAGTGACAATAACATCTCGGGCTCTTTGGAGATACTTGCAGAGAAATGCCCTAATCTGACGTACCTGAACCTGAGTGGCAACAAGATTAAAGAACTCAGCACAGTGGAAGCTCTGGTAAGGGACATAGGTCTTCAAACATGCTTGTTAAAATAAGTCATGTGTCTGCAAATTATGCTGATGAAGTTGATGTTCTAATAGTGATAATACTTATTGTTCTAAATGATGTTCTAAAGCTGGGGTTACACTGTACAATAGAGGTCGACCGATTGACCAGTTTTGCGCATTAATTGGCACCGATAAACGATTAGAACGATCAGTTATTGGCAAAAATCCACACCGATAGTTTTTCCCAGTGGCGGCCGTTGCGGGAGTGGCTGAGAAGGGTCCACTGGCATTATACAGTATGAGAGCGGCCTCTAGAGGCAAAATAAAAAATATTACTGACAAATTTTGTTGTTATTTTGAAGTGTTTTTTTTTTTTTTTAATTCATTTTAGATGTTATGAAGTGTTACTTTTTGGTTCAGTTTGGATGTATGCCTTTTATTTACTTTAATATTTATTAATTGTTAATATATATTAATATTTATATATTTATTTAATTTTTCAAAATGTACAGTACATTGTCATGGTATAGTCAGTACTGTATTTTTGTAATAAAGTTCAGCAATATTTTACTTTGGGTGGTAAGTTTTCATTCAGTATCAATTTAAAAAAAAATATTGTTTGATTAATTGGTTATCGGCAGGTACTGCCCAACTTAGTTATCGGTATTGGTAAAATCCACTATCAGTCGACTTCTACTGAACAACAAGAGAAATCTTGTCATCTGACATTTTGCCACTTGATTTGTAATGATGCCTCACAACACAGGTGCTCTTAACTATGCCAAATTTAAATGTCCATGATGCCACTAGTCACCTCAATCGTTCTGAGCACATTCAGGGTTGACCTTTTTTGGCCATTCCACTGTAACCCTCAGCAAAACCTGAAGAATCTGAAAAGCCTGGACCTTTTTAACTGTGAGATCACAACACTGGAAGAGTACAGGGAGAGCATTTTTGAACTGCTGCCTCAGGTCACATACCTGGATGGCTTTGATGCAGAGGACAATGAGGCTCCCGACTCGGAGGATGATGATGGTGGTGAGTGGACTGTAGAGGAAGGATTATCATACAACTTGTATACTGTTAAGAATATTGACAAATGTGAGATCCTGATACAGAACATGCTTTCACAATTAAAGTAAAACTAGAGTTAATTTAGTGCTGCCACTTTGTTTAAGTTTGTGGTGACTCAGAAGATGATGAAGATGGTGAGGGGGGAGCTGGTCCTGTTGGTGATTATGAGGAAGATGAGGAGGAGGAGGAGGAGGAGGAAGAATCAGAGAGTGGAGAGGTTGGGCTGTCCTACCTGATGAAAGATGATATTCAGGTAATGTAAAGTACCATTTTATCATTTTAAATATATTTTAAGTACATATGCCTTGGCATTAATTATGTACTGGTTATGTCTTCCTGTAATAGGATGAGGAGGATGATGATGACTATGTAGAAGAAGAACAGGAGGAGGAGGAAGGTGAGGGTAAGTGTAAAGCACCCACAGAGTGTAAAGTGTAAAGCACCCACCTTACAATCTTCATTGGTTTTGATACCTCAGGCACAGGGGTTTCTGCTCTCATTTGACTCTTGCGGATTCTGTGTTTTAGAAGAGGAGGCAGATGTTCGGGGAGAGAAGCGGAAGAGAGACGCAGAAGATGAGGGTGAAGATGATGAAGATGACGACTAACCCCATGTGTCTGCTGAAAAACTTTGAAAAATGTGTGATCTTGCAGATTGTTTTTCTCCTGTATACCATAGATATATCACTGTAGAGGCTAAATGTTTTCTTTTGATAAATACATAATATACTATATAAAAGGGGTTTATTGATAATTCATTATAGCCATTCCGAGTTTTTGTCCCAGCATTGAGAATCTCGTCATTGTGGCTGAGTGGTGGGAGGGGAGAGGTCTGTGGGCAGTTTTGGTGTGTCTCCACACCTTTCTCAGAAGACACTGGGACATAAATACTGGTAGGGGAATTGACACAGCAAGCTTGGTCTGTACAGCATAAACTCGACCAGTTAGCTTGTGCTAAACCTGCCAGTGACTTTCCCCAAGATCTTCTCCAAGAGTTGGCCTGCTCCTCATCTACCTCTCCGGGCAGCCTCAGTCTCAGCCCACTACGGAGCATCGAGCCAGTGTTCTCCAGCTAGCAGCACGTGTGGTCCTGGATCGACCAATCCATGCAGAAGATATCGTCCATGGCACTTTGTAAGGGATGCCTCCTCTTGATTTACCTTAAGCCAGGCACTTGTTCAAATCGACAGCCCCGAGTGTGATGTATGTAAATGTGATGTAAATTATGGAGGGGGTTGGGGTGCAGTGTAGTATAAACATTTTGACAGGATTATAACCTATTTTAATTGGAATTGGTCTTCTTTTTTTTTTTCTCCCCCCAAGGCAGGACACCACGTTGAAATGAACAGAAACCATTTGAGCATTTCACCTTGTTTTCTATATCATGCAGAATTCAATTATTTCTGATTTATTTTGTCTGTAGCAAGGTTTTTTTCTCTTTTAAGAGGGATATTGCTGGGAAATTTCACGTAATTATCAGGTTTAATGGCTTTGTTGGATTAATTATAGTACCCTTATGAAGTTTTATTCCTATATCTTGGTGTGGAAATGGGTTAGTTTATACCTTTTGTGGGGGATATTTTACAGAATAGTACCTTTAAACTAATGTTCGTATGGCAATATGTACAGTATATAGTGTATGTTCCAACTGGTCAATGTTAGTGTGAGGTTTTGGTTTTTTTTTTTTTTTTTTTTTTTTTTTTTTTTTTTTTTTTTTTTTGGGGGGGGGGGGGGGGGGGTTAAATGAAGCTGTTTGGTTAGCTGTTTTAATACAAACCATATGTTCAAGACTAAAGTCCCTAGATGCGGGTCTCTTGTGTTTTTTATTATTTTTCAGTACTTGGCTGTGTTTTTGATTATATGTGAGTTAAACCTCTCTGGAGGGATTTAGTTTTGTTTGTTTTTAATGTTTGATTTCTTTTTTTTTGTTCCTGTCTTTTTTTCCCATTTTTTAGAAAACACAAAAATAAACACAAAAATGATGATTTAAGATAAATGATTTGACGAAGGTATAAATTATTTTATTCAGTAATGCATTGTGTAGAGCTTCACAAATGAGCAATTCTTGAGTTTGAAAGAATCTCCACAGGTGCTGATGCTCAAACAGAAATATTTATTTTTATTTATTTTTTTTTTTAAGTAGTTTATTACCATGTAATAATGCAGTCATTCTCTGCAAAAGTCTGGTCTAATACTGGCAGGCAAATGTGTTTTGAATTTTTACAAATTTAGAACCAAATTTTGGGGGTTTGTTTGTTTTTTTTGTTTGTTTGTTTTTTTTTTTTTGTTTGTTTTGTTTTGTTTTGTTTGTTTTTTAGTAGAACAGATGAGGGGAAAATAACCTGACATTTTTGGTTAGTTTCAGATTTAAATCAAAATTACACCTTCCTCTGCTAGTGTATAGTAGAATTACATTACTAATGGAGTGAAATAGATTGTGTTCATTTGAGAAATTTGCTTTTTTGTAGTTCTTGAAGCTACATATAACAAACGGTATGTAATGAGTTTGACAAAAAAAAACAAAAAAAAAAAAAAAACATTGTTTTGAAAAACATTCCCTACTAAACATGGAGTTATTTTGACTCACTATATTTTTTAGTGCCCCTAAAGTTGTCAGTAACCCTACCCATGACATCTCTGAAAGCAGTCTGCTGTGTTTAATACTATACAGAGCTGCCATCTGCAAACTGCCTGTACACAGCCTATTAGTTATTTAGTAATGCACGTGCTTTAAGCATTGGGTTATTGGAAAGGGGTGTGGACTGTTTCAAGCATACAAGAGCAAAACAGACAGGGTTACAAAGAGCCATTAATAACTCATGAGTGGGGGACTGTCCTTTAAGCCAATAGGGTGTATTGTAGTGCAGGATAAGGGTGGAGCAATGATATTTCTCATTAGTACTTTATTACATTGATGTGTATTGTATTATGGCAAATTTGTTTTCTCCAACAAAATAGGTAACTCTTGCTCTGCATGGTAAAAATGATTGACTATGACTTATATAAAAGCAAAATCTTCATTTATTCATTTATTAATTCATCTTCAGTAACTGCTTCATCCTGGTCAAGGTTGAAGTGGATCTGGAGCCTATCCCAGGAACACTAGGTGTAGGTATGAATACACTGTGGATGGGATGCCAGTCCATCGCAGGGCACCATGCATACCCACATTCACACCTAGGTGCAATTTAGAGCAGCAAGTCCATCTACTGCCATGTTTCTGGGAGGTGGTAGGAAGCCAGACGAAATACACACACACACACATACAAGGATAACTTGAGAAACTCCACAAAGATAGTAACTCAAGCTCTTGATCGAACCGGAGACCCTGGAGCTGTGAGGAGGCAATGCTTTACCACAATGCTATCCCCTATATTCTTTATCCACCTTAAATAAAAACATCCTGTGACTGCTTAGTAAAAAGAAAATAATAATAAATAATGCCTGATTTATCTCTGCTCCTTGGTTGATAAAATAATTGAACTCTTTAGAACTTGCTTGATAAAAATGAAATAATGCTTCTGCCAGGAAAATTCAATTAAACTAATAGATTTACTGCTAAGCATCACTGTAATACATTTTGGAAGCTTGTTTTGAATGAGGCATGTATCAGGATATAAAGCCTACTCTATTTGTTGCAATGAACTTTAATGTAAACAATTACAATGGCCAAATTAAGTGAGGCTAAATTAACACTCACAGACCCTAGGTGCATGACATCAAGATGAGAGAACTTGAAACGTTTTTGAATTTGCAGGAGATACTAAGCTAGCCTACACAGACTGCAGAAATTTGTGGGAACTCCTGCAGTGACACCCCAGGTTGAAATTCAAGAAGTGAGAAAAGGAAATAGAGTGAGCTTAAAGATACAGTAATGTGACCAAGCTTTGGCTAAACCTCTGGTAGACAGTAAGCACCATAGGGGTCCCTTTTTAGGTAAGGATAAAATCTGTCATTACTATAGGAAACCAGGCCATACTGTACCAAGATGAGTTGTCATATCCAGATAAAGATAAATATTGGGGGAGCTGCAAGCCTAACAACAAGACAACATTAGGGAACTTTTCATTGTGTAATCCAGTGATCCTTACACACTAATATGCAAGCTAATTGTTTTTGTTAACCGAAGAAGATGCACTCCAATACTTCAGTAAATAGTACCATACTCCTCTGATAACTGTATTAGAGTTCGCATTTTACCACTTTACACGTCAGCTTAGACTGACTTTGTACACATGGCTGCACTGAGAATTGTTGCCCTATTTATATGGATATGAGATCATGAACAGAAAATAAACATGTTCCAAATCTAAATATCCATTTACTAATTTAGTGCCTCCACTGATAAGGAATAAAGAGTGCTGGCACTTGCCAATGGCATCTACCATTCTCAAAAACAATGGTAATTGATTCCAGTGCAAAACATCTAAAAAATTACTTGAGGTTGACAATAACAATAAGAAGAATATAATTTTTAGAATTACAAACATTTCCAATTAGCATCAATGTAATTATTAAACAATATCCTTAAAGATAAATAACTGAATAATGATGTGACTTCAGCTTCACCTTCCAAGTGTCCAAGAAACCAGACTTGAGTCACATGTTCTGTGATGTCCAGCAGCTTCTTTCATGCTCTTGGAAGAGTTTTACTGTGCAAGATGTCAGATGCTACATGCAAAAGTAAAACCTACTCCCAAAAGATAAGTTGAGTTTCTGAGAAGATTGGAGGAGAACATCTGAGGGATCTTAATACCTGATGCACCAATGTACAACACACTCCCACAGCACTGAGTTTCGCTACTAATAAGGCTATTGGAGCAGTTGCTAACATTTGGGCCATAACACATTGTAGATATCTTTACATAGGAATTGTCATGGGGAAAACTCAGTTATCCCTTTAGCTAGAACCACTTCCTGTGCTGTATTCAGCAGTGTTAGTGACTAGTTTTGATAGCCACAAGTTCAAGCTAAAACACTGCCACAGTCAGATTTTGTTGGGATTGTAACTTAACATTTATTTGCATATGTTCAACTCCTAATGATGTTATGTGCCAGCTGAGTAAAATTCACCTGACCTTGCAACAAGCTCACCTAAACCTCATGGTTTAGTGGCCCTGTGTGTCTACAGAAATCTCTTCCATCTAATGTAGAGCCCAGAATAGTATGTAGAAATCCACCCACCAAAATGAAAATATTCAGCTCAGACTCCTTCCAAATATATTCTATTTGGAATACATTTCAATGGGTTGTGGAGTTCTAAATCATTACACTGTAACAGCATGGAGTTTTAAATGATTACGCTGTAACATTGTGGAGTTTTAAATCATTATGCTATAACAGTATGGAGTTCTAAATAATTATGCTGTAACAGTCTGGAGTTTTAAATCATTACGCTGTAACACTGTGGAGTTTTAAATCATTACGCTGTAACTCTGTGGAGTTTTAAATCATTACACTAACAGTGTAGAGTTTTAAATCATTACATTGTAACAGCGTGGAGTTCTAAATCATTACACTGTAACAGTGTTTAGTTCAGTGCGGTAATTTAGAGAAATAACATTACATTTTTTTAAATTGAAGTCCTGATCAATTATCTGCTCAGTCAGTGCAATACCGTCTTGTACCTTTTGAGTTTAAAACAGGAGCTGAAATCATTCATTTTAATTTAGACATAATGTACATAGTCAGTATTTCATTCAAATGGGTCACAGTCCAATTATTTTTGGACTACAACCCCAAGTTCGAAAAGTTGGTACAGTATGGAAAATGCTAATAAAAACAAAGACGAGTGATTTGTAAATGTACTTTGACTTAACAAAAAAACGTATAAAGACAAGGTATTTGATGTTTTACCTAATCAACTGCATAGTTTTTTGAAGATAAACATTTACTTTGAAATTGATGCATGCAACGCATTCCAAAAAAGTTGGGGCAGGGGCAATTTAGGACAAACAGTGATGTGAGAAGTTGAAATAAGAAAATGATGTGAAACAGGTGAGGCAATCGTCTAATCATAGTATACAAGGAGCCTCCAAAAAAGGCTTAGTTCTTCAAGAGCAAGGATGGGTCGAGGCTCGCCAATCTGCCAACAGAATAATCCAACACTTTGAGAACAACATTCCCCAAAGACAAATCGGTAGGATTTTGGGCGTCACCTTCTACAGTGCATAATATAATTAAAAGATTCAAGGAATCCGGTCAAATCTCGGTGGGTGAAGGGCAAGGCCGAAAACTACTTCTGAATGCGCATGATCTCCGATCCCTCAGGCGTCACTGTCTTAAAAACCATCATGAGTCTGTAATGGATATCCTGACATAGGCTCAGGAATACTTTGGTAAACCTTTGTCAGTCAACACCATTCACCGCTGCATCCACAGATGCAAGTTAAGGCTTTACTATGCAAAGCAGAAGCCATACATCAACACTGTCCAGAAGCACCGCTGACTTCTCTGGGCTCGGTCTTATCTGAGATGGACAGTAGCACAGTGGAATCGTGTTTTGTGGTCCGACGAGTTAACATTTCAAATAGTTTTTGGACAAAACAGCCATCGTGTTTTCCAGGCCAAAGAGGAAAAGGACCATCCAAGCTGTTATCAGCGTCAGGTCCAAAAGCCAGCGTCTGTCATGGTATGGGGGTGTGTCAGTGCCCATGGCATGGGTAACTTGCACATCTGTAAGGGCATCATTAATGGAGAAACATATGTACATATTTTGGAGCAACATATGCTGCCATCCAGAGCAGGACAACACCAAATCACATTCTGCCCGGATTACAAGCCCATGGTTGCGTAAGCAGAGAGTGCGGGTGCTAACATGGCCTTCCTGCAGTCCTGACCTGTCTCCGATTGAGAATGAGTGACCCATTATGAAGCGAAACAAAAAACAAAACTAATATTCAAATAAAAGGCAGTTTAAAACACAAGTGAGGTAAAGCATGCAGTGCGACTTTAAAAGTTACTAAAAAGGCAACGAAGGCCACATACGGTTGCACAGCTGAAGAAATGCCTCTTGACTCTTGCCAAATGACTCTTTTTGTTTGCTTTTTTTGCATTTTCCATACTGTCCCAACTTTTCCATACTGTCCCAACTTTTTCAGAATTGGGGTTGTATAATTTGGTTAAATTCCACTAAGGCCTATTTCATTTGCTGCTCTTTTAATAGTATCTTTTAAAGTTTCATAATGTATATTATCTTGAAAACACCTGTGCTTCATCTGGAAGCCAATCACAGCTAAATACACTCCTGTATGATAGCAGTAGCCCCTTTGATGTCATGTTGCAGTTGGGCTCTACACTAACTGATCTGCTGCTTAATAAATTCCAATAAATTCGAATGCCCTCAAAAAGAAAGAAACCACTGGTGTTCTGAGCAACAGACACCGAAAGGGTCGGCCAAGGAAAACAACAACACCTGATGACAGAAACATTTGCAAAATACAGAGATGAGCCACAAAGGTTCTGGAAGCAAGATTAGCCTCTACCAAAGTGATTGGAAGACCAAAGTGTGGAGAAAGAAAGGACCTGCTCATGATCCAAAACATACAAGCTCATCTGTAGAAACATGTGGAGGTAGTGTCATGGCTTGGGCTTGTATGGCTGCTTCTGGAACAGGCTCACTAATCTTTATTGCTGATGTAACCCATGATGGTAGCAGCAGAATCTAAAGAGAAATGCATCCAAATTAATTGGGAGGAACTTTATCATGCAGTAGGACAATCACCCAAACACACTGCCAACACAATAAAGGACTTTATCGGGGGGAAATGTGGAAGGTTTTAGACTGGCCAAGTCAATCACCAGACTTTACCCCATTTGAGCAGCATTTCAGCTCCTGAAGAGGAGACTGAAGGGAGAAACCCCCGAAACAAACAACAACTGAAAGAGGCTACGGTAAAAGCCTGAGAAAGCATCACAAAAGAAGAAACCAACAATTTGCTGATGTCACTGAGCCACAGGCTTGATGCAGTTATTGCAAGCAAGAGATATGCAACCAAATATTAAGTGTTATTTAATTTAATTTATTCCAAGACTTATCTGTTCCTATACTTTTGCGCCCCTAAAAACTGGTTGGTCTGATCTAAAGGTTCTAAGTTTTATGTTGTTTAACACAGCTAGATGTAAATACTACGGAATAAAAGCTGAAATCCTAAACTCTCGTCTCATGTCCACTTTTGATCTCAAACCCAAATGTCTTTGGTGTATAGCACAAACAAATTGAATTATCCTTGCAGTTCCAATACTTTCAGAGGGGACTGTACAGGTGCATCTCAATAAATTAGAATGTCGTGGAAAAGTTCATTTATTTCAGTAATTCAACTCAAATTGTGAAACTCGTGTATTAAATAAATTCAATGCACACAGACTGAAGTAGTTTAAGTCTTTGGTTCTTTTAATTGTGATGATTTTGGCTCACATTTAACAAAAACCCACCAATTCACTATCTCAACAAATTAGAATATGGTGACATGCCAATCAGCTAATCAACTCAAAACACCTGCAAAGGTTTCCTGAGCCTTCAAAATGGTCTCTCAGTTTGGTTCACTAGGTAAGCCACAAACATTCACTGCCAAAGAAGTTGGCTGTTCACAGAGTGCTGTATCCAAGCATGTTAACAGAAAGTTGAGTGGAAGGAAAAAGTGTGGAAGAAAAAGATGCACAACCAACCGAGAGAACCGCAGCCTTATGAGGATTGTCAAGCAAAATCGATTCAAGAATTTGAGTGAACTTCACAAGGAATGGACTGAGGCTGGGGTCAAGGCATCAAGAGCCACCACACACAGACGTGTCAATGAATTTGGCTACAGTTGTCGTATTCCTCTTGTTAAGTCACTCCTGAACCACAGACAACGTCAGAGGCGTCTTACCTGGGCTAAGGAGAAGAAGAACTGGACTGTTGCCCAGTGGTCCAAAGTCCTCTTTTCAGATGAGAGCAAGTTTTGTATTTCATTTGGAAACCAAGGTCATAGAGTCTGGAGGAAGGGTGGAGAAGCTCACAGCCCAAGTTGCTTGAAGTCCAGTGTTGAGTTTCCACAGTCTGTGATGATTTGGGGTGCAATGTCATCTGCTGGTGTTGGTCCATTGTGTTTTTTGAAAACCAAAGTCACTGCACCCGTTTACCAAGAAATTTTGGAGCACTTCATGCTTCCTTCTGCTGACCAGCTTTTTGAAGATGCTGATTTCATTTTCCAGCAGGATTTGGCACCTGCCCACACTGCCAAAAGCACCAAAAGTTGGTTAAATGACCATGGTGTTGGTGTGCTTGACTGGCCAGCAAACTCACCACACCTGAACCCCATAGAGAATCTATGGGGTATTGTCAAGAGGAAAATGAGAAACAAGAGACCAAAAAATGCAGATGAGCTGAAGGCCACTGTCAAAGAAACCTGGGCTTCCATACCACCTCAGCCGTGCCACAAACTGATCACCTCCATGCCACGCCGAATTGAGGCAGTAATTAAAGCAAAAGGAGCCCCTACCAAGTATTGAGTACATGTACAGTAAATGAACATACTTTCCAGAAGGCCAACAATTCACTAAAAATGTTTTTTTTATTGGTCTTATGAAGTATTCTAATTTGTTGAGATAGTGAATTGGTGGGTTTTTGTTAAATGTGAGCCAAAATCATCACAATTAAAAGAACCAAAGACTTAAACTACTTCAGTCTGTGTGCATTGAATTTATTTAATACACGAGTTTCACAATTTGAGTTGAATTACTGAAATAAATGAACTTTTCCATGACATTCTAATTTATTGAGATGCACCTGTACATACATATATCTTTTGACATCACTTATTTAAAACGAATAGAAACACAAAAGATACGTCACCGAAGACACCATCTGTGCTGAATGTGCTGTTACTGAAAAATTTCTTTCAAGAAAAGAAGAAACAAACATTTAGACTAATAATGCTTTCATGTAAATCACCCAGCACTGCTTTATAAAAGATTCATGCAATACTTATTGATGTGTTATAAAGGCCCCAGTGTAGGTATAAAGTGATACCAAGGACCTTTTAAATTTTAGTATTATTGTAGCTGATAATGATAACCACTTGGAGGAGCTCTTCCACCAGCCGTCACTGATTGAACAGGAGAATATTTTTTTTATAGAAAATCATCCCACTGTTCTGCTCATAACATGATATAGTGTGTTCATGCAACTCCTTGCATTTGAGAACACAGTGTGCATCTGTTTCACAGGGATGAACAGTAACATACAGTTCATATCAGATACTGTTTATTCCAGACCAAGTGACACTCAGTTTACAGGTAGAATGGCATGTGGGAAACAGAATGAATCACACTGCACAATGCAATTCCTATATACACTATGTTAGTATAGGTCTGAAAGGTAGGTCAGTGCTTCCCATTTAGAACTAGTTTTCCACACCAACCTGCAAAGCTTGTAGTGAAATGTGGCTTTGAATTCCAGTTTAACGAATGATATTTGCATGCTACTTTGCCTAGTGTAAAATTAGTCAACATCCTATCCACCTGCATGCCCATGTCTACCAATGCAAATAAACTGGGCTTTGTGTTGATGGGAAGCACATATGCATGTGATGATTTGTTAGCAGGTCAGGTGTAAATCAACATTTCAGAGCTTATAGCTGATGCAATGTTGAAAATATTAAATATTATATTTTGTTTTGTTATATTTCATAAATATGAAAGACATTCTATGTAGGGTGAATCTCTGCTCCCACATATACACATACATGTCACACAGCCTAAAGCTCATGCATGAACACATTGCACCGACCCCCACTGCCTCGCCTGAAGAGCAGAAGCTGTCCAATCAGAAGGGTCGATCCGGTGGAAGCCTTATACGGAGGGTATGGCATAAAGGGAGGGGATTAGGACTGTTCAGCAGCTGATTAACACTGTTTGGCTTTTGTTGTGCAGCACAGCGTCTACACTAATCCCAAAGGAAAACATATATAACCCAAGCTCATATGTGCCTTTTTATATACATTATATATAGAAACACAATCATGAACCCCCAGTCTAACTAGGACATTATGTAAGATTTGTACACTCACACAATAACAGCTTAAAACAAAGCACTCAGGATACTCATGGCAATATGTTATATATTTACAAGAGCTATACAAATATTTAATTAGGTTAATTAGCAGGATTTCTTGTGCAAATGACACCACATACAAAATCTATATTTACAGATAATTCAATTCCTTTAGTAGAGAGCAAAACAAAACACGGACATGCTAGCAAATGAAACCTAGGCTGAATTAAAACCAAAATCCGAATCATTATACATTCCTGATGTGTGTGTGTGTGTGTGTGTGTGTGTGTGTGTGTGTGTGTGTGTGTGTGTGTGTGTGTGTGTGTGTGTGTGTGTGTGTGTGTGTGTGTGTGTGTGTATGTATATATATATATATATATATATATATATATATATATATATATATATATATATATATATATATATATCTATCGTCCTGGACAAATTGGCAGTCGTTTGAAATCTGCACCATTTGTAGATGATTTTCCTTACAGTGGAATGATGTATTTTAAATAATTTGAGGATTTTTTAAAACCCCCTGCCAGACTCATAAGCATCCACAACATTTTTTTTTCTGAAGGCCTTACAGAACCTTTTAGATCTTGGCATGATGGCACCACACACCTCAGTAGAAAAGGGAACGCCAGACACTAGATATGAGAGGGATATAAATAAGACAGGTTCCACCTGCACTCCCTAAGCAGGTTCTAATCACTGGCACCCAATCTTGAACACCTGATTCAAATTTTATGGATTTGAAGGTGTGATAAATGTGACTTTGTTTATTTAAATTGTGAAAATTAGTACAAAATGTCAATTTTATGTGTCATTAGAGTGTATCAACATCAACTTTATTAATAGGCACTGTTTCAAAGAGGATCAAATGTTTGGATGTCCAAATATGTAAATAAATAAATAAAATAATTAATTAATAGTAATGATAATAAATAATTAATAACAATAATAATTCCATGGGGTGTACTTATCATGACTGTATACTGTAGAAATGTGCAAAAGGGCATCCTTTTTTTAGTACAAAGTTTGTCATAGATTTTTTATTTTATGACTTCTACATTATCAAGTCAGTACAAAAAACATTTTAGATTCCCAAACATTAGTTTTCTAGCACAAACTTAAATGTTACAGAAAAATGTTTATATGTCATTAAAGAAAGCAGCATATTACATAAGAGGCCACTTTTCAGACAAAAAACACAATGAAGGCTGCTGGGTTTTGCTGCAAAAATAAGAAGCAAGTGCGAAAGTCAAAGTCTCCAGAAGAATATAATATTGACTTTGTTTCATTTACTACTGTTTATTGTTCTTTACTGTATTTTTTTTAAATGTAGAAACATTTAATTTCATTATTTTTAAGGCATCTTTGCTCTACAGCATTTCTTTGCATGTGCCTAAACTTTTGCACATATATATACAGTCAA
This sequence comes from Cranoglanis bouderius, assembly GCA_023630585.1. Classification (NCBI taxonomy): domain Eukaryota; kingdom Metazoa; phylum Chordata; class Actinopteri; order Siluriformes; family Cranoglanididae; genus Cranoglanis; species Cranoglanis bouderius. Next base: position 13,390,530 of record CM042551.1, read on the forward strand.
ACAGAAGAGAAGTGTTTATGCTAAATCCAGTGTGACTGTTCTTTTAACACTTAACTGGCGATCATGCAGCTGCTCCCAGGAGTAAAAACATTATGCTGAACATGATGCTTTATTATGTAACCCTTAAATTTCTTTTGATTAGTAGGTCATGTTTGTGTGACTCATGTTAATGTCAGTGGATGCAGGATCTGAAAGGCGCAGTTAAATAAAGTGCTCTGCCCTTTAAATTAATTTGAATGTATGATTATATAATCATTTGGTTGGTTAATTGGTTCATCATCAGCACACATTCATAGTGAACACTGACACAGTATTTATGGACACGTTATTTAGAAGATAAATTTGGAATGTTTCGAGCACCACTGAACCAGGAAACATCTCATCCTAGCACAATATACTATTATGCGGTCTAAATTATTTGAAGCTATAATTATCCACACAATGAGAGTGATGAATTAAACATGTTTTTCCTCCATTGGTGTCCTTACACAACCCATGTTATCATAAATAAATCCATAATAAATGCTTGGCACTGCTTTTCCATCCTGGACACTCATGTTTAAGGCGCGGTCATAGGGAAACATCAGATTCCAAGGATGGACAGGACCATATAACCCACCCAGCAAAAAAAAGAAAAAAAAATATTATGAATGACTGTGGACAGAAATCCATTTTGATTAGTTGTAACAACATTGAATATTAACTGGACTGCTCTTTAGTCAGGCTTATTTGCACAGACATTAGTACAGGACCACTAGCATCTCTTGACTTGCTATTCTGCTAATGCGGTCATAGCACCTCCACAGTGTCGACAAGCTTTCGCTCCTTGAGGTGAAAGCTGTGAGCTGACTCACATATTGATAGAGCAGTAATACATCCTGTGATGAATTCATTTGCTCATCAGTATTACACTGAGAGATGCAATGATAAATACTGGAATTCTTATTGTATTTGTTAATGCACATTTGTAGTACCCTGCTGGTTTTGCATTAATTAATTCTATATCAAACACAATACAATAAGATATTGTTTTACAAGTCATAACATAGACATTATGTACAGTCACCTCCAAAAATATTAGTTGTGCTCAATTAGGTTAAGGTCTTGTGATTGACTTGATCAGTCTAAAACCTTCCACTTTTCCCCCTGATGAAGTCCTTTGTTGAGTTGGTGGTGTGTTTTAGGTTATTGCTGCAGTCTTGCTGCATGATGAAGTTCCTCCCAAATAGATTGGATGCATTTCTCTATAAATTGGAAAACAGATTGTAGACATCTGAATTAATTCTGTTGCAACCATCATGAGTTACATCATCAATAAAGATTAGTGAGCCTGTTCCAGAAGCAGCCATGCAAGCCCAAGACATCACACTACCTCCACCATGCTTGATTGATGAGCTTCTATGTTTTGGATCATTTTTGGATCATGAGCTGATTCTTTCTTCCTCCATACTTTGGCCTTTCCATCACTTTGGTAGAGGTTAACCTTTAACATTTGTGGCTCATCTCTGTATTTCTATATTCCAGTCTGGTTTTCTGATTCTTACTGCTCATAAGTGGTTTGCATCTTGTGGTATAGCCTCTATATTTTTCCACTTGAAGGTGATGTCACTATGTGTGTTGTTTTTGTTTTTTTCTTCACAGCTCTCATAATGTTTCTGTCATCAACTGCTGTTATTTTCCTTGGCTGACCTATTCCATGTCTGGTTGTTAGTACACCAGTGGTTTCTTTCTATTATTTTTGACAACAAATGTCTTCACAGGCAAAACCTTGGGCTCAAACCAAGAGTAGACATTCAGAGCTGTTAATTCTTTAAACAATCAATTTAACAGGGCACACCTGAGCAGCAAGAAACACCTAGAAGTCACATGTTCCAATATTTTTAATCACTTGAAAAAAACGGGTAGGTTCAAACAAAAGGGGCCATGTTCTAAGTTGTTTAACACATCTAGATGTAAATATGAGGAAATGACAGCTGAAATTCTGATCTATCGTCTTATATTCATCTTTTGACCTCAAACCCAAATGTCTTCAATGTATAGCGAAAACAATATAATTGGTCGTGCTGTTCCAATATTTTCAGAGGGGACTGTATTGTTGTGCTGTGGTAGTCCTTCCAAATGGGTAATATTTGTTTTTTTTAAAATCCCTGCCCCAGTGACCCTGGAGTTGAAGAGAGACAAGAGGATTAGTCTCTGAATAATTTATCCTAGTTTGGTAAACTCACCATAGAAATATGCATCTTTTCTGAATATTGGTAAATTGGCCACTGACCAAATTTTTCATTTAGGTTAAAGGAAGGAAAACTCTTACTGTGCTGGAGTCTACTTTCTCTGCCATATCACATCTTCTAAAATATGCAAAAGCCTGAGCATTTTGAAAGAGCAATGTTGCAATGTTATTTTTTATAAGTTGCCATGTGTGCTACGAAAAAAAAAACTTCAGTAGCTACAGGCCCCTGCTCTTATAGAGCACATTAACATGACTGTTCTCCTTTGTGCTGTGGTATTAATAATATGGGAAATGTTTTTAGCATTGTTGCTAACTCAATAACTCATTGAATACTTAGGACATGGTGGTGGTTTCAGATTTTTTTCCTCAGTCTTGTAAAAGCATGTTTTTCCCCTTTACGTTTCATTGTAGTTACTCAATAATATGATTTATGACAAACAGTTGAATAACAAGCTTAGACATTGAGGTGTATATCTTATTTTAGACCTTCACGTATTCTTTTTTTTTTTTCTTTTTTTTTCTTTTTTTTTTTTTTTTTTTTTTTTACAAACAAACATATCTGAAATTTAATGTACACTTGGCATCTATACCATTGCTTTCAACTGTTTTATACTGTTTTACTACCCATGAAATGGACAGTGCTCAGCCTGGAATATGTTGTTTTTATTTTTCTGTGTATTGTGGTTGCCAGAATGTGTCAGTCAGAATCACATGTAGGTTATCCAACATGTATTTCATGCCAATGGTGGTAGTGACATTTGCTTCCCATGGTGCATGATGTGCATGAGGTAAAAATGGCTGAAAATTTTGAATTCACACAGGGATGAATGACCAATAGCATGCAGGAAAGGCATCTCCCAAGTGGAGAACCCATATGGCCCTCTCTCTCTACTGCAGTGAGACTGATGTATTTGTGAATGTGGGTCATTTTTAGCAGCCATTATTTTTGCCACTCTCCCTATATGGAAAACAGCACTGTGTCTGAAAGAGCAGGGCTTTAACATTTGGCTCTGGGGCCCCAGTTCCATAATGTCATCACTGTTGTGTCCATATTAATCTGTTTGATTCAGCGGAGACGCACCAAAGGTTTTCCTACAAGGCTAATAAGTCACAAAGCTATGGTCCATCTGCCATCACACACAAACACGCTTATATTTGTCTTATTATCCTAGTGAGGACCTTCTAGACATAATTATAAATGCAGTTAATTAATGCTATATTACACCAAATCGAACCTTATTCTTAACCTCAGTAACCTCTTTTAAAAAAGCTCTTTTAGTTTTTTTGAGTTTTTTTAAAAAGCCACACACACATTGTGCTGCTAATGGAGTCATAGCACCTCTATATGAACATTTCTATATATAAGCAACAGTGCAACAACTCTCAATTCCCTATTCGCACACCCCCTTCCTTTTGTATCATCAGCCCCTAGACATTAGTGATGTGTCATTCATGAACAAGTCAACTTGAGCTGGCTCTTTGAAGTGAACACCAAATCTGTAGAGCAGTAATAAATCATGTGTGGTTTTCTTTGAAAGAATGATCAGTATTTTGTATTCATAATATGAATACAGTGTTCATGATATGAATACAGTGAGATGTGCCAATAATATCAATGCTGGAATCTTACAGTCAATGCAAATACAGACAGGTGAAAAATGTAAGGCAAAAATAACATAAAGTGTCATAAGGTGTTGGGCCACCACTATCCACCATTGACTTCAGTGCTCTGAGTCTCTGGAACTGGCAGGTCGGACACCATTCTTCTAAAAAAATATTTCCTCAGTTGTTTTGATGCTAGCGGTGGATGTGGATGAGACGTTGGAACCTGAAAGAGACCACTTCCATCAGGATAGAAATGTTTTATCACAGTTATCCTTCCCCCTAAGGGGACAAGTGGACACAAACTATCACAATGAAATTTCCCCTAAGCATAATATAGCCACCAAGTCTTCCTTTAGCTTGTCACATCCGTATGTAACATTGTGCTGGTTTCACATTTATTTAAATTAATTTATTACAAATGCGATGCAAACTTATACAGTTATTTTGTTAATCTACATCTAAATCTGAGCTACGGTATTTAATCAATAGATATAGCTGAAAGAGTTGGCACTTACTGGGGAGGTGACCCGATTGCTCTCATTCGCTGTCAGGGATGGGGTAACCACAGATCCACACTCTCTAATAGATTACCTACTTACTGCTAGAATATGGATAAAAGTAACAATACGTTGGTGCTTCACACATCATAACATAGACGTTATGTATGGTTGTGGTGTTGTAGTGACTCCAAATGGATATAAATGAATATGATGAAATATACCCTGCCCCAGTGGATGTAGTTAAAAGAGAAGTGAGTTGACAGTCAAAAGGATTAGCCTCTGAATCATTTATTCTAGTTGTGGAAACACACCTTTTCTGAATATCTGGATACTTTGAAGTACTGAAGACTGGACTGGATTGGGGATAAAGGACTTTCAGTCATGTACCATTTGCTCAATGACAAAAAAATTAATTACATATTAAAGTGTTTGTGTTCATGAACACCCTTCTCCATAATAGAGGTGTTGATTAAGCCCATGATTTTAACACCAGGAATAACTATTACAGTAAATCTACTAAAATGTTCTAAATGGAATAGATTTATCTATGATCATAACTGCATCCAAGTTCAATCAGACATTAGACAACATGTGACTGCAATTAACCATAATTGTTTGGAACTTTTCACTGTTGTTGACAGTTCATATTGTACAGAAAACAGATGAGGCTATTACAGTTCAGTAATGCACTCTTCATGTTCATGCCTGCTTCAGTATGGTGAGCTCACACTTGACTTTAAGTACACTCATCTCAGCTGGTCAGAGTGATATGAAGACACTCTGTGATTAGTCAAGCATTCTGCATCCAAGGCTGTACTGCATAACTATCAGCTCAATGCCAAATTATTAAATCAGTGACCTATGACTCACACCTACTCTGGCATAGAAAATTTAGCTGTAAATGGATTATTATCCTAGGCTGCCTGTTCCTTAAATTATACTCTAGTCCAGCTATTAGAATAATCTTCAAAATATTTTATTCACATTGCTGCCTTGAAAGAGCAACAGCACTAAGGAGCAAACAAACAGTATATTAAGGGTACTTCTTTACATCCAGCTGACCCTACTTTAACCCTTTACATCCACTGTAATTAAAACCATATAATTATACACCCTCTAGAGAATCAAATGTAATTAAATAAGTAGCTTCTGCAGCTTACAAAGATGCCATTGATCAACATGCTTTCATGGAGCAAATCACTATCATTATTCAAGTCATTACAAGGCCTCTGAGGCGGAAGTGCGCTACTGAACTTTCAATTTAATGTTAATACTGACATAGTGAAAGTGTGATTAACTAGGTTGGCTGGTGTATTTGTCTTTGATAAGCTTTGAATTAACATGATCAAATACACTGATTAAAATGCAATGATTCTTTGAGATAAATTGGCATTTTATTTTGAAGTTTGTGCTAAAGTTCTGTCGTTTAATAGAAAGATTAGAATGAAATAAAAATGTACATTTCGGTCAAAAGGTCTTTGAGACCTGGTCTTTATCTGTGTCTGGTATATCTGCATCATAATCATATCATATCTAAAACTGCTGTAAACAGATTTAACATTGACTGTAAACAATATAACAGATACTCAGGAAGTATACTGATAATAGTTTAAGATTGAAATGAACCTTTACATTCTTTAAAAGAAGGGTACAACTTACAGGAAAATTTACAGTACAAACTTCCAGTGCAAAGACAAGGGCCTGAGGTGTTGAAGGGAATATTAAGAATGAATATTATCAACAATGTGTTATGAGAGAATTATGTGTAGGAAAATATAAACAAAATGTTCCCAGTGCAATTGATGTATTTATTGTGCTCTCTCATGTCATTTATTTAGAATAGTTCTACTAGTTTACATCATTGTGACTAGGTGTGGAGGTGTCAGGTGGTTCCCTGCTTGCTGTCCTGTGAGAGTACTGAAGGAGCTGGAGTTTGGTTCCGCTCTGCTTGCTTCTGTCTAGCCTGGAGCTCCTTTACCTCTGCCAGAACCTCCCTTGCTTCCTCCCACGAGGAGATTGCTTCCTGTAGCAACCGTTCAGTCGCTGCCCTCCTGCTCTCCCAGTCCAGCAACTCAGTAAATATGTCCGTGTCCTTCGTCCCTTTAAAATGGGGCGAACTCAAAAGCCACAAATTGGGCGAGTCAACGGTCTTTGAATAGGGTGAATTGTTGCCAGCGGAAATGGGTGACTCTGAACCTTTGATATGGGTCAGATCACTGCATTTCATACTGGGTGAGCAGGAAGCCTTTGAATCAGGTGAATCAACACTCTTTGAACGGAACTGGTCCTTGTAGTGAGGTGACTTTGAGGATTTTGAATGAGGGGAATCCTTCCCTTTGATGCAAGGTGATTCCGTTGTCTTAGAGCGGGGTGAATCCTTGGCCTTAATTCGGAAGGGAGAGTCTGTGCTTTTCCCATGAGATGAGCTGTGGGAGCTAGAACTCTTAGATTGGGGGGAATCTGAGCCCTTTAAATGGCACAGCCATGGGGAGTCTATGCCCTTCAGATGGGGGTAGTAACCCATTCGTCCTCTTTGAGGCTCCTGCCCCTGGATCTCCGCCAATAGTTCCTGGGTCCTCTGTAGCCGCTGGGTGATTAGGTCTTGAAGGTCTCTTGTGAGACTCATGGTGTTGTCCAGTGAGCCACAGTGAATTCTTCCCAGGGCTACAGGATTCTTCCCTTGCTGAGGGCTTTGAGTCTGGCTCTGGTGGCTCCAGGAAAGTTCACTTTCACGGGGCAGGCTGCTGGTCTTCACCGTCCCCTCCACAGGGGTCTCTCGGGGTCTGGAGGCATCAGTGCCAGCACGCCTTCGTGCAGGGGCCAACAAGTCAAGGTTTCCCCGATGGTCCTTTACCCACACAGCATGATCATGTTCCAGCACGCCAGCATCCTCCTCATGCACAAGGTCAAGAGTCAGCATCCCATCTGAAGAGGTTGAGGCCTGTGGATGAATCATCAACATCATCCTCACAATCACTGAAGTATCATAAAGACAGGAAGACGTTTAAACCATATTTCCTTATATATTAGCAGAAAGTCTTCAGCAAAGGGATCTCTCTGAATAACTTCTGACAGAGGTCAAAGCAATACTGAAAAGTCACCCACCACAGCCATAAGATGACCCCGTGTAGGCAGGCGGCGCCCAAGTGGGATCTTGGCGCGGTCTCGTGTTGGATGAGATAACAGGCTGTCTTCCTCAATTGTAACCTGCAAGGACAAAAAAACAAGAGAAGGTCTAGATAAAGCAGTAAAGAACCTTAGTCAAACAGTTAGCCATTTTCAGCCAGATGTTCTTCATTTCTTCATTTTAACATGCCCCCTTTGGGTTAATTATTGACAAGACACAACATATGATGCAGTGGGCTAAATTTGGTTCTAAGTGCTAATTAATTGTACATGTTTATTCTGTAAACGGCATAGCAAACTCACAGTTCTTTACATACTATGTGCTCTACACAGGAGTTGATTAAGATCGTACAAATTCACATATGAGGTGCTTTCACATTTCATACTTTCACAGAAAGTGAAGCGTTACCATCACTGGGATTACATGGTTCACAGCTAACATCTGAGTGTCATCTCAGCAGGTTTTTCTTAGCTTCTCCTATAAACTGGAAACTATTGGTAAAGGATATTACAAAACATGACGTAACGGATAAAAATTGTTTTTTCTAAAATGGGAAGGAAAAATGTGCTTACCACTTTATTAAACTGACCTCATCTGATTTCTACCTGTCAAAGCAGCCATGTTTTATGTAGGCTATGATTATGGTAATGAAGCTTAGCTACAATGAGTTTCAAGGAAACATCCTCCACAGGGACAGTAATGACAGTTTTTAATTTTTTCTTTTCATCAGCAGTAGTGCTTTGCATATTCTTCTAAAATGATAACAAACATAAAGCTATCTATCCAATTCAGCAAGAATGCAAAAAAATTAGGAGAAAGCTAGGGTCTGGGAGAAGGAATTAATATGGACAAATCCTGTAAGGAAAAAAAAACAGAAGAGAAAAGCAGACACTGGAGTGAATGGGTGGAAGTGGGAGCATGTGACCAAAGAACAATTATGGGAACAAAAATATATTAATAAAATAGCTAGAAACAAAGAGCACCAGAGGATTTTTTTAAGGTTTAAAGGCTTACCTCATCCAGAATGTGGTTCTTGGCTCTTGTAATGGCTGTGTTCAGAACATTGATCCAAGACTCCTTTTCCTCTGGACTAACAGCCAAGAACACAAGATTGGGAGTCTAAGAAAAAGACAAAAATATGAGAACCTTTATAGACTGTGTGGTTCTGGTGAAACAATTTTACTGTAAATATATGTATTTCTTAATAACATCTGTCATCAAGAACAGTCATGTTTATTCAATAATGTTCAGTGCTGAAGGAAGTATAAAGTGGGAAGATAAAATAAGATAATATAATATAAGCACTGCACTGGGGTTATATTTTGTGTGAAGCCTAAAGCCAGGAAAATTCAGGTGCAAAACATATCCATGTGTTCCCTAAGAAATCATGAAAAATTAACACACTTAGAAGAGAACTAAAGATGGTTGATTCTTAGTCCTGAAACACTCCCTCTTTAAGCAACACACACACACACATATACTCGCCCCCTCAAAGTTAGATACAGGCAGCTGTGAGTTTTACATTACATTAGGCACAACATTATCAACTACAGCACAATTTTCATCCAAGAAATTTTGTGCAAAAGTAAAAAAGCAAGCAAAAATACATAATTTTCTCATAACTATTTAATTACAAAAATTATAAATGATTAACCTAAATTTCCAGAAAAACAATCCAAATATAGTATGCATTGTGTGATTTTGTTAGATCTAATTCTACACGCTGAACCTTGACAATAACCTGACTCAGAGCCAAGTGACTGACAATACACTGACAGATGCTGACATATTTCAGGGTGAGGGTTTGATTTTGTGACAGACCAATACACTGTAGTCAAAAACAGGAGCTAGACTATAGTTCATTATGTATTCTGTCTTCTACAAAAGAAGATGCTTTTAAGGCATTGAGAAATGTATGTTTCTGTTGACTGAAGGAATCGAAAAATCAGCTGAATTTTAATTAGTGGCCTGCAGGTGGAAGGCTTTTAATTCCAGGGTAAACTCATGTCTGTCTCAGTCAACTGTAATTACTGAGACAGACATGAGTTTAATTTTTTTGGTGGATAAGAAATAGATAATCAAGCAGTTTACTAAACATACAGATATTCAGCACATCTGTCTACCCTTTACCCTTTATAGTTAAATGTAAATGAGGGTAGGAACCCTACAACTGGGATATTGTAATTTCGCCTCGCTAACCCATAATTTACTTCACCACGGTATGTGTGTGTGTGTGTGTGTGTGTGTGTGTGTGCATGCGTGCACGCGTGTGTGACTCACACGGTCCCCAGGCTGCCGGCAGCGCAACAGAGTGAACTTGCTGTGGTTCTTCTTGCTGCGACTCTTGGCTTTGCGCACCTCCTCCGATCGCTCGTATTCAGCCAGGTCAAACACTTCATGTGTCTTACCATCATTCTTCATCTGTAAAGAAGTGTGGGGGGAAGCATGCGCTGTGAGCACAAATAGCCCACTCAACCACATGGAAAGGTGCAAGTTGTTTCTCATGTGCCGATTAATTGACAGCCATCTGTGTCCCTTTTACATGGTGACTGTGCCGCTGACAGTGGAGCACAGCAGGCCACATTGACTTCAGCCTGAGGGACAGGGATAATTACTGATCTCTGTTATCATTAAGCACATGCTGTGACAGTGAGGACTCGAAGCTCGGTCCTCACAAACACAAAATTGAAAATATATGGCCAAAATGGAAATAAACCTCTATTTTACAATTTAGCTAGAAAAAACAGTATTCCAACATTTTTTAAAAATGACAATGGAACCTCAACAATACAACGGGAATAATGTGTGGGGGGATGGGATAAATATTATGACTGAGAGGATCCAAAAGGATACCAAAGTGGCAAGATGCAGTTATAAAGACAAGTTATTAAAGAATATATACATCACATTCAGAGGGACAGATGCAAATTTTTAAACTCATAATTTTTTTTATTATTAAATTAACATTTTTATAGTAATAACATCTTAACATTTTAATAGTAGTAGATCGCATTATAAACAGTTGTTTTCTGTATGTTAGATTTAAACAACTGTTCCTACATACTACATGTTCATTTCTAAATTCATTTAAAATCTTTTCAACTTTCAGTTTTGAATTCAGTGTAAAACACAGACGCTTTAGAGTGGACACCGTGTTTCAGACAAAGGCGAGTGCTGTTCCCAGTTGGTTTAGCTCTTCCTATTATTCTGCCTTTGAGACGGCTGTGAAATTCCTCATTTAAACACAGGTCAATCCTCATTAAAGCTGGCTGAGTGAAAAATGGATATATTTATTGAGTCTGAGCAGAGGGCCCAAACACAATATCTCCTCTGGGAGACTACAATTCCCAGAGGACCATGGTGAAGATCACATGGGTTCACTGTAAGACAGAGAAAGAAACCATGTGGAATAAAAGATATCAAAATCACCTCTATATGTCAGTGTTATTCCAGTGACCCCAGAAAGATGGTAAACTGGCAGCTACAGCGTACAGACTCTGAATTCTGTATGGTTACTAAGCATTCACCATAGCAACAGAAAGGAGCAACAAAGGAATCAGTAAGCAGCTTTGGTCCAAAAGATCAAAGTGGTCAGAGTTGATGGACCATCATATCAGACAGCATGCAGACTAAGTACACCATCTGTATAAAGACTTGAAACTTACACATCATAAAATACACACAGCGGGTATACAGTATTACCAAAAATCTAGACAAAATTTGACATTTTTTTTCTAGAAACCCTGAATATGCCTAATACTATGTGCATAACCTAATTCATTCTACTTAACTGGGCTCACATAGAATGTGAGCAATTAAAATGTGAGATACACTCACAGTCACAGAGAATGTAGGGGGTAATGGTTTTATGGGGCAAAAGTTCCCTGGAGGAGAACGCCAGGGTTCTCTCTATCACATCAATATTTCACTCCCATGCTGTTAGGCCAGCATGTTTCAGACAGGGGACCATCCTGATCCAAGGATTAACCACCTCTAAAAATAACCTGCTAACCAACCAACCTTGTACTGACAATGGGGATTGCAATTAAGTACAAAAAGCATTAGGAGAAAAGCAGACACATTCTAAACTGTCCTGCTGGCACTGGTCTTATAACATGTCTGGGTCATTATTAGAAAGCAGGGATGTTCACTACAATTTCATTCTTATCATTTATAATGTATTATTATTATTATTATTATTATTATTATTATTATTATTATTATTTCAAATTAGGATTGAGTGATATGAAAAAAATATATATATTCCAATATTTCAAGACATTTGTACAATTCAGTGAGGGGAGATAGTATCCGTACACTTCCGTCTTTGTTATTTAATATACTTCCAGTGCATATCCAGTGCATATGGATTAAAAAATGATGTATTCATATGTATGCACCATGCATGATGTCACAACATGCTCTCAGACTAATGATAAGGAAGCTAAGAGAGGAGCCACTCGAAAAGCATTGTAGGATGACACCTGAAAGCAGCAGGAACAACAGTTACACAGAGAACAATAAACAATGAAGTGCACCTCAATCATCTGTGTTCCTACATGCCACACCAAACTCATCTGCTGAAAAAGAAGCACAGAGATGCACTTCTAAATGCATTTAGTCAAATCAGAAGTTGGCATCTTTGGAGAAAGAAAGGTTGTCCTTATTATCCCAAGCATACCATACCACTTCTCTGCAAAGGGTACTGGGGCATTACATGTCACTGAAGGAAACATAAATGGAGCAATGCACCACAACATATTAAAGGAGAACTGAATCTCATTGGCCAAGAAACTGAATATGGGGTTAAGATGGAGATAGCTATTCCAAACATACAGACAAAATAACTAAAGAAGGTCATACATTGCCAGTCTCCTGAATTATGTGCCATTGAAAATTTATGGGAGATTTTAAAATTATGAGTCCATCAGAGGAACCCTTGTAACCTTGGGGAATTGAGGACGATACTTCAAGGAGACTTATTTCCCCTCAATGTATATAGGTTTCCTAACTGCCAGCATAACAGTGGTGCTGCATTTAGAAATAAACCTTTTAAAGTTAATTTAATGATACTTGTATTTATTTATTACAGCAGTGCAGTGCACTAATGATTTTTTGGAGCATAGCCCTGGAAACAACGGTACAGGGTTTCAAGTATGGCCACTCGTTAAGTATTTATTTAAAACTCTTACAGACTAGAGTGGTGGGATTATGTACACACAGCCTGTGCTGAAAGCCTTCACAGGGGAGCAATAAAACACGTTCCTATTAGTTTGGCTCCAAGCTGTAGTCAACATAAACCAATTACATGTCCAGAGTTGGTTGTTGGTCTTTTTTTGCTTTTGTTTTTTTGCACAAGCCAGGCTGGAATTAAAGGTGGAAAATGGATTTGCAAAATCTCTTAAATCAATATGGAAAATGTTTTTTAATCTGATTAGCATTATATTGATGAAACAAGCTTTCCCATAATAAATATCTAATCCCAAGCATCTGCTATTCTAAATAAATTAAATAATGAGTGTAATGCAAACTGAAAAGTCATGATTCACTGTATGAATAATTACACTGCTACCACAATGGCTACATTAGATAACATTTTATACCACAAATATTATGTCTCATGCATGAATGACACACTCCTACTACTATGTGATGCAGGTCGTGTGATACATTTCTACTCAAAGCTTTTGGAAAGGCCAGATCTGGCATAACTTATTATCCTGACAATCGTGTAGTCAACATTAAGAAAGAGGTACCTTCTACGTTGAAATGTACTTGTTTGCTAATTAAATGGAGGGTTACCTAAGAATACACACAGTACATATTTTCAAAAATAACATTTCCCTGATTAAAGAACAAAAGCATGTGGAGTATATAACAAGTTGTGTCCAATTCAGTTGTTCAACGTTTCAGCCAATAAAACGCTTGTCTACACACAAATCTGAATACTAAAATGTTACTTCAAAGGAGAGCAAAACAAGAGAACCTCTTCTCTTCTATATCTGTCAAATAACATTTTTTAAATTGTTGGTCAAAAGATGTAATTAGTATTTCAATGGAATTTAAAATGTATGGAGTTGAGTGAATGAAGACTTTATGAAGATTCACTTTTGTTAAATAGCTGATATAAATGGTAGGGCTCTGCAGTACTCTATAGTACAAATCTTATATAGCACACAAGTTAAGCAAGAATAGTACGGCCTTTTTATCAGAGATAGATGGTGCATTTCCCCCTATGCCTATTAATCAGAATATACATCATATAATTACTTGCACTGACATCATGTTGGCAGGCACAGGCGTATAGCAGATATAGTAACATGTAGTGTATTCTGCCACTTAGTCAGGAGATCTAGAACCCTGTACATTTCACCCGCAGGTACCTGAGACAGCCAGCAGCAGCAGCATGATGCAACCCACTGACACTCTCTGCTGCTAAAAAAAAATAGCTCTGGGTGCTTGAGTGCTGAGATGGTACTAATGGAAGGTGATATAAAACTTATACATAATTTATGCCACTGTAAGACAGGTACATTGATGAAAGTGATATAAATGAAAGAGATATAAATAACACCTGCATTGCATTGTTTTACCTACAATGCATTGTTTTACCACACCAATATAAACCACAATTTAAACATGCCACATAAACAGTCTAAGGAACTTTCTCTATTTAAATAAAAACTTTCTGTATTTCAATAAAAAAAAAACATATTGCTTTTCTTTGCCTTGAACCCACATTCAGTTTGCGCTTGCCAAGTTAATTTTTACCAGGCCTAATCGAAAAAAAAAGTAACAAAGATAATTAGATTGCACAAATCTGCTTCTCATCACACAGTGCACATCCTGTGCACTTGCTCTGAGAGTGAAAATCCCAAGGTGCAAACTGTCACAGCAGCTCCCATAATAACATAAATGGCTTGTCCTGTCTTTATTCTGGCTTATTTTCTCAATTTACTTAATAATGAGATGAGATAAGCAATGATAACACTGTAGATTTAGTTCAATTTGACTCGAAAGGAAGCAAACCATTTCCTCTACCACTTATGGCACAAAAATGGCTAGCTGTAGAATTTTAATTATGGGATCATCAGTGTGCTGTTAACCATCCTTTCACTGAGACACTGGAATGAAGAGAGCATTTGCAGTTAGATAACAGCTCAGTGTTGAAAATGTGTAAGTGTGCATGTGTGTATGGCTTGGCCTTGCATTCAGAGCTTTGGGGATCCTTCAGCACAAAAAGGGGTGCAGCTGCGTCTTTGATCTCCTAACTGAGTACTCCCAATTGTACCTAATCCAAAAGGCTGCAGCTGAACTTGTAAGGACTAGGCCAGGCAGAAATTTTAAAATGCAACTGCAGTCATCATAAGAATAAAGGCATGGTCCAGACTGAAATGAGGAAAGGACAGCTGTAGAGGTTCTTCTTATATTGGAACAATCCAATGTGCTGGCTCCCAAAGTGACAGAGTTGCAAAATTAGTCACGCTTCAGGCTATGATATATCTGCTGCATTTCTGTGCAAATTACCATCATTTGCATCATCTTGGTAACACTTTCTATGAAGGACATGTGTGTAATGTACTACAAATATGTTCAAAACGTGAGAATGAATGAATGAAATGAATGAATGAAAATGCATGAAAATGCATAGCAAAGAAACTTGGTTTCAGTCTATTATTCATTGTTTATTTCTTTATCTCTGTTAAAAACTGCAGTATAGTTGACTATTATTCCATGTATTAAATGGAATTTTGGGTTTGATTCATCTGAGAGAATTGTAATATTTTAAATATATTTTAAAATAATTTACAATATCTTACAATTACTACTTATAAATGATTATAAATATGTGTCTATAATTAAACATAATACAGGATGCAAGCTGAGTTTCATATCGGTAATGGATTATGTCTTTCTACTCATTGGTAGTTACAGAATAAGGTGAATAACTGAATAATAAGCTTGAACTTTAAGCAATTAAATCACAACATCATCTTCAGTAATCACTGGTCAGGGTGGAGGTGAGTCCTATCCCAGAAACACTGGGCACAAGATGGGAATACACTCTGAATGGAATGCCAGTCCATCACAGAAGACAATGCATACATATTCACACACATATTCACACACTCATTCACACCTTGGAGCAATTTAGAATAACAGATCCACCTACTGGCATGTTTTTGGGAGGTGGGAGGATACCAGTGAACCCAGAGGAAACCGACTTGGAGAGCATGTACAGGAACCCCACACAAACAGTAACCTGAGCTCAGGACTGAACCAGGGACTCTGGAGCTGTGAGCAGCAACACTACTCGCTGCACCACTGTGCCACCCAAAATCATAATTACCACACTGTTTTCCAGAACATATAGTACAGTAAACCCATGCCTTAGTTTACTAAACAATGTTTATTAAGTTATCAACTTCTGGAGGTTTTGGGGACAAATACATTTTAAGTGACAATCTGCAATAAACACAAACTTCTGGGACATCACAGCAGAAAGAACGGTGAAACTAACTACCTGGGGCCCCTAGGGGGTAGGGGGCTCATAACTGGTCTGGACTGAGAAGAAGATGGGAAAGGGGAGCACAGGGATTTGCTTTGCATTTGCACAGTGACTGGAGAGCCGACTTTATCATTATGTATCGTGATACCAGAACTTCAGAAAATCTGACTCACCTCTTTTTCGAAAATATACAGATGGTCACCCTTGAGCATCACAAAGCGATTTCTCCAGATTTCTCTGAAAATGCCTTTGCCACAGAACTTGCGGATCCAGCCCACTTTGTCTGGCTGTGAGGACGGTGGCGCGGCATCCTGAACACCCTGTTAGAAAGAGAATAAAGCTGGGCTCATATTACATAACAGAGGAATTAAAGTGCTGGGGAAAACTCTTTTAGACAAAGACTCTCCTATAAACCCACATACACAGCAGTAGCCTATGGTGCTGCTGAAAACATTGTACATACATACATAGCTGCTTTAAATTGACGTTAAGGGCGTGGACAATTAACTTAAATACTCAGTTATGGATTGCAAAAAATATATAAACTTTATGTGCTATACAAATGTGGGTAAAGCATATTTGAAAAGGTTCTGTGCTATACGTTAGACAAGGCAAGACAAAGGGGTCAAACCCAGTAATATCATCTACACTGATTTATGTGTAAGAGCATCAACCTAGAATTAATATAAACAGCATCTCAATAACGTATTATAGTACATATATTCATATAAGACGACTACAGTGAAAGAGTAGATTTGTTCAAAATCTTACCCTTTTGACCAGATGGCTCTTCTTCATAGTGAACGCGAACTGTAAGACTTTATTTCCTGAACTGATCCCGCTTGCCTGATATAAATCTGAACAGTGCTGTTTGTTGTACTGTTCTTCTTTTGTTGACTTTCTCTGTGTGCACTCGAAGATTAGGTGCGTAATAACGCCACTATTCGCCGTCGTGAGCCGCCTGGTCTCTAGACTGTCTGGTCGGCTCGTATATTGTAGGTTTACAAATCGCGGGCATACATACTCTCTCCATTGGCTTTTGGGTGGCTCCCTGGGAGATGCTGCGAGTTGCAGTGAAGCACATAATCGACAATAGTCCGGGTTTATAAACGAACCCAACTGCTCCCCCTACTGGCTACATCAGGCTGGTGCTGGAGCTTCAAGACTGATAAGGTGGAACAAATGTACTGTAGCTTGTTAACTAGGCTTACTGTTGAGTTGTTAGTCACTTTACACTTAAAGGCGATTTTTAAGTCTTAACACTTTTGTAACATTTGGAAAAATTCTTCTGAAATGCTGGTAGTCGGTAGTCAATACAATATATGTTTAGAGCAGTGGTCACCAACCCTGCTTCTGGATATCTACTTCCTGAAGCGTTCACTTCCAGCCCTGCTGAAAAGAACAACAATAGAAACCATGACAGAAATTCTAATGGTTTCCACTACAAATACCATTACAAACCATCAGCTGTTTAACCATTAAAACCATTACCAAATGTCAAAGGTGTTCTGTTGGTCCTTAATGGTATCCACTAGACATAACATGCCACCAATAGAAGGCAACAAATTACCAGTAGAGACCCACAGGGACCATTACAGTTTCCATAAAAAACGATACCATTCCCATTATAACCATTAAAACCATTACAAATTATATGAGGGTTTCTTTTTTTTTCAGCAGGAAACCCTGACTGAATCTTATCAATTTGAGAAATCCTCTTCATTAGTTAAATCAGGTGTGTTAGATTTGGGCTGGAGCTGAATTCTGCAGGAAGGCAAATCTCCAGGAACAGGATTGGTGACCACTGGTTTAGAGGGTTTTCTAAGTGCGATGTTGGATCAGCAGCATCCACTATCAGGACAAGGAGGTATCTCTACTTACTGTTAAATCATGTTACTTGTCGATTCAGAAACGTAATTTGGGTACTTACTTTGTAACTCTTACTTTGTATAGAGTTGAGAAATCAGAAAAGGCTACACATGTAAACATGAATAATTATTCTCACTGAGAAATGACATTTTCACTGATACATTAATTCATTAAACTTCTGTAACTGCTGTGCCTCAATTATCCCAGAAACACTGGGCACTAATATACCCTATGCCACATGTTCACTCACCATACACATGCTCACTCACCACTAGGAGCAATTTACATTTACAGCATTTGGCAGACACCCTTATCCAAAGCAACTTACATTTTTATTTATACATCTGAGCAGATGAGGGTTAAGGGCCTTGCTCAAGGGCCCAACAGTGGCAGCTTGGCAGTGGTTTGAACTCATGACCTTCTGATCAGTAGCCCAACGTCTTAAACACTGAGCTACCACTGCCTTCAATTTAGAATCACCAATCCATCTATCCATGTTTTTGGGAAGTAGAAAGAAACTGGAGAACCCAGAGGAAACCCACATGTACATGGGGAGAATATGTGAAACTCCACACAGACATACAGTTGCAATCAAAATTATTCAACCCCCATTGCAAATCAGGTTTATTGTCAAAATTTACAGACTTTCAGCTGTTTGCAATGAACAAATCAAACAAAAGCAACTGAAATAGTTCAACACAGCGAATGCTTCAAGTAGTTTCCCCAAATTCAACTGAAAATGCAACTTATAATGACTTCTCCAGTCTCAGAATTATTCAACTCCCTGAATAGAATCCCTCACAACAGCACAAATATGCAAAGCAGGTGTTGTCTTAAGCATACTTGATGCAACTAATCAAGGGCTTCATTAGTTGCACCAGGTGTGCTTGAGTTGAAACACGTGAAATAACTGAATTGGCTAAAAATGGGCAGAAAATACATGAAATACCTGGACAGGGCAGAAAAAGGAAGCTATCAATGGCTGCAACCAGATTTCTGAGAAGGCAGGTTGTGAAAAACCCTCGAGTGACTGCAAAAGACCTGCAGCAAGACTTGGTGGCAACAGGCACTGAGGTTTCAGTGAGCACAGTATGGCGCATACTAAATGCAGAAGGTTTCCATGCCAGAACTCCAAGACGTACACCACTACTGACCTAAAAGCACAAGAAAAGTCAGCTCAAAATCATATAAATAAGCCACAGAATTTTTGGGATTCTGTTCTGTGGAGCGATGAAACAAAACTTTTGGCATGATGGCACAGCGGTATGTCTGGAGAAAGAAGAGTGAAGAATGAACACACTGTCCACAGTCAAGCATGCTGGTGGCTCGGTGATGCTCTGGGGCTGCTTTGCATCCTCTGGCACTAGAAACCTGCAGTATGTGGAAGGCAAGATGATACTTAAGCATTTAAGTATCAGGAAATCCTAGGATTAAACGTCATGCCGTCTGTGAAGAAGCTGAAGCTTGGCCATCTTTGGACCTTCCAATAGGACAATGATCCCAAGCATACCTCAAATTCCACTAAGGCTTGGTTGCAGAAGAAGTCCTGGAAGATACAGGGCCATCACAGTCACCTGACTTGAACCCCATCGAAAATCTCTGTTGGGATTTGAAGAAGGTGGTTGCAGCACATAAACCCAAGAATATTACTGAACAGGAGGCCATTGCTCATGAGGAATGGGCTAAGATTCTTCAGGAATGCTACCAGAAGCTGGTGTCTGGCTATGCATCTCATTTGCAGCAGATCATAACAGCAAAAGGGTGCTCTACTAAGTATTAAAGATGCTTGCCATGAAGTGGTTGAATAATTTTGAGACTGGAGAAGTCATTATAAGTTGCATTTTCAATTGAATTTCGGGAAACCACTTGAAGCATTCGTTGTGTTGAACTATTTCAATTGCTTTTGTTTGATTTGTTCATTGCAAACAGCTGAAAGTCTGTAAATTTTGACAATAAACCTGATTTGCATTTGGGTTGAATAATTTTGACTGCAACTGTACATATGTTAAGCAACAAATTGGGAACCCTCGTGCTGTGAGCCAGGAACACTATCTACTGCACCACTGCTCGCATTTTCCCTTGATTTTCCTCATTTATTTTATTTTTTATCACAAGCAGGCTTATATACCTAAACAGATTTCATAGAAAGGAACCTAGTGGCAGTGGCACCTTTAATCAAAAATATAGCCTGTTTATGCTTGAGTGTACAAGCATTGGTGATTCATTCACAACATGTGTTTTGATTCATATGTCCTTCTAATAAAAGAAGTGTTAAGAAGTCTACAAAATTAACACTTCCCCTAATAATATGAAAATGTGAAATTTTGATTTCACTAGTGATTACCAATACTGTAATTTTTGGTTATTAAACTTAATTTAAAAATATTAATTCTTCAGAATATCTTAAGGTATATCACTGTACATTCACAAAGAGAAATCATAAAGATAAAGAAAAGGTGCCACACAAGGACACACAGTTACATAAAACTTATATGTGATTCAGAATAGGCAGAAACAGTCTGCATTCATGACCTTACATTAAGAATCACTTTAAGTGCAAATGCCCATGTGTCCATTCAGTCATTTTCTGAATGCCATCAATGATCGATCATGAATGTCACATACAAATCTAATGAAATCAATTTAATAGTTTTAATCACAATCACTAAAGGTTATTGGTAGCTGAGAAAGTTTGTAGTCAATAACAAAAAGCCCATCATATGCATTACAAAGTATGTAAGTATACATAACCATTACACCATTACCGAAATAAGCTGTTTAATAAATTACACCAGCATTACATATGCATACAGTTATCTTTTTAAAAACACTTGTAGTTAAGGTCCAGTTTTGACTCTGAAGGGAGAATATGTATCTCTGTGCACATGAACATTAGAAACAATAATGTAAAATGTATATCTGTACATATGGACATAAGAGACTAATGTAACGTGGGTCACACCAACATGGAGACAGACCGTTCTCATAGGTCCTGTCATTATTACATTATCTGCAGTCTGTCCATTAAAAGACACAGCCCATCTATAGATGCCTCTAATTTTAGTTTTCACAGGAAGAAGCTTGTTTACATACAGCAGATCAGACACAACATACAGGCTGTACAGTCAGATTGTTGTAATGCTGTCATAAGCAGTCATAGTTATCACATTAACAAACATTACTGATCTTGAGTGTAACTCACGTACATGACTTTCTCTTTTTTTGGACACCAGGATAATATCAAGTGTTTCTTTGACTCACAATACAGTCTATTCTGGACATTGGAGAGGAACGTTTGCAATGAGTGCGATGGATACATGAAAGTAGCTTTCGGCTATGAGCACACACAACACTATATTATATTAATAAGAGAACGACTGATGAGTGTTCAGCGCCTAGTTGGTGGACGCCCGGCTCCATGTGACCCCCTGTCTCCCCCATGTCTCAAGCCAGCTGCTAATGTCACCTCCTCTAGGAAGCTGGGGAAGAGGGAGGAGAAACATTACCATGTTTACCACAGTCAAATCAGCACTAACATACATACTAATCAATGTGCTTGGAGGTTTATCATATTTCTGCTATCATTTCTTTGACAAAAAATGCTACAAGTCTGGAACTAGATAATCTTAATCCTGGCCAACACATATCTCAGTTTATTCCTTGCTCTCATAAGGCAATCTTATATCTCTGAGATGATATTTTTACAGAAGACTCAGAAGTTGTATATAAAATAGCAAAAATCTAAAAAAAAAAAAAAAAAAAAACCAAACAAACAAACAAACATATATATATATATATATATATATATATATATATATATATATATATATATATATATATATATATATATATATATATATATATATATATATATATATATATATATATATATATATATATATCAAGCTGTCTGAATACTTTCACAATAGTCAAAATATATAATAGTACAACAGTACATACATATTATTACAGTAATATACTTTTTAAGCAAATGCTGTTGGTACCCTGTGTAATCTTACTAATCTGTATGCTCTATTCTTTATTACACTTATACCAATATTCACTCCAGAACAGCACAAAGCTACAAATGAATATTACTAAAGCACAGTGCTGTCACTCAGCCATTTACATGCCAAATTAAGATGTATATAGAACAAATCTAACTCTTCTCTAATCTAATCTAGTCAGGCTGGGTAACTATGTTCTTAATTTTAAATGATGAATGAAGTCTCCCAATGAACAAATGTAGGTAGATGGATCCATATATGCCCACTCATTGTATTTAAAATAATACAACTCATGGCTACCATAAAACTATCAAAACAAGCAAAATGTATAGGGCTAGAAGTCAGAACAAGATGTGAAGGTTAAAAGAATGAAAAGCTCCTGACCTCTTGGTATTGTGAATGGTTGTTCCTCCAAGCACAATGCGAACTCCTGGCATGGTGCGGTTCAGGTTGTACACAGTCAGCGCTTCTTCATACGTGACTCCTCCAATGATGAACACAATGATGTCCTGTGGCCTGAATTGGAGGGACCCACAGTGTTGACATACAATAACTACAGCAGTGTGCACTCATAAATGCATACAAGATGAATAAATACTTTGTATCAGCATATTTTAAAAGTATAGGTCATTTAATAAAAGTATCAAGGCCCTTGGACATTTTCCAAATTTCTCTCTTTTTATTTTACACACTGCAGTGTATTAATAAATAACTTAAAGCTAGATAACCTCTGCAGCTCTCCATCTCCTCTGAGAATGTACAGTCATTAACAAATAAATACATAGCTGATAAGCTCTACTCCAGGTTAAGCTTTTCAACCACAAGGTTTTCTGTCTATCATATGGATCATTAAAAGAAAGCATTGGAATGTCTAGAGGCAGTAGTATCTACTTTCTCATAAATTAAATTGACAATATTTCTGCTATAAATATGTACTGCTAACATTTAGTGTTTAACTATTAAATGCAATCCAAAATCAATGCTCCCAAAACATTTTCGGCATGTTAAACCTCTAACGAAAAGAAACAATATGCTGGACTGTTGTTATAGTGATGTTAAGAAAGCTTTTAGATCTCTCCTCCAAACTCTTTTCGGTAAACCTGATCACTTACCACTTTTCCCTCAACCAACATACATACACAGACGGCTACATCTAATAAGCAGAAGGCTACATCTAATAAACCCCAAAAACAAACCATTTGGTGCTGGTCAGCTGATGCCATCTACTGCCTCCAAGGAAGTTTTGAGGCTACGGATTGGGATTTGATCAAATTTGTGGACTTGGACCAGGTACTGTGATTCAGTCATGGACATTGTAAAACTGCACATCCTATAAATTACAGGAGCCTGCTCATTACACATGGCTGAGTAAGACTGTGTTTACATTAGAAGATTCCTTGTCCATCAACGCATGTTTTACATGTAAACGTATGCCGATGGGAAGCTTCAATAAAGTTATCGGAATGCAGACATTTTTTCCAGACCAAAGTGCTTCTTAATGTAAAACCAAGTAGTGTCCAGCACGCTCTTTTATCACTGAGCAATGTTCAGAAGACACCTGATAACAACCAGGAGCCATCTCCTACTTACCATAGTCAGACTAAATGTTGAGAAAATAGTATCATCTTTATTACTGCCAAATTATAAATATTACAAAGCTAGTTCATTAACCGGCAGAACGCAGTGTTGTGGTGGTTACAGTGTGAATTATATGAAACATCTAGTGGAAATACAGCTTTTGATGTACTCATGAGTCATTATCATGAGTCATTATAGTGCTAAAGCTAAAGTCAAATGAAGCAGATTAGAGATGCATGACAGACCAGAAAGAATCACAGCTATGAAGAAAAAAGGCTTAGCAAAGGTATATCACTGTGAATGTATGTATCTGAGTATGTGCTGTATGACCTGTCCCGCAGAGAACTCGGCCCGAGGTAGGGAAACTGACTGTCCTTCAAGCGGCCTTTAATTAGCTGATCCAGTGTGTCATGCAGCAGGGGCTGGTGCTGGGTATAGACATTCTCAACACCCTACACACACACACACACACACACATAATTGTATATTTTTATCACTAGAAGCATACAGCGTGAGATAAAAAAATATATATACAGACAATCATAAATCACTGGTTTACTCTGTGACAGTTTCACACAGACTCTCAGTAATCCATCAATAACTCTATGTCTAAAATGAGTTTGGAAGAACACTTGCGGCCACTCAGCGAATAATTATGTACCTTGAGTCCTTTGAAAAACTGTTTGGTGATGGCCACAGCATCTGTAGGAGTAATGAGATCACTTCCTCTGACCCGTTTGCCTCCGTACTCGATAACGGCTTGTACCATCTGTTGTGTGGGAGGGAAAGTAGAACTACAATTTGCTGAAAAAATTTGCCATGACTCAGTTTAGCATACACCCCTTGCCTTATTTACTAGTGTGATTGCTGTTGCAGTGTAATAAACACATCAAGAGAATCAGCGTTTTATGAGTCATCACCTTACGGTATTTTTCAGACACCCCTCTCCTGTTTAGCTCTTCCATGAGACTGGGCAGGATGCTGCTGCTGTGTCTCTCATAGCGCAGAGCATATAGCATCACCAGACGCACCGCATCCAGCTCCGTCAAACGTGGGTTCTGCAGCACACGCCGCACATTCTGCAGGAACAAGGAAACACCTCAGCAAAGGTCCAAAGTACCAACCACAAGGCAAATCCTTAAAACTCGAAACCAAAGCCAGTAATGTCTTCGTGTCTCTGTGCTCTTAGTCACCTTTGCTCCACTTTGGAGGAAACAGTCTAAATAAAGCTGTGTGTTTTCACTTCAGCTTCAACTGTGAGGCATGTGTTAATGAGTGTGAGGTGTGCGAGGTACCTGCTGGGCGTTAGAGTGATCATTCTGGCATGCAAGCTCCTGCTCCACCTCAGATACCTCCATTAACTGCCTCTCACTGACCAGACGAGACAACTCGCCCACCACCGTCACATGCTTGGACACCGTGCCCGACATCTTCTTAAACTGCGGGTAGTTATCCACAAACGCCTGCAGAGAGAGGGTGGGGGGGGGTATATGTAAAATTTTGACATTGTACATTCTTGAAGTATTTACTAATTAAGTAGCAAACATGTACATGTGGGTGGAGCTAGAAGTAGAAAAAAAACTGAAGAAAATTGATTGGTCAAACACAATAGTCACAGAATCATCACGAGACCTCAATCAAGTCAAACAATCAACATGTTGAGAAGAAAACACTAGCAAACCCAAATCATCTTTTTTTTCTCCAGACAGTATAGCACTAATTTTTAGTACTAATGTTACATTCCCATTGAGTACAATGGAAAACTGGGGAAATCTTTTGTTTGGCTGCTTTATGCTTTTTCAGATACAACCAAATGCTGAGTAAAACGTAAATCAGACCTTACAAGTTCCTGTATAGTTGCTAATGTTGTAAGTGTTTACTGATAATCTCCAGAGAACACTTCATGAGATGGAAAACAAGGACCCAGGTGCTCAACTGGGGTACAGATAGTTCTGGATTTAGAGGAGTAATGTTACTGTGCCAGTGGAAAATTGCTAATAAATCACTCTGCTTCAAGCTGTATCCAGAACTAAATAAACTGGACTTCAATCAATGTCCTCACCTTCATGTCAGCAATGGACTCTAGTTTCTGTTGGTCCTTTGGCTTTTTCTTCTGAAAGTCCTCCATCAAGTTTTTAATGTTTGTTCCAATTTCACCAAAGTTCAGGTACAAGTTCTGTTTTAGACAAGGAGGGATAGTTCATAGCTCATTCCGTGACATCTTTCTAGACAAAGATTAATAAAAACTCAAAAATAAAAAGGATTAATTAATTTGAAAATCTCCATTAACCCTAATTGATTGGTCCAAAAAGCCCATGAAAATACAAACAACATTTTTATACACACAGTTTTGAGTATTAATTCCTGTGGTACCCACATTGGCATAGAATTCATCATTCTCTGCAGACAGCACCACCTCTCTCAGGTCTTTATTGATGCCAGGAACTCGGGACAGATCTATGCGGTTGTTGTTGAGGCCAAGCAGCTCATGAACCATTGCCTGATATGTCCACTAGAGGGGGGAAAAGTACAGGCCAAGCATTCCGACGTCAATTACTGTACTGAATTGCTGGACCAGGAAAAATTTTAAATATCAAAAAGGAAGAAACATTTGTTTACATAAACAAGAAATAGAGTATAAT
This sequence comes from Cranoglanis bouderius, assembly GCA_023630585.1. Classification (NCBI taxonomy): domain Eukaryota; kingdom Metazoa; phylum Chordata; class Actinopteri; order Siluriformes; family Cranoglanididae; genus Cranoglanis; species Cranoglanis bouderius. Next base: position 13,416,597 of record CM042551.1, read on the forward strand.
TAATGATTCTGGGTCCCCTGGGAACGCAGTTCCATTAATAAAAGTATTAAACTTTTAATATGAGTAGCATCATCTGAACATTGGGCTCTACTGTCCTCCAGTGACCATAGCCAGTAAATACAAACTAAGCTATACTGTTTCATGGAAATGGTTAATATGTTAAAAACAAAGACGAGACAAATCATGAGATGAACTCTCACCTGGTTAAGGAGGGGTGTGATCGCATCATCACTTCGGTCCAGAATCAGCAGAAGAGGGGGAACTTCGGTTTTCCTGAAGTCAAATAGTTCATACTCCTTGCTGATGATTTGCTACAGGATCAAAGACAAATGTAAAACATTTACACAGTAATCATTTATGCCTTAAATATATAATGCAAATACAAATACATTTTAAAATGCTATTTACATTTGCTCTAATTATGTAACATCCTGCAATTTAGAATTAATGAGTAAGGAGTGAATTAACAAATTGTCAGCCACTTGCAAAAGAAAGCACACCACATCAACGTGTTACACTGTAAACAATAAACGATATAAAATTTGGCACAGGCAGTAACTTGGAGCAGAGAAGTTAGAATGTATACATTATTAACCTTTGTTACTTACAGATTTTATGTTAACAATTCAGTGGTAAAAAAAAATTTAAAAAAAATAGCCAAGTAGCTGAAACAAGAAATGTGTTTTCTGTCTTCTCAAGAACTTTTGTGGGTGTTTACTAGGACACATCATTTAAAGCATATCATCTAACTCCTTGCTGCTATGGTGTCTGGATTTATTTTGTTTTATTGGCCATTTTATTGATTCTGTTTATTATATGATTTTCCCTGTGTAATAACACATCTACTGTCTGATTCACATTTAGCAGCAACAACTGAGATGCTTGCTCTTAATTGTGTCATGTATAAAATCATTGTCAGTTGTCTTTATTTAGTGTTTGGATAAAGTATCCTGTTTATACTGAAGTGCAGTGATACGAATCGTGTACATTAAAAAAATTAGGATTCTATTAAACTAGATTTGAAAATCCTACTGCACCGATATATTTTCAAAGTCACTCCCTCATTGCATCACTCCACTCATGTCAACACAGGACCTTTAATTTCTGACCACCATAATGGCAACTGGATGAAAACTAAAAAAAATTAGCCTACACTCAACAGAATTTGAAATACACTGGGAGTGATGTCTAGAACATACATCATACCTTAACACTTTCAGCCAGTCTCTTGGTCATGTCAGATGAGAGCTGGTAACGAATCATGGGACACTTCTTTAGGGCCAACAGCACGGAGGTCAAACCTTGAGTGACGCGTGGAAGAACACTGGGATCCCAACTGCGACCCTGAGCCAAACCACATAAACACACCTCATGGATCAAAAACAATGCAGAACTGAAAATTAAGGAGAAATTAGCAATAAAATGTTTAAATACATAATTACCTGGAATCTTAAAGAGCATTTTTTCTTATTGATTCTTACTGATGTTGAAACTAAACAATGAAACTCAGCTTCTTTAGTGTCATGCATGTACTTTTTACTACATATTATTGTAAATTAGGCATACAACAGGACTGCCATAGCCCATGTCTCCTACCCTGGATACTCCTTGTAGATTGAGGGAGAAAAGATGAGGATTCACAGCGATGAAGTCTCCATAGAACTCCTACAACATCAATTTATCACAGTGATTGTCAGAGTGATCTGTTAATCACAACTCATGTAATGTAAATGTGTATGACCATATGTTGAGTCAGACAGACTTACAGACCTGCACATCTGCAACAACCTCCTGCTCATCAGCTTCTGCCAAGGCCTTAACTTCACTCTTACTGATGACATTACTGAAAACTAGATGAAGAAAGTCACAGTGGTGTGAGAGCTGAGTGCTGCCGTTGGAATAACACAATCTGTATATAGAAACATGGGCTAGACAATTTTCTCTTTCAAGTCAATGCCATTACTCACAGATAAAGTAGACGCTATATTTGGGACGTCGCAGCTCCTGAATCAGATTCTCTACATTATCCTAAACACATAAAATTTTGTTAAAATCAATTAATAAATGTCTGATCATGCCATATTCTTACATGCTACAGGCTCATATAAAGTTCATATATAATAACTGCACACTCTACTGATGTATGTATGTGTGTATGTATGTGTATATATATATATATATATATATATATATATATATATATATATATATACACACACACACACACACACACACACACACACACACACACACACACACAGTACTGTGCAAGTTTTAAGCACCCTATTTATTTTAGCCCAAACTTTGTTATAGATTTTTTATTTTATGACTTCTACATTATCAAGTCAGTACAAAAAACATTTTAGATTCCCAAACCTTAGTTTTCTAGCACAAAATTAAATGTTACAGAAAAAAATGTCATTAAAGCTGATGGCACTGCTGGACATCTTCCGATTGCGAAGGGAAGTAAGCCTGATGTGTCTTTCATCTGCTGCAGTAAGTTTCCTTGGCCGACCACTGCGTCAATGGTCCTCAACGTTGCCTGTTTCTTTGTGCTTGAACAGCACATCTGAAAACCCCTGTCTGCCTTGAAATTTCTGCATGGGAGAGACCTTGCTGATGCAGTATAACTCTGCATTGTTATTACTGTTACCTATTAAGATCACATTTTGAAATAGTAAATTGTAACCAAAAGTAGTGCTCTCATAGGATCCATTGTTTTATTGCTAACTCATCCAACAGTTCTGCATCTGTATTTGTTTGCATTAGTAATTTAGGCTACCTTATAAAATCATACTGTGAACTGAAGTGCACTTATTCATTCATTCATCTTAAAGGTTGCAGTGGATCCAGAGCCTATCCCAGAAACACTTGGCACGAGATGGAAGGAAACCAGGGTACCCAGACAAATCCCACTCAGACATAAAGATAACGTGAAACTCCTGACAAACAATAACCCCAGCTCGGAATTGAACCAAGGACCCTGGAGCTGTGAGGTGGCAATGCGACTCACTTCACCACCATGCAGTCTACTAAATGCACTGCTTACTTAGTCTATCTATTTATCACTAAACTGCAATGTGTGTTATTTACATAAGAGTATGTAGTGTAGTTAGTATATACAGTAGTGTGAGAGTACACTGGCTTCAACGCTGAAGTAAACTCTTTCAGCCCCTATAGATGGGGAACCTTAAGAGTTCTCACTGTAGCCTTCAGAACGAAAAGAGCATACTGAACAGGGAGATCACTAATCCATGCAGTGCTCTCCAAGAATCCAGTCTAATACCACAGGTTTATACTCTGCCCAGGTTAAATGATGTTAAGCATTCTCTACCACTAATAACCTGACTCAAAGCACAGGCACCTTGGTTGGTCTCAGGAAGCAGATGGCCTTCAGATGTTTCATGTTGTCACGGTTCTGTGAGTCTATCCGCTCAAACAGGTAGACCTCCTTTTGCAGGATCTCGGATTGTGTGTAAACCATACTCACAATGCTGGTCTATAGTCAGAAGAATAAAGCAAAGTGGTAGTAAAATAGGAATTCCTAATTACTGCCTGAATATGTAAGTATATTTTGAGCTAATCTGAACAGACGAAATATTTATGTCATGCAAGACAATAGTGCAAAAAGAATTGTCACTAGTAATTGTACCATTTGTAACCAAGAGCAATGGTATGGAGATCTATAGATCATATTATAGTAGATAATTACATACCGTTTCTTTATCCATCAGCAAAACCTTCATTCCTGGTCCGCTGCTTTCTATCATTTTTGTGACATACTGTTTAACAGCTAAAGTCACGTTCATTTTGTCAACAATATCCTTTACTGTGTCTATTTAACCGAAATTCCTGCTGAATCTTCAGCCTTTGTAAATGGCGACCAGTTAATATATACCGCGTATCTGATGATTTTGTTTACAATGGAGGAAAAACAGTGTATCGCCCATGAAAGCGGATTACTTCCGGTTTATAGAACGAACTTTAAGGCTGATCTGAGATCTGCTAATAGAGCGCTCAGAGTAAAGAGTTTTGTAGAAATTCTCAACGTCACAACTGATCTTGATTCAGCTCACAGGCAAGGGAAAAACTATCCCACAATGCAACGCGCCACCGTAGCGCAGAGTAAATAAAACGCCATTTTGGTAAGGTAGAAGAGCGATTATTAGGGGTCCAGTCAATTTCGTTTGGAAAACCTCTTGCTGTGAGTAAAATGCTTTAATGAATTCAAACATTTTTTCAGTTGCATGCACACTAAAAATACTACTGAATCAGAACATAAAATCCAGATTGTGTCTTTCTTTCATGCTATGTATGTCATAGAAACATTACAATTAATTACACAGTAGTGAATAGTTAATACATATGGTGATTTTTTTTTCATATTTTAACCCCTCAAACTGCAGATACAATTATTTATTATTTATTATAAATAATATTTATTAGAAAGTATATTATTTAGTAACAATTAGGATTCATTCAGAAACTATAGAGAAAATAATAGGAAAGGTATGTAGCTAAGACAGTGAGTCTGGACCTGATGAAATGTCCAGGGAGTTTAATTCAATAAAATAAATGTCAAGTTATATGAAGTTTTATGACTTGTGCAGTAAATGTTAAACTATTTTAAAAGCATAGGAACAGAGAAGCCTGATAAACAAAATAAACAAAATAAACTGAGGTTAAGAACAAAACAAAAATACACTGCAGGCATATTATGGTGATGGAAGATCACTGTTTCTTTGGACCCTGGCTGATGTCAGTCCTCTTCTTTGTAGCCTACCAGTTGAGAACTCACATCCCAAAGTTTGACTGCAGCAAGGTCATCTTTAGCCTCCAGTGCTGACTCCTTCAGCTGACAATCACTGATATAAACAATAATCGTATCATAATTGTGCCAAATCTCTGCCAAATGTTTACATACATCATTTTTATTATTATTAACCATTACGTCTTATAGCAAACCTTGGCTTCTGCAATATGCAGATATTAAAATCTGTAATATAGTAGAATGATGCAAAATAGAGCCCTAAACAAAATTTCTTGATGCATGTACACTGAAATTATATGATATACAGTGCAAAAGTTTTAGGCACCCTATATTTTTAGTACAGAATTTGTTATAGATTTTTTTATTTTATGACTTCTACATTATCAAGTCAGTACAAAAAAAACATTTTAGATATCCAAACATTAGTTTTCTAGCACAAAATTAAATGTTTGTATGTCATTAAAGAAAGCAACATATTACGTAAGAGACACTTTTCAGACAAAAAACACAATGAAGGCTGCTGGGTTTTGCTGCAAAAATAAGAAGCAAGTGCGAAAGTCAAAGTCTCCAGAAGAACTGTGTCTGGTTCTGCAAGATGCTCAATAAAACTTACCAGCTCATTTCCTTATAAAACTGCACAACTTGTACTGGAGACTACTATTTTTATTTTTATTTTTTTGTCACACCAAATATTGACTTTGTTTCATTTACTACTGTTTACTGCTCTTTACTGTATTTTTTTTTAATGTAGAAACATTTAATTTCATTATTTTGAAGGCATCTTTGCTCTACAGCATTTCTTTGCATGTGCCTAAAATTTTTGCACAGTACTGTAAATATAATATAAAGTGTTTTTGTCAGACAGCTCTCTCAATAGATAGCAATGGAATATCATAATGCAACTCATTCATATACTTTGCTTTATATACATTTTAAATAACACATTATTATACACTGGGGAATGCAGGACATTATCATAAACTCACCTAAAGTAACAACCACTGAAGTTTTCCAGCCCCTCAGTAACAGCGCAGTAGATAGAGGTCTGAGCTCCCTGCTTAGGGGTCTTCATCAGGAGGAGGGCAGGAATGAATAAAAGAGTGCTGAGCACAGGGTGGCGCGTCTGTACATACCGGCCCAATTCAGTGTGGATCACTCCAGGGTGCAGTGCGTACGCTGTTACTCCAGAACCTGATCAAGACAAAAACAAGCCAAGCAAACGATATACAAATATAGAATTAATGAGTCATTGTTTGAATATTAAAATTCACGATAAAATATGCAGTGGTCAGTGTGTTTAAACCTTTGGTCCGACGTGCTAGCTCTCTGGTGAAGAGCATGTTCGCTAGTTTGCTTTGCCTGTAGCTAATCAAGGAGTCATATGGTGTTTTGGTGAAGTTGAGATCATTAAAGTGGATCTTTCCTGGAGAATAAATAACTGACGTAAATAATATAAACTTGCAGAATTTTTAGAAATAGGGGGTTGTTACATTTTGATGACAAGCAAAATAAACTTCCACAAACTACACAGGTGTATTGTAAGAGATATAATTTCTTTAAAAATGAGTAGAAAAGTAAATGTAGGCTCAGTGTAACAGATAGGGCCTACCCCCTTTATGAGCAATGCTGGACACGTTGACTACACGGCTAGGGGCAGATGTCTTCAGCATGTCCAGGAGTAAAACAGTCAGGAGGAAATGGCCCAAATGATTGACAGCAAACTGAGTTTCATACCCATCCACTGTTAGACTGTGGGGACACATCATCACTCCTAGCAGAGAACAATAACAGAGTGTGTGTGTGTGTGTGTGTGTGTGTGTGTGTGTGTGTGTGTGTGTGTGTGTGTGTGTGTGTGTGTGTGTGTACGTGTGCGTGCGTGTCCTGTTACCTAATGTAATACATCACTATTTCATTATTCACTTATATATATTTGCATTAAATCAATCTTAGTAATTACTAGAAATTACCCATTCTTATAATATATACAGATTCTTTTAAAATCCATGTAAAATGTTAAATCAGTGTAAAATGTAATTAATCAACTGACAGTAATAGTTTAGACACTTAAAGTCTCAGCTTATTATTCAGTAACAACCATGAATTATCCAATAGCTACAGTGACATTAATAAGAAAGGTATGAAGTTACAAAGAGTGAGGAATACAAGTGTGGACCTGCAAGTGTTTGAGTTTAAGGAGTTAATGAAATCCCTTCTGAAACATTTGCTCTTGTATATTGCACACATTTTAAAATGTCCTTTGTATTAATCATGATGATACAAACATATTTTACTATATAATACTTGAATGGTCTCACCAGCATTGTTGATTAATATGTCCAATCGGTCTTCTGTGGCGATGTATTCCTGTGCAAACTGTCGTACTGAGAAGAAGGAGGCCAAATCCAAATGCCGTACCACCACGTTACCATTTCCTGTGGAGCAGCGTATCTCTTCTGCAGCCTTCTCTGCTCTTGAAAGGTCTCGACAAGCCATCACAACACGTGCTCCTAAAAGGTATCAGAGACCTGAGTGACTATTTCTCTCTCATATATACTGTAGCTCCTAACCACCTTAGTGGGAAAAAATTATGATTGCGTGGTTGTAATGGTGGTTACTAGACATGTTTTACCTCTCTTAGCCATATCCTGCGCTGTCTCTTTTCCAATGCCGGTGTTGGCACCAGTGATGATAACAGTCCTGCCATCTAATCGCACACAACTGTAGCAAACTCCACCCGCAATCCACTTTCTCAACACAGCCAGACCTGTATTTCATATAACATGATTACACATTCACTCAAGTCTGACTTAATGTGGTAGTTACTGCTTGCATACAATAAATCTTGGATGTAGCGCCATTACTTATACAGAATAGGACAGTTAATTGAATTACAGTAGACGTTCCTTGCACACTGAGTCACAAGGTCCATATGGAGCTATTTCTCTGGAGCTGCCTCACCAGATTAGCTCTAATAATCTCCTGAAAGTGGAAGAATTACCTTGATAATTAAATAAACCCTTACAGTCAACAGTACTTGAATAGTTTAATAGAGCCTAAACTGTTTATGGTGATCCTTTGTATGTCTCTTCCTGTGTGCCATACATTCAACACAACAACAAACTATAGCATAAGGTGACATGAGAATAAACATATAACTTACTAATAACTGTAGCTGCAGTTATTACCCCATATTTAGCCAGATGATTCAACTTCATGTCCTCCCACAGATGAGAAACAGAGATATATAGATTCATGTCATATGTAAAAAGGAGATCTCTGTGTTGCCATCCAACAGAGTTAACTTCCCAACTCTTGCCTGCTCATTACATGTGCCTTGCAAACTGTATTATTACAACCTTGCACAGAGTGTAAATACCACTATGCACCTCCCCTGTGGGCAGGGTTAAGGTTTTATAAGCATAAAACCTTAACCCTGCCCACAGGGGAGGTGCATAGTGGTGATTAGACTAAGATCATGTTAGGTGGCATGGCTCATGGTCATGCAAGAAAAAGCAGTGGTGAACTGCAAAAATACTGATGTAAATGGTGCATAATATATAATCAGGTCCTGTCAAGGCACATGTACTGCATACATTCTACTAAAATACACTTTGTATCTACACTGATTGGCCATTTTATCAGGTGCACTTTCCCATTCAGGCTCACACAGTATTATGCAAATAATATCTAATATTACCTTTAACATTACACAATTAATATCTGATTATTGATGTTCTTTTTGTGGTTCCATTCTAACGATGGACAGGGTAGAGGGTTGCTGCCAGATTGTTTGTAGTACCAAACAGGCTACAGTTAGTAACTATATACCTACAAATTGGCAAAAGTGTCTAGCTACAAGTTAGGTATACCTAATAAATGGGCCACTAAGCATAAATCAATGAGTATACACTCACCAACCATTTTTTTAGGAATGTCTGTACACCTTCTCATTCGTGCAATTATCCAATCAGCCAATCATGTGGTACCAGTGCAATGCATAAAATCATGCAGATACAGGTCATGGAGATACAGGTCAAGAGCTAGGCATTTGAAAAAAAGAGAGAGAAAAAAAAAAGACTATCCGACTAGCCAGTGTTTGGTGAGTTAATGACCGCTGTATTCTCAGATTCCTGTTATTGGCTGACAAGTGTGGAACCCGATGTGGTCTTCTGCTGTTGTAGCCCATCCTACTCAAGGTTTGTGATGTGCATTCTGGGATGCTTTTCTGCTCACCATGTTTGCAAAGAGTAGTTATTTTAATTACCATAGCCTTCCTGTCAGCTCAAACCATTCTGGCCCCCATGCTGACCACTGTCCACCGCAGAAAATGCCTACAATGGGCACATAGGCATCAGAACTGGACCATGGAGCAATGGAAGAAGGTGGCCTGGTCTGGTGAATCACATTTTCTTTTACATCATGTGGACTGCTGGGTGCGTGTGCTTGGGGAAGAGATGGCACCAGGATGCATTATGGGAAGAAGGCAAGATGGTGGAGGAAGTGTGATGCTCCGGGCAATGGGAAACTTTGCGTCCTGGCATTCATGTGGATGTTACTTTGACATGTACCACCTACCTAAACATTGTCGCAGACCAAATACAACCTCTATTCCCTAATAACAGTGGCCTCTTTCAGCAGGATAATGCACCCTGCCAAAGTGCAAAAATTGTTCAGGAATGGTTTGAGGAACATGACAAAGAGTTCAAGAAGTTGACTTGGCCTGGTTATCCCCCAGATTTCAATCTGATCAAGCATCCGTGGGATGTCCTGGACAAACAAGTCCAATTCATGGAGGCCCCAATTCACAGCTTACAGAATCTGCTGCTAATGACTTGGTGCCTGATACCACAGCACTCCTTTAGAGGTCTTGTGGAGTCCATGCCTCCACGGGTCAGAGCTGTTTTGGAGGCACAAGAGGGACCTACACAATATTAGGCAGGTGGGTTTAATGTTATGGCTGATCAGTGTATGGCACATCCTGATACTGATACAGCATTTCAGACCTGTATCAGCCTCAATATTCAGTACTATCACCTTGGTACATACTTATAATGCATACTAGCATAACATTCAACCAAAGGGGAAAACAGGAGCCTTGATACCAATAAAGATCAATCTGTATTACTGTAGTTTGTTCCAGGTACTAGTTGGTTGTAAGAATATAGTGTTGACCTAGCCCCTTACAGCAACGACACCAAGCAGAATGGGCTATGCAATGTTTTGAGTTGTTATCCAGTACAGAAATGTTTTAAAACATCAAAATGTTTGTCGTTGTCAATTCTAGAGCAAATTTGGCTGTTCACACGAATTTACAAATTCACACAGAAAAATAATTTAGATAATATGCTCGTAAGTGCGCCAGTGTCACGCTGCTGATAAAGTTATTGTCTGTGGGATCCAGTTATAGTTTGTTAGCACCATAACTAGCTAGCTATTCGATCAGCTTGAGCCGAATATTCCATGTAACATAAATAGCTATAGCTCCCTTATAGTTACATATTACTGACTAAACACATAATTTCTTATTTTTCTGTAATCACTGATGTTTTCTTGGTAGCAAGCAGACTGGAAATGAGCTATAAAAGAAGCGATATATTCAGAAAATAAATAACGTAACCAACGCAGTCAGTTCTTATCACTATAAAACGTATTTATAAATAATGAACTCCTTTGGAACTCCGGACGTTATGCATTTTATTCTGGGGGTAGTAGAAACAAAATACACCTCTCATTTAGGATTATGGATACTGAATATCTACTTACTCAGCTGCAAACTGAATATTTAAGGAAAGGGACGTTCTTGGAAGGAGACTTCGGGATAACTGAAATAAACAAGGTTAGCTGGCCATCGACATGAGAGGAAGTGTAGACAACACCCTGTATCAAACACGAGCATAGTAATAAAATCCAAATAATACTACTAATAATAATTTATGATGGACGCGGAGTTGCTCTGGGAATATTAGGCACTTATCAGAATGAAGATAAGACATTTATTTTGAGCTGCCAATTTGAAATATAATAACGATAGGCTAGCCGGCTATCTGTTAGTTAAACTGGATTAGCTGTGTTACGGCACCATAGTGACCCAATTTAACAGGAAAGGCATGAAGCTTTTAAATACATATAAATATGTAGTACGTTGGACAAAACCTCGAACTAATAGCAGAAGTGTCGTTTTGTTTTGTTAAGACACTGTAGTCACTCAAGTAAAATGTGTATAATGATGACTTTACTTAGTTAAAACATATATAATGTTAGCCGCCTAAGCTAGCCACTCTACTAGCTAGTTCCTGCTTAGCATGCTATAGCTAGTAGAAGCAAACTCCACAACTAAACAACACACAACCTGTGACAGCAGTAACAAAAAAAAACTTATTAAGTACAAATAAATATACACGCAGTCCAATTTGACATGGATATTATAATGCTGGTAATTTTATTCATGTTGTTGGCATTATTTAGCTCTTTGTATGGTTAGCCTTAAGTGTCAAACGTACTTTAATAAATGTATTGATATTCAGGACTACGAGCAGTTGTACATCTGCTCTGCATATGAAAACGCTTCATCTATATTCTTAGGAAAAGCGTATCGTGTTAAATGAGTTACAAGAATATACACATATACTATAATTATTTGATCATTTTTATTTCACAAATTGTACTAGGAACGATTATCCCGCCCAAGCCCAAAGATCGCAGCCAATCAGCGTGCCGGTGAGGGGTTGTGGAAGTGGCGTCACGCCCTGTTCAACCTACCAGTGCGCGCGAGCTGGGGGAGTCAAAACGTCCGCACAGCTCAGATCATTGTTTTTCTTTCTGATGGCAGAAAGAAGCTCGCGAACTAACTAACTGTCTGGGGAAAACTGATGCCCTTTGTCTGTTTGCAAGCTCGATAAAAAGTGTACGAGGTAAGATATTAATCGCTTGTCTCATTCACAGCGATGAGGCGCGCGCGTTTGTTTGTAAGTTGTTAAACTCATGTAGCCAGAGCAACAGCAGGCTAATGCTACACAGTGCGGCTAACACAGCTGGAGGAGGATCCGAGCAGGAGGAAGACACATGCAGTTAGCAGCCGTGGCTAATGTTAGCCTCGGACACTGGGGGGAAAGTGAGAAAGCGCAGATCGGGAGCACGTGTGGGTCACAGCGGCCGTAAAAACTGTGATTTATCATACAGTCTACTGCTGAGAAACAGAGAAACTGAACTCAACATGACGATCCATCGCATTTTATACGATTTATACGAGTGCATGTGCGCTCGTCCGCTCGTCATGACTAAACATAAAGGCAAAGTTTATATTATATTTAAATGTGAATATATATATATATATATATATATATATATATATATATATATATATATATATATAAATATCACTGTAAAAAAATAAGTAAATAGAACTGTTAGAATAAACTTAGGAACGTAATTGTCTGATTGTACTTTATTATTTTAAGTTAACATAAACAGTCGTTTTATATTGTATGTTTGTGTGTGTGTATATATACACATCTAAATTTGTTTGTATATATATATATATATACACACATAAATTTGTTTCTGCATCACATAAACTGTCAATGTTTTGAACATTAGTTATAAACAAAATTAGACTACAAAATAAAACATCAAACACAACAGCAGTATGCACAATAATAAACAGTTAAAACATGAAATATAGAGCACGTCATTTATTTAAACAAGTCCAATTTAAGTTTAACAGTTAGCTAACTTTAACTACTACTGTCAAAGCTGATCATGATTAAGTTAATTCGTCATATTTAGTTGAATTAATTGAATCACAATTACAAGTAAAATGCATTTGTTCAGCCCTAGTTAGGTTTCAGTGATGCACTGTCTGGACAAACATTTGTGGACACCTGACCATCACTCCCATGTGGGTCTTCCCCTAACTGTTGTCACATAGTTGGAAGCGCACAACTGTCTATAATGTCTTTGTATGCTACAGGATTAAGATTTCCCTTCGCTGGAACTAAGAGACCCAAACCTGTTCCAGCATGACAGTGCCCCTGTGCACAAAGCAGCCTCCTCACCCAACATTACTGCTTGACCTCTTGTGGCTGAATGAGCACAAATACCCACAGCCACGCTCCAAAATCTAGTGGAAATCCTTCACAGAAGAATGGAGGTTATAATAACAGCAAAGGAACTAAATCTGGAATGGGATGTTCAAAAAGTACATGTAGGTGTGATGGTCAGGTGTCCACAAACTTTTGGCCATATAGTGTACGTCAGGAAATGACAACACTTTTGATGACATCATTCTGCACTTCAGCTTCTCATCAGATTTTCTGTCCAATCAAATGCTCTCTAGGATCTGAAGTGTCCCGCCCCCAACATTATAAAAATCACATTGCTAAAGTTGCTTTTGTTGCGCGAGAGAAATCATATCAGCAAGCATGGGTCATAATTGTGTCTTTGGCTGTTCAAAAACATGCGTTTTATTCAGTTTTCCAGCTGTAAGTTGGTTAAGAAAGAAAATGGCTTGAATTCATTAACTTTATTGCTCTGGCTCGTGTCCATGGTACTAACTGTCAAGTACGGCTTAGCCCGGGCTGTGAGGTAAGCTAAACGCTATTGGCTATTTAAAATGGGGTAGGAGCCACTCAACATGTCCCACCCTGACTTCCTGTTTCAGTGGAAATGACATCAACACATCAAATAACCTGCGCGTTTTAAGGTACTTCACAGGAACTTTAACGATTATCCATTAGTGGTTACTTTATGGCTATAAATAAGACAATTGAAGGTATGTTTTGTTTCATACTGGTGTTTCACGTTAGCTCTATTGACTAGTGCTGTGGATTCTAAACAGATGAAACATTTATTTTGATTCAGGGAAAATAAACACATGCTTCTTGGTCCATTTGTATTTAAACGTTGTTGTCGACTATGTTTTAAACAAGTAATATCATAGGTTTGCTAACCGGACCAGAGAGGATAAATAAAATAAATATCTATGACAGTCTGTGAAAACTTCCCTTTCTGACCACACGTCTCTTCAGTGCCCTCCACTAATATTGGTACCCTTGCTAAATAGGGTTGCCAAAAGTACCGGTACTTCAGTACCAAGTCGGTACTAAAAAAACAAAAAGTTGACGGTACCAGATTTTCACAAGTACCGGTAGTACTGAGTACTGAGTACTGATGCGCTGTCTAACAGGTAGTCAGTCGGGAACTTTTCATAGGTGCACCATGCAATTATGGTAGCGGTTGCATTATGGATGTTGTAGCATAGTTTAATTCAAGTGTAGGATTTCAAAAAACATCCTCGTTTTTGTTTACTTAATGGTTAGCATATGCGCGTATAATGGTCATGTGTCCTTATTAACTATTTAATTCTTTTAAAAACATCCACAGCCCGCCGGTGGACCGCTGCATTGTTAAGTGTAAAACTATGCTGTGCACAGCTGCTGTGTGTATGTAGGTACTCGTGCGATATATCTTTGGAAAGCTAAAATTGTTGTGCTTCGATTGATATAAACCAACACTTACAAAACTGAGGCAACTCACCTATGAAGCCTTATATTAGTCCACTGATTAGTCCACAAAAACAGTCCTGTTACACTGGCAAAGGTCCAAATGATCCAATTAACTAAAAATATTTAGTCCAAAACACATTATTACATCAATAAATACCCTCGGACTATTGCTGAGTCATTTTAAATTATAGGCAGATGTGCCTAATCTTTCATGTTTTCTCTGTTATAACTCCGGTTCACTTTCAGCACTTGAATTTAAAAGTCTGTGCGTAAAGATGCCTAACAGGTGGCAAGTGTTTCGTTTCAGAAACTTTTTTTTTTAATTTTTTTTTTTACATAATTTGTATTTTTTGCTTGTAATTTATATAGTTATTATTTACTTGAAGGGAAAAAACCTAAGGCCAAAACTGAAATACTTGAAATATACATATGCATTTGTTTTAATTTATTTTAATATATAACTTTATAAGTAAGAAGTGTGTGTTGTTCAGTTATGGCATATTTTTGTGGAAAAACTTTAAACTTTAATTACTTGTGGAAAAAAAAAACTTGAAACACTTTGAAATACGTGAAGTATACAGAGTGCCATTTAAAAAAAAAAAAAAAAAATTATATTGATATTTAACTTTATTAATAAAATAGTGTGTTGTTCAATTAGCATGTTTTTGTGTTTTGCTTTAGTACCGAAATTGGTACCGTGGAATTTTACTGGTATTGGTACCGAATACTGAAATTTTGGTACCGTGACGAGCCTATTGCTAAATATGAGCAAAGAAGGCTGTGAAAACTTTTCTTTATTTAACCTTTTCATATTTTGTTCAAAAAATTCACAAAATACTCTGCTCTCATGGACATCAAACAATTGCAAACACAACACAGGTTTATCCAAAAAAATTATATATTTGTTAAATATAGATGTGCAACAATTATTGGCACCCTTTTATACAATACTTTGTGCTACCTCCCTTTGCCAAGATAACAGCTCTGAGTCTTCTCCTATAATGCCTGATGAGGTTGGAGAATACATGGCAAGGGATCTGAGACCATTCCTCCATACAGAATCTCTCCAGATCCTTCAAATTTCAAGGTCCATGCTGGTGGACTCTCCTCTTCAGTTCACCCCACAGGTTTTCTATGAGTTTCAAGTCAGGGGACTGGGATGGCCATGGCAGGACCTTGATTTTGTGGTCAGTAAACCATTTTTGTGTTGATTTTGATGTATGTTTTGGATCATTGTCCTACTGGAAGATCCAACCACGGCCCAGGTTAAGCTTTCTGGCAGAGGCAGTGAGGTTTTCATTTAATATCTGTTGATATTTGATAGTCCATGATGCCATGTATCCTAACAAAATGTCCAGGTCCTCTGGCCGAAAAACAGCCCCAAAACATTAAAGAGCCACCACCATATTTAACCGTGGGCATGAGGTACTTTTCCATATGGCTACCTCTCTGTGTGCGCCAAAACCACCTCTGGTGATTATTGCCAAAAAGCTCTATTTTGGTTTCATCTGACCATAGAACCCGATCCCATCTGAAGTTCCACATCTGGCAAACTGAGGACGCTTGATTTTGTTTTTGGATGAGAGTAGAGGCTTTTTTCTTGAAACCCTTCCAAACAACTTGTGGTGATGTAGGTGACTTTGGATTGTAGTTTTGGAGACTTTCTGACCCCAAGACGCAACTAAATTCTGCAATTCTTCAGCTGTGATCCGTGGAGATTTTTTGGCCACTTGAACCATCTTCTTCACAGTGCATTGAGACAATATAGACACTCGTCCAATTCCAGGTTGATTCATAACATTTCCAGTTGACTGGAACTTCTTAATTATTGCCCTGATGGTAGAAATAGGCATTTTCAATGCTTGTGCTATTTTCTTATAGCCACTTCCCATTTTGTGAAGCTCAACAACCTTTTGCCGCACATCACAGCTATATTCCTTGGTCTAACCCATTGTTATGAATGACTAAGGGAATTTGGCTTATATTACCTCATATTTATACCCCTGTGAAACAGGAAGTCATGGTTGAACAATTTCCTGTTCCTAGTCAGCCAGGTGTACTAAAAAAAAGTAAAATATTAATGGGAATATACTTCAAATATATTTTTCTCATGAGTTCACAGGGGTGCCAATAATTGTTAAATATAGGTGTGCAACAAAGATATATTATTATTGTTGTTGTTGTTGTTGTTATTTTTTATTTATTTATTTATTTATTTATTTATTTATTTATTATAAACCTGTGTTGTGTTTGCAATTGTTTGATATCCATGACAGCAGAGTATTTTTGTGAATTTTTTGAACAAAATATCAAAAGGCTAAACGATAAACACAAATTTTCACAGCCTTCTTTGCTCATATTTACTAAAGGTGCCAATATTAGTGGAGGGCACTATAGCTCTCTAGCAAGTCTCTGGTCCAATGAGCTGCCTTCAGCTAAATAATTTACATAAATGCATGTGATTTGATAAACTGATACAGAAGCCAAGCTGGTTCATGTTTTGAAAACTAGAGTAGCTGAACTAAGGCCAATTATTCATGCTCTGTTACAGTATTTATTTCAACTACTCAGTTTAGTCCACTGAAATACAGACTGTGGTCCACCACTTGACAACCCTTGGACTAGTGTTTCAGTGTTAAGTACAATTTGCAAATGTTTTTGTTTTTAACAGTGATTGTGTTTCATCTCTTATAAATGTCTTTAAATATTTTATAGTTTTTATGGAACATGTCGGAGTCAGAATTTTACATGCAGTGTGAGGAGGAGGAACTTGCACCATGTCAGAGTAACACGGATGAGACAAATCATACGGACAACATAAATCTCGGTAAGCAACAGTAATACAACTTGAAATGACCTCATTTTATTTATAGGTGGAGAACTGATATTGGAATACTGATTTAAGGTGTGTGGTCAAGATTTTATGAAAATGTTTAAACAAGTACTCCATGAACTTTTAAATAAACACCTATGCTGATTTTAATATTAAGATATATATAAATAAACAATTTGTTTTTAATGTGAAAATATTTCCAGTGCATAATGGACATGCAGCAGCTTCACCAGAACCCTCTGCATCTTCTGCTCCCCCTGTCCAGGCTCCTGCCATCAAGACAGCACTTCTGCCAATTGTTCCTGGTAAGTTTCCATAGAAAGAAATGCTGGGTAGACAGTTTGGGCATTTACACATTATATATGTAGAAAAAAATTATGGTTCACAAAGTTTCTAGAGAAACAGAACATTTATGGCAAGCAAGTTTATGCACTCACTGGTATACCTGCTCATTCATGCAATTATCCAATCAGCCAATCATTTGGCAGCAGTGCAAGGTGTCAATAGATCAGTTAATGTTCACATCAAATACCAGAATGGGGAGGACTGTGACATGGTTGTTGTTGCCAGACAGGCTGGTGTAAGTATTTCAGAAACTCACACACAGCACTCTCTAGCCGTTACACAGAATTAGAGATGCACCGATCAACCGGCCAGGGACCGGAATCGGCCGATTTTCCGCATGCTTGGCCCGGACCGGTGACCGGCCGGTCAGTCTCACATCTTTCTGATTCCGAGCCGGTCCGTGTTGTTGCCAGCAGCACAGGCATTAACGTCACAGCCACGCTCACAGCCGCATATAAACATGTCGTAGGCAAAAACGCGAAAACCCATTGACCTACTGGAGGATCAACAAAGATTGTTTCCCTGCGCTTGCTCCACTTGCCCGAGCGCCTACCTCTATGCTCCCTGTACAAGTGTTGAAAGTGATCACTTGTTTAGCTTGGCTGGACATGTGATAGATGAAAGGAGAAACCGATTATCAGGTGACAAGGCAGAGATGCTTCTGTTTGTGAAGAAAAACTTGCCATTTATGCTCAAGTATACATATGTTGGCAACAAAGAAAAGGTGCCTTGTGTAACGCTTTACACAGAGAGGCCGGATAGCCTGAATGGTTGTAGCCAGGTGTAAGCAAAACTCACGTATCTGATATTTCACAGTGGTTTATTATCAGCGTTGTCGATCCCCCGCACACATGGGGCAGTTTGCAAAACACTCCACTAACAACTGTGTTACTGAACATAAATAAAACAGGGCAAAGAGCAACAGAAATATAACCAGGCTTTACATGCATACATGCGATGATCATAGCTCGCGCTCCGTCTACCGACTGCCCACTCATCAGTGAGGGAGTAAGAGAGAGCGTTCCACTTGTTATTTAATTATTAGCCACTGCACCTATTAATATTTGGAAGATTATTGTACACTTCAGTTTTGTTCATAGGCTTGCAATCTTTGGACTTTTGTGAGACGAGATAAAAGAGAAAAAGGTCGATTTATAAACATAGTGGAAAATGATATCTATTTTGTTATATAAAGCAGGTAATTTTCAGTTAATTGTTATTTCTACCTCTTTCTAGTCACAGAGCACTTTATTTTGAGAGTTGTTTAAGTGAGAGAAGATCCTGTAACTTACTGCAGTTTAGGGGAAATTGTAATGTTTAATAATTCTTTTATTATGAAAATAAAATTTTGCATTGAAGAAAAGTAGATTTTTGTTTGTATATGCTGTCAATTATAGTTCTTAGAAAGAAAATCGGAATCGGCAAAAATCGGTATTGGCAGGTCACACTTACAAAAAAATCGGTATCGGCCCAAAAAATTGCAATCGGTGCATCTCTACGCAGAATGGTTAAAGAAAATCCATTGAGTGGCAGTTCTGCTGGTGGAAATGCCTTGTTGATGAAAGAGGTCAAAAGAGAATGATCAGACAGGTTCAAGCTGACAGGAAGGCTGTGGTAACTCAAATCTTTACAAACGTGGCAAACAGAAAAGCATAATTGAACCTTGGGGTGGACGGACTTCAACAGCAGAAGATCACATCGGGTTCCACTCTGGTCAGCCAAGAACAGGAATCTGAGGCTACAATGGGCAAAGGCTCACCCAAACTGGACAAAAACATTTGACGAATCTCTATTTTGCCATTTCAGATGGTAGGGCCAGAAATTGGTGTCAACAGCATGAATCTACGGACTGTTGTTAGTGGTTAAACTGTGTGGGAAATGTTTTTTTGGCACACATTGGGTCCCTTAATACCAGTCGAGCATCGTTTGAAGGCCACACCCTATCTGAGTATTGATGTTGACCACATGCATCCCTTTATGGCCACAATTTATCCATCTTATAATGGCTACTTCCAGCATGATAATACACCATGAATTTGAAAGTGCAGTACTTCAACGGCCTTCCCAGTCACCAGCTCTTAATCCCGTAGAGCACATTTGGGATAGGGTAGAATGGGAGATTCGTAGCATGAATGTGCAGCTGACAAATTTGCAGCATTTCTGTGATGCAGTCATAGCAACATGGACCAGAATATCAAAGGGATGTTTTTTAGGAGCACAGCAAGTTCAATTTGCGATGCATGTAAATGTCAAAAAGTCTATGTCATTTGTTTAAAATAAAGTTTAAATGGTGGTGTTCTCTTTAGGTTCTGTTGTACCAAGACCATTACTGGCTGGTGTTCTTCAGCATATTCAGATTGCTGCAGGTGGTGTCAAGGGGCAACCCTTCTACATCGCTCCAAAGGTTTGCTGCACTTTTTTTTACATGTTGTTTCTTTTGCCTCATTGTGCATGTTTTTTCTTTACAAGAAAGATCACATTTTATGTAGCCAATAATGCCAAAACATGACTGTACAGTATATACCATCTTCAAGTGCTCATCAGCATCTCATTATTTCTGTTTGCCATATCATTGTGGTAAATGGAGGGTGTTAATGAAATATAAATTAGGACCGCTACTTGTAATGTGTTTTCCCTTGTAAAAACTTGTTCAGTTCAGAGTAATTTAAAATGGTATTTCTGTTTTAAGATTGTGTTTCTTGTTTATTTTGTCCTTTGGCATGTTTGTTTCTAGCCGTCTGCAGGCACCCAACAGAACATTGCAACCCCAGTTGGTTACATCCTGCCTACAGGCCAAGCTGTCACTTTTCTGACTCCTAGTAAGGATTAAAATGGTCTTTTGTTTCTGTCAATGACTGTATAATATATGGGTAGACGTCGTTAGAGGGCTGAAAAAGTGAAGCCAAAATGGCTCTGAGGCCTCTAGTGGCTGCAGGACAATTTTTAACCCTACCTATTCCTATGCAAGTGAACGGAAAACAAGCCAAACTTAGATTTGAAGTTAAATCTCTACAAATGATTTTTGGGAATAGTGTTCTATCATTTTTACGTTTTATCATTTTAAGTTACGTGGACCTTCATGTTTCCCGGAATGTTTTTCCTTATGAAAAGAGGTTTTTAAATGATGGATAAATTAATGGATAAGGTAATGGATGTTTTTTTTTAGGAGTCATTTGGTGATTTAAATAGAAGGGCGTGTTTGGTGAGGTGATTGAAATAGCTTGTGTTGAGTGTAAGTGTTGACAAGTATATTTTCAGTTGGTACATTACATTATAATTATTACTTAATTATACACACATTAATTTAATTAACATTATGGACTAGCCAAAATCAGCTAACAAATAGTAGCTCAGTCAGTTGTAGAGGCGGACCCACTGTCCAACCGACAGTGTCTACTGAGCATACTCTGCCTCTAATTTTGACCTGCCCAAACTCAGTCAAGAGGAATAACTTTCAATTCAACCAAATTTATGCTTCAAAACCACACAATGAGAGTGAATGGTGCCATGTTGTCCATTAATATATGGTATATACAGTCATTGGACTCTGTAGACAATATACATTATATTGGATCTTAATATTGTGAGGAAAATGCTATTTTACATGTGCATGGCTTTAAAGCTTTGTCAGGATGTTTTTTCAGTCCCTGTGGGATTTTGCATTTGCAGAAATTGAATGCAAAATCAAGATCACACAAACTCCACAATATTCGAAGGAGCTTGCAATTTTTCAAAATTACCGCAGATTTGAGCCAAGATGTGTCATGCGACGTCATCACAATGCACATTCAGTCAAAACCCTCTTCCATTCATGTGCGTGGAACATGAGTACAGCTAAAAGGTCTCAATTACCAACAAACATCACTGCGAAAGACCGTGCAAAACAATTTCATGCCAATTCAAACAGTTTTCCGGGGGGAAAAAAGAAAAAAAAATTTTTTGAAAAAAGCTGCAGCAAAATCAAGCATTTCTGGCCGCAGAAATCACCAAAAAACCTCAGTGAAATCCTATAAGGATTGTTTTTTACGTCCTGTTAATTGATTTTTTTTTTGTATTTTCTTTATTGCCTCTGATGTCACATGCCTTTTTTTCCATGCTGAATTAATTCTTTTTTCCAGCTCAGGCAGGCTCGTTGATCTCTCCTCAGCTTGCATCTTCATCAAGCACACCACAACCAGCAGCTGTTCAAATCCCAGTCACTATCATCCACACCCCATCTATAGTACAAACCGTCACCACAGTAACCTCCAATGGGATGCCTGCTGTGGGCACCTCACCCTCCAGCAGTCTTCCTCACACCTCTCCAGCTGTCTCAGGTATCATCTACCACTTACTTACCACTTATTTGTGTAGTAGCTAGTGGTTTATCGTATTTTATCTATGCAAATTTCCACAAGGGTTTTGTTTAGCTCAGTAATACCATTTGTGGATAAACAGGGGTAAGGGAAAATAGGGGCAAAGGAAATTTTGTACTATATATACTGATAAAAGCTTTATTGAGTCAGGTGGAAAAAAATATACTCTAAATAAAACATGATGGTTTTGAGCTGCTGAGGGGCACCGTGGGGATCCTGTAATTCACAGGAAAAGCTGTAGGCTTTGAATTAGTAGGAACTTTCAAACACTCGCACCAAAAACCCACCCCCAAAGTATTCATTATGGCTGAATACTGAGCTGCAGGCATGATAACGGTGAAACCTTTCCCCTTCAGCAGTTTTTGAATCAGATTGCTTGAGATAATCAGCCTCAAAGACACACTAAGCACCACAGACATCTCTTTTATACCAGTTGAGGGTCTGTTTCATCTGGTAATCAGTAATTGTAACAGTCACATTGATTTTGTACACCGATTATTCTCATAAAACCATTGTAATACTGATGGGACGTTGATTACAGCAGCAAATTTATCTTTTGCACACCACCACATACTACAATATGAAATATTGTATCAGTACACCCTTGGTGTCTATTCTGTTTAGGTTTCGTATTTGGCCAATTCTTGCTGGATAGTATTA
Organism: Cranoglanis bouderius; assembly: GCA_023630585.1. Taxonomy (NCBI): domain Eukaryota; kingdom Metazoa; phylum Chordata; class Actinopteri; order Siluriformes; family Cranoglanididae; genus Cranoglanis; species Cranoglanis bouderius. Next base: position 13,439,064 of record CM042551.1, read on the forward strand.
CTTGTCTCTCACAGCCTTTAGATTCATCCATGATGCAACGCACCCTTCCACAAGTAGTTTATAATAACATTTTTCTACCGAAGTGAAATTCTAAAATCTTGCAGCTTTAAAGTCTTGGGCACTTTATTATTATGACCCTCACTTTAATATCGAGTCTTTTCTTGCTGCTACCACGGTCAACAGTTTACAGAAAATTGTTGCACTGTTTTTTCCACTCAACACTGTTCTGTTGCCCTGTGTAGTTGACGTGACATCTTGTGTAGTTATTGTCCTGTGTATTTATTGTATTATTACCACACCTGTATCTTCAGAACTGCCGTCAACATCATCACCTCCTCCTCCTGCTGCTGCTGATCAAGCGCAGAACCTAATAACGCAGCCTGCAAGTAATGTCCTAGCTGTGGGTTATACCAAAAACCCCTCTCAGGTCCAAACTCAGGTCTCCTCTATAAAGACTCGAGCACGAGCCCGGAGATCTGCTGCTTCTGCTACTGTTTCCTCCAAAGGTCAGCTACTAATTAGTATGTGTGTGGCGTACATAACACAGCCACTAATGCCTCTCTCTCTCTCTCTCTCTCTCTCTCTTTTTTTTTTTTTTGTTTCTCATTTATTTATTCATGCTTATACCTTGCTTATGAGAGATGAACTTGTATGGAAGCTTTCGAAAGATCTAAATTTGATCTCCATTAATGGATGTATGGTTTTTAGGTGTTTTACTGATTTGCCTCATTCAAATATTTATTAATATGAGGGTGAATTGAATGTGCTTATGTTTTGCAGTATTTCAGAATGTTTTCAAGGCACCACAGTTCTGTTCTCACTGTAATGTGGCCTACAAAGTTGTTCCTGAGCTTCGTGGTTACATGTGTGTAAGTTTCATCTCTCACACACAAACAACACACTGTATCTGTTCACACTCAAATTAGTTTGTTTGTTTTATTAACCTACCACTGAGTGTGCATCAAATCATGGACAAATCATGAATGCGTGTTTGCGCCCGGTCACTTGTTAGCTAATTAAGTACAATAAAACAGACTAGTGCATGGGTATTCGTGGTTTGGATACAGAAGATCAGATGTGAATCAAACGTCTGTGATTTGTAAAGTGTGTCAAAAACCCATATCAACAAAGGATCGAGAACATCAAATTTGTTCCACCACCCCAAGCAAAAACACCGACTAGAATATGAGGAAAGCCAGAAGTTGTGTGATTAGCAAGTGTCAGCAAGTGATGTATAGCAAATTCCTTTAATTCAGAAGGGTGTGGCCAGAAAGATAGTGTTGAATGTTACTGTTTTAATATCATCATTTATATGGTTACCGCAAAAACATACCATGAAATATTGTGATATAATTTTACGTCGCCCATCCCTACCCATCACCAAGGATGCATGTTAATGCAAGGTGTGAATGGAGCCTTACTCCAGAAGTGACTACACATGAAGCACAACAGCATTATCATCCATTTCATTTATAGAACCAGTGCTCTCATGTGGAGCATTGAAATTATGTTTCGTCCACTGGTTTAGTAAATATAACATAAATATTTGACCTCAAGATTAATATAAACATGCATTATGACTAAATCCAATGTGATTTTCAGTCCTACATTCTTTAACCGTTAGAACCAACACTAGATCGCGTTGTTACAGTGGCACCACAGGCTGAAATTATAAATGATATTTAGTACAAGTTTGCTGTGCTGGTTGTTGCAAGGGTCATTGCACCACCTGGAGTGTGTTGTTCAGAAGTACAACCCCAATTCCAGTAAAGTAGGGATTTTTTCTAAACTGCAATAAAAACAAAAATCTGTGATTTGTCAAGTCTCTTGAAACTTTAATTAACTGACAAAAGTACAAAGAAAAGATATTCAATGTTTTCAGTGACCAACTTAATTGTATTTTGTAAATATAAACAAATTTATAATTTGATGCCTTCAACCCACTCAAAAAAAAGTTGGGACAGAGGTATGTTTACCACTGTGTTACATCACCCTTCCTTTTAATTACACTTTTTAATCATTTGGGAACTGAGGATACTAATTGTTGCAGTTTTGCAAGTGGAATTTTTGCCCATTCTTGCTTGATACAAGACTTCAGCTGCTCAACAGTCCTTGGTCACCATTGTCTCATTCTCCTCTTCATGATGCGCCATAGGAGACAGATCTGGACTGCTGGCAGGCCAGTCGAGCACACGCACTCTGTCTACGAAGCCACGCTGTTATAGCACATGTAGAATGAGGCCTGGCATTGTCCTGCTGAAATAACCATGGGCTTCCTGGGAAAAGGCGTTGCCTTGATGGCAGCATATGTCTCTCTAAAATCCCAATATACGCCTCCACGTCTATTTGTACCTTCACACATATGCAAGTCACCCATGCCGTGGGCACTGATGCACCCCACATACCATCACAGATGCTGGCTTTCACATGTTTCGCTTATAACAGTCTGGTTGGTCTTTTTCATCTTTGGCACGGAGAACTCGGTGTCCGTTTTTCCAGAAAACAAGCTTAAAAGTGGACTCCTCTAACCATAGCACACGTTTCCACTGCCTTTCAGTCCATCTGAGATGAGCTTGGGCCCAGAGAACTCGCCGGTGTTTCTGCATAGAGTTGATGTGTGGCTTCCTCCTCGCATAATAGAGTTTCTGGTGGCATTTCTGGATGCAGCTGCGGACTGTGTTAAGTGCCAACAGTTTTCCGAAGTACTCCCGAGCCCATATGGTTATATTTATCACAGTAGCATGACGATTTCTCAGGCAGTGCTTCCTGAGGGCTCGAAGGTCACGCACATTCAGCAGTGGTTTCCGGCCTTGCCCTTAACGCATTGAGATTTCTCCAGATTCCTTGAATCTTTTCACAATATTATGCACTGTAGATGGTAAAAGACCTAAATTCTTTTCAAAATGTTCTTTTTGAACTGACTGACAATTCTCTCACAAAGTTTGGCACAAAGTTGTATGCTCCTTTTATGCCCAATCCTGATACCCTCCCCTGTTACCAATTAACCTGATCCTCCAAAATGGTGTTACTTGAATATTCTATAAACTTCTATTTTGCCTCTGTCCCAACTTTTTTTTTTTGAGTGTGTTGCAGGCATCAAATTCTAAATTTGTTTGTATTTACAAAATACAATTTTGGTCAGTGAAAACATTGAATATCTTTTCTTTGTACTTTTGTCAGTTAATTAAAGTTTCAAGAGACTTGACAAATCACAGATTTTTGTTTTTATTGCATTTTAGAAAAAAATCCCAACTTTCTGGAATTGGGGTTGTACAAAGATTTGTATAGCAACGAAAACCAGTTGGGAGCAGGATTTTGACCACTATACCAGCAGCTTACTTAATCACTTGTCAGCTGAGCTATGAAGAAGATAAAACTAAACTTGTACTTTATTCATTCTGGGTGTCCAGGCTAGTGATTTGTCTAACATTGACCCCTGTACATAAAAGCTGAAATGAAATGCCTGTGCACTGACAGACTGAGATAACATCTGTAATTTGTGGAAAACATGAGCATGTCAGATCAGTCACTGCACACATTTGTTGAAGCTCTTATTTGATGATTAGTGCTATGTTTCATTGTTATCCTACATATATTTAATGTGCATGCTCCTAAGCAGCAGAATGTATAAACTGTAGCCTTATAAACTGACTGCAAAGTCCAAGCAAGTAACAAGTAATTGGTGGTTGTATAATAATATAATGTGTAATAATTTGTAATAAGTGATCATATAAACCAAAGAAAGTCAAACTTGATTGATTAATATTCATGGTAAGTGGTCAGACCTACAATTTTATCACTGTGTTTTGTTTCAGCACTGTAATCCAGAGCTCATAAACAGAGTCCATGCTTTGACCACCAAATGCAGAAGAAAGGCCAAGCGGGCCAAGCGTAGCAGTGACCCAATGCAATCAATACCCCATATGCATATGAGCACTATTTCCCCCCCTTCCTCCTCAACCTCTGCGAGCAGCAGACATCCAGCAGCCTCTCCTCCTCCTCCTCTTTGTCTGAAACACATCACCACATCTGAGATCCCAGAGGGAGTGCACAGCCCTGGCACTGGCGACTATGATGCGCAAGGCAAGCTTATCATGCTAGTGGAAGACTTCTACTACGGGAAGGACCCTGGAAATCCTGTCCTGATAGAGAATAACCAGGTGCCCGTTGTGATGAAATGCCATCTCTGCGACAAGAAGCTGAAGAACAACATCAAGTAAGATGCTTTGTTGGGATTTCGGAAGGAGAGCATTTTAAAAATTTGGTCTGTAGATTGTGTGGTCCACAGTGCAGCAGACTACAATATGTAAGGAATAAAACATAACATCAAATAATTTTCAAATAATATCACATCTGGAAGTGTTTTATTCCTCTTTTACCACAGCAGTTTGCAATAAGATGAGGTGTAGAATGAACATATTAACACAAATTATAACTGGAAGTATTCTCAGTGCTGTGCTGTTAAATCTAATCAACACCTTCTGACCAATCAGATTCAAGAAATCAGCATCACTGTGGTATAATGCATAATAGCAAAGTTTATTTGAGTGGTTTATTACCTCCCTGCAGGCTGATGAACCACATGAAGCACCATATGGAAATGGAGCAACAGAGGGGTGAGGAGAAATCCCACACTATGTGCCAGCACTGCTTCCGCAACTTTAGCACACCCTTCTCCCTGCAGTGCCACCTCGAGACCGTCCACAGCCAAGTAGAGTCCGCATGTGAGTCCCTTTTCAGCTGATACAGAGAAGCTTGAACCTGACACTTTTTGTACGAAGAGTACTAAAAAGGTATCATTCGTCTTTCTACAGCACTCTGCAAGATCTGTGAGTTGTCATATGACAACACTCCCCTCTTTTTGCATCATATGAAAAACTTTCACAAGCCAGGTGAAATGCCCTACATGTGTCAGGTAACCCTCATCTTTCTAAAGATTTCCTAAGACCCCTTTGACTAAAATGAATACTGTTCTCTGACATTCATGTGGGCTCTGAAATTTAATGTGGGGTATCTTTTTAGGTTTGCAATTTCCGCTCCTCTTTCTACAATGACATTATAACTCACTTCCGCGAGCTCCACAAGGACACAGCCAATCTTCTATGCCCATACTGCCTCAAAGTGTTCAAGTCTTGCAACAGCTATCAGCTCCACTACAACAAGCACCAGGTAAGCAATACTGGAGAGAACTAGAGAAGTTAGAATTGTTCCATTTTATTACTTGTTCACTAACACCTCACATAATGACCTGTTGTGATTCTGATATAATTGCTATATCTTGTTTATTACATATTAATTGGATGCAAATGAAATCAATAAATAGTAGTTGCTTCTAGAAAATCAACATGGTGCTGTTTTTCAGTGGAATTGAAATTGAATCTTTAAGTGCAGTTTTCTCCCTTTTTGCTTTTGGATATTAAAAATTTGTACAAATGCAAAAATTTTACTTCTGGTTTAGATATACGCAAAAGCGAAAAAAACATATTTCAGTTCAGAACAGCCTGTCGTTTTCAGTAGAAACAGACATGTGTTGTTAGATTTGGTCAGAAGAATTCAGTGGAGCCAGTCATTCAGATGTCATGGGTTGCCTGTCACTGTGTCAGTGTAGCTGCATTAGTAGCTTGTATTGTATTGTAGTGAACATTTGCCGGCCAGGTTGTCGCTTGTTAGTGTAAACATGGGGTAAATTGCATGTCTATTGAACTTAATGTGGTGTTTTATTTATGGCTGTTTCTGTGTCCAGAAAAAGTCAGTGTTGCATTGTGATAAGTGCCGGCTTCAGTTCCTTTACACAAAGGACAAGGTAGAGCACAAGCTTTTATTTCACCAGACCCATCTCAAGCCTGTGCAGCTGCTGGGGCTTAAGCCTGGTACTAAGGTAAGCAGAAGTGATTTCTAATTCACATTCTAACCAGAATGCCTTTCGTCTTTATTGTATTCCTCCTGCTTGATACCTTGAATTTTTTTTAGTTTGCAGTATGCCGGTGAAGCTGGAAGTTTCATTTTAAAGTCAGTAAAGAGCTATTGTTTGTGTTGAAGCTTACAACTTTATATACCAGTTGTTTATCTGTCTTTCAGATAACTATCCGGGCTTATTCAGTGACTAAGGTAAACGACAACACTAACTTCATTAAACCTAGTACGAACAGTGAAAGCTCTTCTGCATCCTCAGTTCCTGCACCTCAGAGTGGTGTCCAGAGAATCACACCTACAAAAAGAAAGCCTGTTGAAAGCATGCTGGAAATCATGACCAAGTTTCAGAGACAGTGGTGAGTGAGAGTAATGATACATTTTGTGCATCAAGGGTTACTAAATCACCGTAAACTTAAGTCAGTGTTTTGGCTTTACTAATTATATTACAGTAAAAAGTTTTAAAATGCAGAATGCCCATTTTGGAGCTTTTGATTTTTTTTTTCATAGTATAAGGAGACACTTAGTGAGCACTATATTAAGTACATTTTTAGCACAGCGGTAACACTGACATGATGGTGGCATGTTCATGGTTGTTGCAGTGATATGAGTGGATCAGGCGCAGCAGCGTTAATGTCATTTCTGAACACCTTTATGTCACTGCTGAGTCCACCAATCAAAAATATCCAAACAGTAGTGGGCTATGGTTAGACAATTGGGACAGATTAGGGTCTAGAGGACGAACTGTACACCTAAAAGTTGAACCAGTAGGGTAGGTGTCTGTGTCAGTAAGTGTTTGCAGTACTTAAAACCCCCAACATCACAGCTGCACATGATAGACTCATAGCAGCACAGTGCCTACTAAGATGCCCCTGCAGTGTCGGTGCCACTGATGTTCTGAATATGGCCATCAATTGATGGAGAGATAACAGGGGCCTGACAAATTGCACATAGCAACGGCTGGACAGACGTCAGTAATTGTGTACTTACAGGGATGGACAAATCATAAACTTATTTAACTCATCAGGTAAGCAAAAGCTCTAGAGCTTGCCCAGTGTCATGTTTTCGTTGCCTGGAAACTTACAGGCTAATGTAATTTAACCCTGAAATATGACAAGCTAATATCTCCTGGGAGAGAAAGATTCTTTGTGGCCATAGTTTTCATCCTCTCCTGAGAAAGCCTTTGACGGTGCAGCTTTATTTTAGCCTGACATGTTTTGCATTATTAGTTGTGTGACAGTTTGATACTGCACTGTTGTGTATTTTGCTCAGGTTTATCATAATTCCCACATCTCTGCATATTGCTGGGCAGAAAAAAGGGTTGTCATCTGTAAAAGTTCATTTATTCGACTAGTAAAATAGTTCTTACTGTGGCTGTGTGTAGTGCAGCAGTGTGTTGCTCCACCATGAACCATATGAAGCAACTGGAATTGAAATAAACATGCATATCAAGTACAATTGCTTTGTGAAATTGCCTTTGGTCAGTAGACCTAAGAAAAGAGGCTGGTACCCACCTTCTCAAAAGCCGACTAGCCATTAATTACACCTATTAAACCCATTTGTCCACCAGGCAACTTGCAGCTAAAAGATTAATAGCCCGGACACACCGGGATGGTGATTTGTTCGCCCTTGACCTAGAAGCAACACTGTATGAACCTGATAAAATGGCCACTGAAATGTTATCTTGGGGAATATTTAAGCTGAAAGCACAAGTTTTACAAAAACTGCCCTCAAACACTGTGATCTTAACGCAACCTCTTTCTTCTGTTTCTAGCGAAACTTCAAGACGTTGGTTCTGTATAGAATGTAATTTTGAGATTCCAGATTTTTCCACTCACTTTCCCACGTTTGTGCACTGCTCCTTGTGCCGTTATAGCACCTGCTGCTCCAGAGCGTATGCTAACCACATGATCAGGTGCGTGTGTGTGAATAAGTGAATAATTAGTGAGAATGTTAGACGCCATAACCAAATTTTACAAGAATTTCTGCATAGCACTTATATCATAAGTGTACCACTAGTCATTGCTGCAAAGGTTTCACTAATCTTTAATGTTTCTGTTTGCAGTAATCATGTACCTCGCAAAACCACCACTAAATACCTGAACTTGTACAAGCCCTGTCCAAAGTAAGTGTCCTGATTTTTAGTCTCTCCTGTTTACTGGTAGCAATTTGGTAGAAGTGGTTGACGATCTAATGATTATGGTTTTCTGGCAGGTTGGGTAACCTAAGCTGCAATACCTGTGGTTATTCCACTGAGACTGGAGATCTGATGGCCACGCATCTGGCTAAGAATCCAAGTCACGACTTCAGCCACTGCAAATTCAATGGTAAGAGTGTTCGGCTTATGCACCATCAGAATAAAGTAGATTGAGAAGAAAATACAAATGAAATTTCTATCAGACCAAATGAAGTGAATAATCCATTAAATGGAAGAATCTTTTAAACAGATGAATAATTGTCATGTAAATATTTGAATCCAGTTACTTTCCCAACATGTGTCTTTATGGATGTTCTGTGCAAGTGTGTTTGCATTACGCAGTGCAAAAAAACTACTCATGTTACACATGTTCATGCTACATCTGACAAACTTTAAGTCTTGTTAAATACAAACTTCATGTTACAGTAACACACACAGATTTTCTGAATGCTGAGCTTCAGGCACATATACTGCAAACAGTAACTTGAGCTCTTCAGTAGGAATAGTCATTCCGACTGACAAATCTTTGCATGTAAATGATGACATATCAGTGATTTTTGCTATTCTATTTTTTCCCAGAGGGATTTTCTCGTGGCTATAAAAGGTAATTTGATTTCTCTTTGTTTAATCTAGAGCACTTGAAAAATAATTAAGAATAATATGATGCAATAGAATACAGCATATTGTTTGGGTATTAAAACAGTTTATCTATTTCTTATTTATCTTATTTTATCTATTTTTGCTGCAACAGTGGTGAAATTGGTGAAATAAGCAGAATAGAAGCAGCCGAGCCTCGAAGCAACAGAGACCCGTTATCTCTGATATGCTGCACATCACAGAACGGATTAACCTGCAATTTTTAAAAATTTTTATTTCGATATTTTATTTATTTATTTATTTACAGAATTAAAACAAACAAAATGTGGCAGCAAAGGAGTGACTTATATGATAAAGTGTGATAGCCTTTCAACTTTTTGTGAGACATTGGATTTATAAGGTCCTATATGAGAATTATGTGATTTAAGGTACTGAGCCATAACATTTACTGAGAGTCAGGAAAAAAGACTTTAGATGCATATTGAGTGTCTCTTTAAAAGATTCTACATGGATGCATAGCTCTCAATCAGATTTTTTCAGTGAAATTTCACTAAACAGTTTAAATACAATGAGAAGCGTAATGGTTTTTTAAAATATATATATATATATATATATACAGGTGCATCTCAATAAATTAGAATGTCATGGAAAAGTTCGTTTATTTCAGTAATTCAACTTAAATTGTGAAACTCGTGTATTAAATAAATTCAATGCCACAGACTGAAGTAGATTAAGTCTTTGGTTCTTTTAATTGTGATGATTTTGGCTCACATTTAACAAAAACCCACCAATTCACTATCTCAACAAATTAGAATATGGTGACATGCCAATCAGCTAATCAACTCAAAACACTTGCAAAGGTTTCCTGAGCCTTCAAAATGGTCTCTCAGTTTGGTTCACTAGGTAAGCCACAAACATTCATTGCCAAAGAAGCTGGCTGTTCACAGAGTGCTGTATCCAAGCATGTTAACAGAAAGTTGAGTGGAAGGAAAAAGTGTGGAAGAAAAAGATGCACAACCAACCGAGAGAACCGCAGCATTATGAGGATTGTCAAGCAAAATCGATTCAAGAATTTGAGTGAACTTCACAAGGAATGGACTGAGGCTGGGGTCAAGGCATCAAGAGCCACCACACACAGACGTGTCAAGGAATTTGGCTACAGTTGTTGTATTCCTCTTGTTAAGCCATTCCTGAATCACAGACAACGTCAGAGGCGTCTTACCTGGGCTAAGGAGAAGAAGAACTGGACTGTTGCCCAGTGGTCCAAAGTCCTCTTTTCAGATGAGAGCAAGTTTTGTATTTCATTTGGAAACCAAGGTCCTAGAGTCTGGAGGAAGGGTGGAGAAGCTCATAGCCCAAGTTGCTTGAAGTTCAGTGTTCAGTTTCCACAGTCTGTGATGATTTGGGGTGCAATGTCATCTGCTGGTGTTGGTCCATTGTGTTTTTTGAAAACCAAAGTCACTGCACCCGTTTACCAAGAAATTTTGGAGCACTTCATGCTTCCTTCTGCTGACCAGCTTTTTGAAGATGCTGATTTCATTTTCCAGCAGGATTTGGCACCTGCCCACACTGCCAAAAGCACCAAAAGTTGGTTAAATGACCATGGTGTTGGTGTGCTTGACTGGCCAGCAAACTCACCAGACCTGAACCCCATAGAGAATCTATGGGGTATTGTCAAGAGGAAAATGAGAAACAAGAGACCAAAAAATGCAGATGAGCTGAAGGCCACTGTCAAAGAAACCTGGGCTTCCATACCACCTCAGCCGTGCCACAAACTGATCACCTCCATGCCACGTCGAATTGAGGCAGTAATTAAAGCAAAAGGAGCCCCTACCAAGTATTGAGCACATGTACAGTAAATGAACATACTTTCCAGAAGGCCAACAATTCACTAAAATTCTTTTTTTTTATTGGTCTTATGAAGTATTCTAATTTGTTGAGATAGTGAATTGGTGGGTTTTTGTTAAATGTGAGCCAAAATCATCACAATTAAAAGAACCAAAGACTTAAACTACTTCAGTCTGTGTGCACTGAATTTATTTAATACACGAGTTTCACAATTTGAGTTGAATTACTGAAATAAATGAACTTTTCCATGACATTCTAATTTATTGAGATGCACCTGTATGTGTATATATATATATATATATATATATATATATATATATATATATATATATATATTTTTTTTTTTAACCAAAATATATTTTTGTCCACATGTTAACTAGTAGTTTGGTAAAATATAATGGCTCAGAGCTGCACTTTTTGCTTCAAAAGTAAACGTGTGGGCATGCCATTCGCTCAGTGTTGCTCATGCTGGAGCATCATTGTATTTTGTGCTTTAAAAAGTGGTCACATAGTAACAAAAAAACATCAGTCGTGTATATAATAACATCGTAGCACCTCAAATTGAAATTGCATTGAATTGTGGTGGGTCTAAAATTCCTCACCACTAATTTTGTACCCTCAATAAGGTCAAAGCAACAGATAGCTTTATAATTTGTCATTTATAATCAAAGTCTTGATTTGTCAGTGACATTTCAAAAGAAAGTTGTGTGTGTTCTTTGATATGTGCGGGTGTACTATGATTGGCCCTGTTACAGTGATTGGTCTTAAAACGATAAGCAATGTGTAACCATGTATATCAGTGTTTTTTGTCTCTTGTTAACTTTAGGTTGTTTGTTTTGTAGATTTGTCTTCATACCAAGTGACCTGGTTCGGAAGGGCCAGGTACTCAACACTGGGATTGTCATACAGAAGCAAGAAATGCAAGTGGATCAGAATTCACTTCCACAAGCCACTAATCTTGTGCCCCTTCCCAACCATTGCATAAACCTCCCTGATAGCTCTGCGCACACCCCATCTATTCCTGCTGAAGTACAGCCCGTAGTTGAAAGCACTGTACCAGATGAGAATTGTGGGACACAGCCAAAGGATTTAACACCACCGAAAATGGCGCTTTCCAGTGAAGCCCACACTAAAGACAGAGCTAAAGCCGGAGGATCTCTTACGGTAGCACAGCTGAAGATTGTACTCTACGCCCTGTGCTTTGGCGTTCCTCAAGCAGCCAGCCAGTTTGATAGTCAGCCTGACGAAGTCCAATCCTTGTTACAAAAGCGTCAGCTTCAGCTTGGACCTCCAAAGAGCAGAGAAGGGTTAATTCCTCGAGCAAGTGATCGGTTAGCTGAGTGGGTGTTGTGCCAGCGTGAGCAGCAGCTTCCTGTAGATGAAATCAGTCTTTTTTCCAAAGCTGCACAGTTCATGAGTGCTGATGGTGGGCCAGGCATCTCTTATGGCTGGGCTGTGGACTTCCTGATAAACCATGATTTATCTCTGCAATCACTGGCCACATCCCAACGACTGCTACCCCATAAAGTTCAGGAACGTCTGCACACTTTTACTTCTGTTATAAAGAAGCAGGTCACATCACACAGCTTGGGTCTGTCAGCCATTGCTGCTATGGATGAGCTTTCCATTTTTTTAGACATGGAGCAGCTTGATCCTGCCTCAGCTGATTCTTCTTCCATGATGTGCGCTTTTAAGTTGGTTGGCGAAAAGGATCCGCTTCTAGATGTTGTACTCGCTTCCCTAGCTGACGGCACTATTTTACCTACCGTAGTGTTCCTTAGAGGAGACCCTCTAAGCCCAGATGCACCGGCCTTGCCAGACATCATAATGGAGGCCAAGCCAGAGGGCTTTTCTGATGAAGAAAGACTCCAGCTATGGTTTGACAAAGTGTGGAGTCGGCATGTGAAGCCAAACTCTGGAGGCAAGGGGTTGCTGCTTATGGACCCGTACCGGGGTCACCTAAGTCACAAGTTCCTATCATTGCTCAACACTACAAGCACTTTGCCAGGCATCATCCCTCACGCATGCTCCTGTCGTCTGCAGCCTCTAGAGGCCTGTGTTGGTCTGGTGCTACGAGAGTTCCTGCAAGCCCGATGGAGCCAGCATGTGACTGATGCTCCACAAGACCTGATTGGTGCTGTGCCTGCTGACTTAGCCCTTTTGTTCTCAGCCTGGCTCCTTGAAATGCTGGATGTCCTAGCAGAAAGGCCAGAATTTCTTCAGCACTCTTTTGAGCTGTTGAACTCTAATTCAGAGTTAGCACCAGGAGGATTTTCTGAGTTGGTGCAGAATCTGACTGAAGCCCTCGTGGTGAGCACAATTCAGGAACGAGAGTCTAATGAACTAGAGACTGAAGACAATGGCAAAATGTCATCTGTTGTTTCTCCGAGCTTGTTGCCTTCACCATCCAATCCCCAAGCTCTGAAGAAAATCTTTGAGAAAGATAGTGATATTGACTCTTTCCATGGATTTGAAGATGCAGAAACAATAAACGTATGATTTCTTAAAAGTAAAATGGACTAGATGTCGATGCTCCAGTTTGTTTTTATGCAGAGCTTTTCTCAATACAATGTTCTCTGACTGACAAATTTGCTTTTGAATAAGAAAAGAACATTTGCTCAGTAGTTTATTGATCGTGTCCTAATATTTCTTGACTGTTCTGTTTATTTTACATACACTGCCCTACACAAATGTAAATCTGTCAGTTTATTTCACCCACCAGTGATGAAAAAGAATTTGTTGGATTGAGTATGTCATGTGTCTGTACTTGAAGGTGCACTGTTTGAGATTTTTCCATTATTTCTGCCCCTCCTTATACAATCCCATGCTTTTCCCATGTTTGTAATAATTTCCCAAAGTTAGCTGAACCAGCAAAGGTCTTCTCAAATACTGCTGCAGAAACATTGGAACAAGTGATGCAGTGATAAATGTAGGTTACTGATACTAATATTGCTTGCAGTACTTGTTTCGATCATTTACACAATGTATAAAAGTCCTAAGAACATCTTGACACACCTTTAAAATGTGTCTCAAAATACCTATTGTAGCCATGTACAGATGAAAACAATTCTGTCTGCTTTGACTGCTGAACTGTTTTATAGTCCAGCCAAAGTGTTACTGTTCACTTATTTCTTTGAGTACTATTACTGCTGTGAAGCTTGCACATTGCAAATGAGCAAAAAAGTCCTCAGTGTACAAATGTTATAGATTATCTACTGTATTTAGGGCTGCTTGTTCATAATTAAAGGGCTGTCCTTTGATATTACATAAACCTCATTTCATCCCTAAAACCTTTTTTTTCTACACTTTTTCTAAAAGGGACTTTATTTTGTAATCAATAAATCCATTGTTAATGTTTGTTTGTATTGGTAATTTTTCCCCCCTTGATATTCCTTGATACTCTTAATGGCAACGTTTCCATGGAACACATGTATCTGCAATACAATGCTATAGAACAAACATTCTAAGGATGTATTTTACAGTTGCAAATTTACATCATGCATAGTTCTGACTATTGCGAACATATGTGATGAGGTTGCTTAGCTGTATATGATGGTGCTACCACTGACAGTACAGTGTTCTGGTGGGCCAACAGATGGTTTCATTTTGTATTTTTACATTTATTAATTATATTATATGACCAATTATATAAATGATAATTCCAAACCTGAACAGAGGCTTAAACACACATACACACATTAGCACTTCTTATTTTATTTCTGGGTAACAAATACAAATGTAAAACAAACTAAGTGTAATCTTGACAACGCAGTTCCAATAATCCATTGATGAAGAAAGAAATTCAGATGAGCAAAATGAGCCTTCATTCAAAGCCACTGCAAGAAGAAGAAAATAATACACTCGATCACTTATTTTATCTGGAATAATCAATTTTTTTTTTTTTTTTTTAAATCTCCAAAGATGAAATGAGACTCGAGCTTCAAGGTGTGGAGAGAAAAAAAGGTCAACAGTCATTTTTAAACTTTAACACAACTTATATCCCAGTTGTTTCATTAACTATTATTTTTTAGTAATACTAGCATGTTGAAACACAAATGTCTGAGAAATACTGCAGATTTATTATAAAAAATTTTAAAAATTGCCAAACTTTGCTGACCCTGTGTTTTTCAGGCTACCATAAAAAATGTCAAAACACTGTTACAGAATAGTACATGATGTAACTCACCTGACCATATGGGCAATTTCCCAGTTTGTTTCTGATGATAGTGGTCCAAGAATCTCAACCCCTTCTTCAGTCACAATGGCAATCTCATGCTAAAGCAAAGCAGAAATAATGTAACAATGTGTTCTGCAGAAACAAAGATTTAATGCAACAAGGACAAATGTTTCTTGTATATTTATTCATGATGATCAGGAACAGTTCTCACTCTGTTGTAAGAACGAGCATCTCGGTAATACAGCACTTTGAGACATCGATCTATCAGTGCCCTTGCCTCGTCCTTGGAAACTTCTACTTTGTTCTCAAGCACCTCTCTCATCAAGGGCTGAAAAGAAACAGGCATACACAGTGTCAGATAAGAAGCAATTCACATGATGTCTGAAAAAAAGGTGTTTGGTATATAGAGAAAAAAAAAAGAACAAATAAAAAGTGGCTAATTAAAAAGCTGACCAGACTAATGCTCACCTGAGCCAAGTATGCACCAAATCCTGTGGCTACTGCTGGAGCTTCATATGCAACACCTAGCTTGTCTACATAGCCCAGGAAGCTACAAAATACAAACAGAAGTTTTGTGAAAAAGAAAAAATATCTGTCAATTCCCAATAGGAAGTGGCTTGACACCGACACTCGCACACTAGTTTGTGATTATGTCCTCTAGCCTCAATTTCCAGGTGACCATATTACTTGCAGAGACAGTCAGAGCTTCCTTCACAAAAAGTATGTGCAAACAGTCAGTATTGTGTCAACCTCAGTGCTTCAGTAAAACTACAGAATCCAGACATCCAGTGTTATAAAAGTCATAGTTCACTATTATTAAAAAAAACTGCATTTTCAAACTAATCTCACCAAAATAAACCCAACACATCTGTAGATTGCCACTGACAAGTATTTGTACACACACTTCCTTTGTACTGAGGAAGGCAGGAGTGGATACTTCCAACAACTGCCTTTAGACTTATAATAAGTGAGTTTTGAGTAAACAGGTTGTCTGTTCTTTTCTGAGTACAGGAAAATGTGAGGGAATTGGTGTCTGTGGTAATCATACATATACAGATGTAGTAGATAGAGATTAGGTTGAAACAAATGTCAGAATAACCATATCAATAATCAAATGTCAATCAAATGTTAGAATAATTTTATTATGCTAAATTATAGTACAACTGTAGTTAGTAAAAATCCAAGCTACAGTACTGTAAGGCTGTTTGCTTAACAGGGAATATGAAGTCCACTGTAGTCATGAGTAACTTGTTATTTGAAAACTAACCTTTCTCCATTGTAAAATCCACCAATAATGACGGTATTCCAGAGTGGGTTCATTCTGCTGCGGCGGTTGTACATGACACGGGTAAGCCAGGAGTGGATGGCTTTGGGACTATAGCTGTGGCCATCTCCAAGGAGTTCCTCATCAATCCTAAACAAGCAGCACAGAAAATTATTTATTTTTTGCTTCATAGAAATATAGATACATTACTTAATGCGAGTTTTCTGAAGCCTTAAACTGATTTCCTGACATTTGTCCTGCCACTGGTTCTCCGGTTTCCTCCCTCCTCCCAAAAACATGCTGGTAAGTGGATTGGCTATGCTAAATTGCTCCTAGTTGTGAATGTGTGTGCATGGACACACACACACACACACACATTCACACCTAGGAGACACACACGGTGCCCTGTGATGGACTGGTGTCCCATCCAGGGCATATTCCCGCTTTATGTCCAGTGTTTCCAGGATAGACTCTGGATCCACCAGCACCCTGACCAGGATAAAGTAGTTACTTAAGGGGAAAGAATGAGTTCTCCATCTGGACACAATATGTTAATCAGTCCAAATATCTTTGCATGCCTTGGCTGTACATGATTCAAAGGTGGAGTGCAAGTTGTCACTTAAAGAGTTTAAAGAGCATATAGTGCCTGTCTTAACATGACTTGCACAGACTTGCATAGAGGATTTAGACTGTACAGAGTAACATAGGCATAACTCCATGCAAAGACTTACACCATCTGTTCAATGACTTGTTTGATGTACTGGTAGTCTGCGTAGTCCCCTGAAGCACCAAGGATGGTGTTGTCATTGACTTTCATGAGGCGGGAGATGTTGCGGAAACGGGCCAGTGAGCCATAAGAGCCGAGCATGTCAGCAGCGATGATGACACCCCCTGTAAATTTCACCCCGAGCACTGATGTCCCCGTCACCATGGGATTACTAGGGAGGGAAAAGAAAATGTTAAAGACAAAAAAACATTAAAAAAAAAAAAAAAAATACACTGACGGTGTTGGTCACATTATAACACCCTGAAAATCTACATCAGGATTATTATTATTAGAGTATAATTAAAATGAGCTGTTAAAAAAAAAAAAAAAAGTATATATATATATATATATATATATATATATATATATATATATATATATATATAAATATAAAACACTTATTAGATTCATATACAACATTTTGGATGGGAAAACGTATGTAAACCCTTATGTATCTAATTAATAACTCACATTCAAATATGAAACGTGTTTTAAGATGTCGAGTGTCTATTTCTACTAGCTAAGCTACATTACAAGCTGAAAGAAAAGAGGACTGTTATTAATAATAGCTAACATTAAAGTTAAATTAACCTAATGTTTCCTTTCTGCACTGACCAAATGCGTGTAACAAGATCTGTTTTTAGTTTTTGGTTTGTTTATTTTTTCCCTTCTCTAAATAACGCAGTTAATTAGCAGTTAGCTAGTTAGCCAGTTAGCTACCCAAGCGATTTCCTCCATGATGATACAGCACTGTTAGCCAAACTGAAACTAATACACGGCTAGCTTACTAGCTAGCTAGGGAAATTGTGCGTTATTAAACGTGAAAAACACAAAACAAGAATTTTAGAGCTTACAGTGTGTGTCGTATGGGTCCGCATCCAGGAACCGTACTTTTACCGGCACCTGGAAATGAATAAAATTGTCCAGGTGCTGGTCCATTCTCCCAGAAATTTAACTTCAGTCCACTCGCCTCCATGTTGAACAAAGCCGGAAATGACGCCAAACCTCGCGTTCGGTTCAAATAACAAAGGAAAAGAAGAATCCAACAATTTCTATTATACGTGGATCAGTTTTATTTTTGCTCTATTATAATTTTTTCAGCATTTAAGAATTTTATTTATTATATTTTGTGGCCACATACATTTTTTTCCCACTTGCAAACTAAAAGTACATTGTAAATTAATACATCACTAAACAATTCATTATATGTCTCTGATTTAAAACAAAAATATATAACCAACATACACACTGTGAAAGCTAAAATGCTTACAGTTACTGAAGGTGAATGAATGAATGAACATTTTAATGAAAGTAGACCATGATAATAAATCTTAGCCTGTAGAAAGTATAACATTTAATAGAAACCCTCACAGAATTTGTAATGGTTTTAATGGTTATAATGGGAATTGTATTGGTCTTAATTGAATCTATAATGGTCTCTGTGGGCATCTACTGGTAATTTGTTGTCTTGTATTGGTTGTATGTTATGTCTAGTGGATACCATTAAGGACTAATAATGGTAATGGTTTTAATGGCTGATGGTTTGTAATGGTGTTTGTAGTGGAAACCATTAGAATTTCTGTGATGGTTTCTATTGGGGGTTTTTTCAGCATGGATGCAAGTGAGGCAATAAATTAAATAAGCTGTATTTTACAGAATATAAAACACATTTTTTCATTAAATGGAACACAAATTATCCACAATGTCTTGGGAGATTAACTTAGATTTGCTTAATGTTTTTAAATATGTTGAACAATAAAGACACAATTATGATCTGACAGAACAGATGGGCTCATCCTGGCCAGAAAGAATCAGATAATAACTAAAAGCACCTAGAGGCACCCCCTTCAGGGCTGGAGCTTGAGCCTTGAAACCGTAGATCAGATGCAAACTATATTCATTCCTCTAAATTAATAAAGATAATAAATAATAATAAAGACTTACCAAAGAGAGGGTACTGTCTTTAATGATGCTTTTATTTTTAAGCAGTCGCTCTGAGCTATGTTTTTAAGTGGATGTTTCGGGAGTTTATTTTAATTCAGAACCTGTTTTGCAGTGTAAATGTTCTCCACATGTCCACATGGGTTTCTTCTAGGTTGTCCGGTTTCAAAAACAATGGTAAATTGCTCCAAGGTGTGAATGAGCGTGTGTGTGTGTGTGTGTGTGTGTGTGTGTGTGTGTGTGTGTGTGGTTCCCTGTGATGGACTAGCATCCTACCCCTTGTGAGTATTCCCACCTCGCTCCCAGCGATCCCTTGGATAGGTACCAGATTCACTGCGACCCTGATCAGGATAAAGAGAGATGTAGCTATGGTGAGGGTCTCAAAGTCATGAGTAAAGAGTAGCAAAGCATGAGGTCTGGCTTGTGAGACTACTCTAAGAGTATCTGTGTAGTATATGAAGAACAAAACAAAGGTTATGTGCTGTTATTGGAAAATACCCCCCCCCCCCCCCATGCTCAGTCAGTTTTTTTCCTTATTATTAACAGCAAAATATCCTCACAGTGGCATGAGACAGTAGTTTTCAAGGGCGTCCATGATTATTTTTTACAGTGGTGGAAATCACAACCCACCAAGATATTATATTTATTATTGAGTTCTTATAATTAGTAACCTGTCTGACTGGTCACTTGAATTGAACGGATTTAAAACTAAACCACAATTACTCGAAAACAAGCAGGTCCATAGATAATGTCAAGTTGCCATAATGTCCTCAATACACACTCTCACAATCAATCGCTCACTCCCTCCTCCCTCTCTCCCTTCTTCCTACTTTTACTTCCATCCCTCTCTCACTTACTTCCTCCCTCCCTCCTCCCTCCCCCTTCTTCCTTCCTTCCTTCACTTCGCTCCCTCTCACTTACTCTCTCCCTCTCTTCCTCCTTTTACTTCCATCCCTCTCTCACTTACTTCCTCCCTCTCTCCCTTCTTCCTTCCTTCACTTCACTCCCTCTCTCCCTTCTTCCTTAATTCACTTCGCTCCCGCTCTCCCTTCTTCCTTAATTCACTTCGCTCCCGCTCTCCCTTCTTCCTTCCTTCACTTCACTCCCTCTCTCTCTTCTTCCTTCCTTCACTTCCATCCCTATCTCACTTACTCCCTCCCTCTCTCCCATTTTCC
Organism: Cranoglanis bouderius; assembly: GCA_023630585.1. Lineage (NCBI taxonomy): Eukaryota > Metazoa > Chordata > Actinopteri > Siluriformes > Cranoglanididae > Cranoglanis > Cranoglanis bouderius. Next base: position 13,458,939 of record CM042551.1, read on the forward strand.
TTCATTCACTTTGCTTCCTCACTCTCACTTACTCCCTCCCTCTCTCCATTCTTCCTTCCTTCACTTCACTTCACTTCTCTCTCTCTCTCTCTCTCTCCCTCTCACTCTCTCTCTCCCTCTCACTCTCTCCTTCACTTGGGCACCGGCTAAATAGTTAAGTCCTGATAACACTCGAGGCTTTTCCTCTAACTTTCTAGTAATTTTTTGTGTTAAGTGTGAGGATGCTCTAATGGCTGTGTGAAGCTTTATTTTTTTTCCTTTTCAAAACAGCTTCAGGCATTTGTGTTTATTTGCCTGGACTCTCACGTTTGGCTGTTTGTCGCGATATTTGTTGTTGTATAAAATGTTTCCGCTGAAGAACTGACGACTTTGGCCAAAGTTTTGTGCTGCTTTGGAGTTTGCACGTAAGAAACACCTACCTCTCAGGGTGTGGGTCGGTTCTGGCTTTAAACCGAGTTACTGTAAACGGAGAAATGAATTTCGATCAGGTCTTGGCGGAGGTCGACGGCTTTGGGAGATATCAGAAGATTCTGTATGTGTTGATTTGTCTCCCACAAATCTTCCTGGCCTTTCATATGATGGCAAGCATCTTCACAGGCTACACTCCACCACATCACTGTCGGAGCTCGGCTGCTGAACACTGGCATTTTAACGTGTCTGTAAACTACAGCGACTCGTGCAGCATCCCATCCGCACAGAACCGGACTGAGGATATCTGTCCACACGGATGGGTTTACAGCCGAGAATTAATCCACACTAGCACTGTCACTGAGGTAAAACAACAAACAACACACATCATGGAGAAGAACAGATTTTAGTTTTAGAGTGAATTCAGATATACAGTTGAGGTCATAATTTACATAAGCCTTGCAGAATCTGCAAAATGGTAAAAAAAAAAAAAAAAAAAAGAGGGATCATAAAAATTGCATTTTGTTTTTTATTTAGTGCTGCCCTGAATAAGGTATTTCACGTAACAGATGTTTACATGTAGTCCACAAGACACAATAACCGAATTTACAAAAATGGACCAGTTCAAAATATTACATACACTCGATTCTTAATACTGTGTGTTATTACCTGGATGATCAACGACTGTTTTCATGTTTTGTGATAGTTGTGCATGAGTCCCTTGTTTGTCCTGAGCAGTTAAACTGCCCGGTGTTCTTCAGAAAAATCCCCCAGGTCCTGCACATTCTTTGGTTTTCCAGCATCTTCTGCATATTTGACTCCTTTCCAACAGTGAGTATACGATGTTGAGATTCGTCTTTTCACACTGAGGGCAATTGAGGGACTCGTACACAACTGTTACAAAAGATGCAAACATTCACTGATGCTCAAGAAGGCAACACAATACATTAAGAGCCAGGGGGGTGTAAACTTTTGAACAGGATGATTGGTGTAAATTTATGACCTCAACTGTATTGGGAAAGCTATTGAATGTCCAGTCTGGCTAAGCTTTCTTGTCTAAACTATAAGATTATGGTGGTGGTTCCTACAGTTTTTTTAATCTGTTCAAGTTTAGAAAAGACTGGTTAGGAATTTGGAAAATAGATTTCCTAAACCCATGTTATTGTTGTTATTGCAGTAAGAATTTAATTATAGAATGATGAGCCATCATCTTATAAAATATGGGATCATTTTTCTTGGTGTCTATATTGAATTTGTTTTATTGATGTCATGAAAAGCCCTACAAATGTATAAGGTTTTAAAACGTGTAATTGGGGATACAAATCAATGCCTAAATCAATGGAAAATATGTGTGCCAAATTACAAAATAGACATCATTGAAATGGTTTTCAGTCAGTTTTGACAAAAATTATAGTCCTAAAACAGGAGTGTCCAAACTTCTTTTTTATCAAAGGGGGCCAGATTAGACCACATCAAAATACCCGAGGGCTGGTCACCAAAATGTTATTTTAAAGCTCCAATATAATGGATTTAATATTAGTGGAATAACTGCAGCAGGGTATCACCTGACAGCTGTGTTTGTGCTTCATTTCAGGACAAATGACATTGGTGACACTAGTTAATTACTCTTTCTAGGATTCATGAAAGGTTTTCCATGCTTAGTGTTTCTGCCAGGAGAGCTTCCATCTGCTTCAGTTACTCTGCCCTCTCATCCTCTTTATATATATATATATATATATATATATATATATATATATATATATATATATATATATATATATATATATATATATATGCAATGCCCATGATTTGTTTCATTATGTGTCATGATATTAAACTCCTTAATTATGCAAAAGTTTCTTGAAATACAAGACACATACAAGGATTTGCTATGGCTCTCAATGAAAAAGTATTCTTTCCTGCTCTTTTGAAATCACTCCTTCTCAGTTACCTTTGCGCTCTTTGTCTGTAGCCATGACTAAGTATCATTCAGTAAATTAATTAGTCAGAGAAAAAATGGCTCTTGCGTTTTAGCTAACTGTGTTAACACAGACTGCTGTCACTGTCAGGGGAAAGGAAAAAATGTAACGTGTTGGCCAGCTGTCATACAGTACATTCTTAAAGAGAAGCAACGGGCCAGTTAACATCTGTCCATGGGCCACATGTGGCCCTGGGGCCAGACTGTGTACACCCTGGGCCTAAGCCATGCTTATTTGGAATACTATAGAAACACTTTTCACATGTAGATATTCAGCACCTTGATGATTTCAGAAATGTATATGTATAATGCCAAGAAATCTTAGACAAGTTGGAAATATAAAAAAAAATTGTCCCAATATATCTTTTACCTAGGAAGGTGCATATGGTCTACCTTTAATTACCTTTAATTGAAGTAAAGCTTTACAGATAGTGTACCTTAAGGACAACATACTTTATGAATAGCCAGAATATTAATGTACACATGTAAAATAATTGAAAAGTTGGATTATGTTTTTTTAAAAATTTTTTTAAAAATCTGTGCTGTAATGGGGCATCACGGTGGTGCAGTGGGTAGCATTGCCACCTCACAGCTCCAGGGTCCTGGGTTCGATCTTTGCAGACTTTCTGTGCATGTTTTCCCCATGTTCACTTAGGTTTCCGCTTAGGTTTTTTCCCATAATAAAATGCAAATAAAACATTAAAGCTGAGTTGATGAATCTCCTCAGAGATTTTCCCCATCAATGTTTAAAATAAACATTTATACCACTGCCATATTTCTGTAAAGCTGCTGTCCATTGTTAGAAGCGCTATATAAATTAAGCTGAATTGAATTGAATTCTAGATTCTGATTTGTCAGAAGGTGATTAACTTCCTATAACAGCAGATAGTTCCGTTGTAAAGCAAATCATAGGCTTATATTTGCTCATTAGGTTATTTGTTTGTTTATAGAAGTTGGTGAGGACCACACAATTTTTATTTAAGCCCTAAAACATAGAATTGAAGGAGGGTGAATTTTTTCCCATGACTGTATTTACTGTATTTTACATTTTTGGAAGAATTCTCCAGAGATTCTCTTTGTAGCAGTCAGAGGTTAGGCTGTTCCTTTTCCAACACAGGAAATCTTCAGGAGAGGGAAGTGTTAAAACTGTTAAACTACGGTTCTTTTTGCTTCGCACATGTTCCACAACATTAAATGCAACTATAAATGGATATAAACTAAAATTATGTTTAAAATTATGTTTTTGTTCTCTAATAATATTGTTAGCATTGGCAAATTTCTGTTGTATAAGACAAATAAAACACTCAAGGATGTGCTGTTATTGGAAAATCTAGTTCAGGGTGGTAATGGTCCTTGGGGAAACGGGTGCCTAAAAACTGTGGGGACTGTACACACATAAACAACTTTTACAATCTTTATTTAATAAACTCTCTCTCTCTCTCTCTCTCTCTCTCTCTCTCTCTCTCTCTCTCTCTCTCTCTGGATTTGTAAAAAATACTGTATTTCAAACTAAATATGTAGTTTCTGCAAAAATCCCATCATATGTATAAACATATGTATAAATGAGCTCTTGGAGTTATTTTGTGGATAAAATCAAACTATTAACAAGTTTAATTTTTAACTCTGTTTGTATGTGTGTGTGTGTGTGTGTGTGTGTGTGTGTGTGTGTTAGTGGGATCTTGTCTGTGACAGGGCAACTCTAAACAGTCTTGGTTCTTCCCTGTATATGCTGGGATTGCTTGTGGGAGCTATTGTGTTTGGATCTATGGCTGACAGGTATGTTTGAATCACATGTCTTCTGAGCTGTGAAGAGTCACATTCTAGTATGTGTTTGAACAAAGCCTCCATGGAAATCGAGGTTCAGTACAAATTTTCTATTCATTAATAATTTATAAGTACATTTTGATCAATTTATGACTATTTAGTAAGTTTTATGGAGTTGACAGACAGATGAAAGAGGCTTGGTTCTATTAAATCTCTCTCTCTCTCTCTCACACACACACACACACACTGTTGCAGTAATTGTTGAACAAAGAATAAATGAATAATTAATTATTTAATCAGTTAATTTATATTATAAATGTAAGATGTATAGAGTTATATTTTTCTGCAGACACATACACACATATACAATAGACAAATTGTATCTGTGCATAAATGAATTACTTTGATGACCATTGTTTGATACCCAAAACACTGTTCCTTTATGCTAATGCTTAACCGTTAATGCAACTTCACATTAATGATAATACTACATTTTGTTTATCTACATGTAATATACTATAGAGCACACCATATACACACTTTATTCTGGTGTAAAATCAGACATGCACCTGGTCGCAAAACACGCTCCATGTTAGCAGCTTTTCTCAGCTAAGTTGATCCAGGCTTATAGTTCTAAAGACATGCAGATGCTTCTTACAGTGCAGGAATCTTCCTGGACTGGACCATAGAAACATGTTACTCACAGCTGCATGCTCCTTCTTCTTGCCCAATTCTGTTGACCATTATTATTTTTCTCTCTCGCTTTCAGGTTGGGAAGGAGGTTTGCCCTGCTCTTGTCTCTTGCCCTACAGACAGTGTTTGGGGTGGCTGCTGCCTTTGCTCCAAACTACCAGGTGTATGTGACTCTTCGCTTCATCATAGGTACCTCCATCTCAGGCATCATCATCAATGCTTTTGTGTTGGGTGAGTAACTGTACTATATCATAATTCCATTTGGTTCATCCTTCAGTATCCCCGCATGCTTGATTTGGCTAGGCCGTAGTGTGTAGACTGTAAAATTCCTTAATCTCATCTCTGACAACCATCTCCAACTGCTCTGTAGGTACAGAATGGACGTCTACAAAGAGACGCATGTTGGCTGGAATCTTAACAGATTATTTCTTTGGGTTTGGTTATATGCTGCTGGCTGGTGTGGCTTATTTTATTCGAAGCTGGAGGTATCTGCAGCTCGCCATCTCAGCACCAGGTTTCCTCTTTATTTTCTACATCTGGTGAGAGAATACATACACACATACACATACACACCCATATATATACGCGGAATATAAATTCTACTTTTGTGGTGTGCTGATAATGTCTCATTTTGGATAGTAAATACTACAAATGGTAACACACAACTGGTGAAGTAACAAACTTAGCTGGGAAATTTGCAAAATAGTTAAAGAACAGAATGGAGAACACAAAACACACACTTCTAAAACAAATGATCAATGTGCTCATTTCATGCCCAGTAAAGTTACCCAAACTTACACTCTACAAAATACAAACTAGCCATTTAACATTAGATAGCTTCACAAGTGAAACATACCACAGAAAATATAAACAATAAGGATAAGTTGTCTGACTATCATTAAGTAGTGAGCTAGCTAATTAGCAAACAACTAAAGTAGTAGAGCAAAGAAGTGCATGGGTTAGACAAACAATGGAATTGTGATCAGTGATTGGTCATTACGAAACAATGGTGATCAGTGATTGGTCATTGTGATTGTTCGTTGGGAAACAATTGTGATCAGTGATTGTCATTGGGAAACAATGGTGATCAGTGACTGGTTGTTGGGAAGAATTGTAATCCATGATTGGTCATTGGAAACAATGGCAATCAGGAGTTGCTTATTGGGAGCATAGCTGTGACGTGTGCTGGAGAGCTGTATCGAGTGCAAGACAGTCACTAACATCTCTTCAAAAAGTCTCTAGATTTGTCACCAGGCTCATTTTTTTTTAAATGAAGTCACTAAAGGGATCTAAAAAGTCACCAACTCTAGAGAGAAAGTTGTTAAGTTAGCAACACTGAAGGAAGTAGTGGGGCAGACATCCCCGCCATTTTCAGAGTAAATAAAGCCTTTACAAAAAGCTTTATTATTGATGCCCTGATTTTTTCAACAAGTGGTCCACAAAACGTGGCAATAATAGGTGTTCATGTGGCTAAGAAGTCAGGCTAGCCTGTTGGCTATATCATGAATAGAAGTACTCAAGTCTCCCTTTAGCTTTCCCTTGTGTATATCACTCCTTCTTTATTTGTGTGCCTCCTTAAATCTCTCTTTGTCTCTTTCACCCTTTCTCCCACCCTGTCTCTCTTATCCTTCAGGGTTCTTCCTAATTCAGCTCGTTGGCTCTTGGTAAATAACAGAAAAGAGGAAGCTCTAGTTCTTCTACGCAAAGCAGCTATAATGAATGGTCGTCCCTTGCCTACTACAGTGCAGGTACAGTATGACAGACTATCTCTCACACTCTCATTCTTTATTTTGCTGTCTTTTCAGTTACAAATGTCTGGCACTCATAAAAAAAACTCCAATGGCTCAATAGCTCCCTTAACATCTCTATGACAACAGGCCTTAACCCCTCGAGGCAGCTAGCCAATCAGGCTACCATTGTACCCTGTAAGTGACAGACTGAAGCTACCAGATTGCCAAGGCAACTCTGGCATCACCTGAGCACTGGGAGCGAGTTGTCTCCCAGAGGTCCACATTTAGGTGTAATGTGATATGAAAAAACAAGCAATGCAAACAGAATATATGCTTGATTTGCTATGGTTGTTTACTAGCTTGTTACTCATGGGATATTTAAAGTAGTGGTTTTCAAAGTGGGGTCTATGAAGCATAGTCTGTTAATTTTGCTATAGTGGTGGAAATCACAACCCACCATTATCAAACTTTTTATATATATTGAGTTCTCATAAATATTAGCCTGCCTGACACTTGCATTAAATGGGTTTATTCTAAAACTCAATAACTAAAAACATATAACATGGCCTAGAAATAATTATTATTTACAAATATTATACTTAAATGGAATGTGTTCTGTTGGTGAAAAGTTCAGGAATAAAAAACAAACAAACTATGTCTTCAATAAATAGCCAGAATATGACCCCCATAAATAATAAGCCGAATACTGGAATAGTTGGATTATGTTCAGAGGGGGTCTGTAGAATTCATTTTACAGTTAAAGGGGTCGCTGTCTGCAAAAAAGTTTGAGGAAATCAAGGAAATTTAATGAATTAAATTTAACATTGTACAACCAGCCTATACATCAGTTGGCTTTGTAGTAATACCATTTGTACAAAATTATGTTTTGTCAAATAAATCCATCAAACAAATTGTAACCATATTATCATCTGAATCACTTCCGACATACAGTCTTAAAACTCCAAATCTACCTGAGTCTGATGCTTATGTGGAGTGCTTAGAAAGTAATGCTTTAAGATGGCTACTATTGTTTTAGCTATGAAGCAATCTTTTGTCCATTTTTACAGAAACCACATAAGAAGGTTTTTAAGATGCTTTGTCAGCTATAAGGTTCCCTAACTACATTCTCTTTGTAGCTCAGACACCAAGTATATCTCCAGTGACTGTCTACTTATAGGATACATTTTTGGCTAAATGTTCATTTTAACAATTTCATTGAGGGTATTAAGAAGAGGCATAATATGGCATAATCTTCCATGCTGATGTTCTTGCAGTTAGACAAGTGTGAGGAGATGCAGGCGAAGAATAAGCACTCTGCTGTAGATCTAGTCCGTACTCCCCAGATGAGGAAACGATCTTTAATCCTGATCTACATCTGGTAAGTAATAGTGGCTCATCTATAAGTCAGTCATGGGGAGCCTATGCACTGTATAGTATTTTCACTGGTTTAACTAATTCAGAGATGTATGCTTTCAACAAGCCTTGAATTGAGAATCATTAGTTTCAAGTAAGTTGGTGCAGATTTTCACGTCCTGTCCATAGTTGGTCTATAGAAAAATGTAGTGACTAGTGACTTCTATGTAAACATAGAAAAATGTAGTGACTAGTGACTTCTATGTAAACATAGAAAAATGTAGTGACTAAAAATGATTAAATTTTGCTCTGCAAAATTCAAAATTCTCTTATCTATTCTCCATTAGATAGATTATCTTACATTCACTTTTTCTATCTGTAGGTTTGTTACCGTATTAGTGTATTATGGTCTGTCTCTGGGTGTATCAGACCTGGGCACAAACCTTTACCTCACTCAGTTTCTGTTTGGTTTGGTGGAGATCCCCGCGAGGTCAGTGGTTTTGCTCTTCGTCCCCTACAGCCGTCGACTCTCACAGAGTGTGTTCCTTGGCATGGGGGGCGCCGCCTGCCTCCTCATGCTCATTGTACCAGAAGGTGACCAGCATCTTCAATCTTCTCTACACCTCTTTGAGAATGAGACTTCTCTAGCACTCCTTCAATCTGTCCCTCTCATTCTCCTGGTCTTATGTTCTGTCCCTCTCTTCATATCACTGCCCATGTCATCACCATCTGTAGTTTGTTTGCTTTTGTTTCTTTGACCTTGTCCTTCCTCTCTGTTATCCTCTCAGATAGTCCTAATGTACGGGCTGCTGTGGCTATGACTGGAAAATTTGGGATCACAGCCTCTTTTGCTGTCATCTATATTTATACAGCTGAGCTCTTCCCAACTGTTCTTAGGTATTTACTCAAACACATTTATATAAAACATAACAGTAACTATTCAGTATTATACTATGTGCCAAATTTCATTGGTCGTTATTGATCAAAGTGTGTAGAGATGGGCACAGATGACTTATGAATGACTCTGTGTCACTGAACTGTTGTAGGACATCAGAACTAGAGGTTATGAGATTTGATCGTCGGTGACTTTGATGAATAAGTGCCATAAGGGTAGAGTGGGGCGTTTCGTATGTATATGACATGTAAATTTATATTTATGGCATTTGGCAGACACCCTTATCCAGAGCAACTTACATTAATTTCATTTATACATCTGAGCAATTGAGGGTTAAGGGCCTTGCTCAAGGGTCCAACAGTGGCAGCTTGGTGGTGCTGGGATTTGAACTCACGACTTTCCGATCAGTAGCCCAACGTCTTAACCACTGAGCTACCACCAATCATCAATCACATTTTGTTTTGATCTTATTCGACTCAAATCTGCCCTTGATCCTTTGCAGCCTTGATGAATAAGGGCCATGTGTTTTTCAATTATTCTTATGTACATTTAAATTAAGTCCAAAGTCTTTTCCCCCAACAGACAGACAGGAATTGGTGTGTCCTCCATGATCGCACGGATTGGTGGAGTTTTAGCACCAATGATAAACCTGCTTGGAGAAAGTAACTCGGCTTTGTCTACGGTAATATTTGGATTCGCCCCTCTGCTGGGTGCAGCTCTTGCATTGGGCCTGCCAGAGACAGCCAATAAACCACTACCTGATACCATTCAAGATATTCAAGATGCTGAGAGGTCGTTACATACACACAACACTGAACTGGACAGTACTTACTCATAATATATGCCGTGTACATAACATGTGCCTTAGTAACTTTTATGTGGTACATTTATCCTTCTCTTTGTGCAGGTTTACTCCAGAGAATAATGGCAGAAATTTCCCTGTAGACACTATCCAGTCTCCAAACACCACAGAGGCACAGGAACTACAGTGCTTCACAAACAAGTCTCCATAGACTTACATGTGCCTGCATGCAAAAACACAACCTTTTCTAACCTTTGGGTTTCAGATCAGAAAATGCAACCATTTCATTTACAGTTTTACATGTAACACTGTGACAAATATTTGTACATTTTAAATATTTTTAATGGTTTCATCTTTTGTCAGGTCCTGTTTGGGACATAATTTTTATAGCTTCATGCTGAGAAAGCAGCTGTGTCATCAGAGGTTTTAACCCAAATGTCACAATGGATCAGTGAACAGCAGTTCTCTGTAGTTATCTGTCTATGCAACAAGAACACAGTGCCTTTCACTTTTATACGTTGTATAAAAGTATATTATACTAATATACTTTTATATATTTTTCCATACAAGACAATCAGATCATCAAACATATTCAGTTTCTATGTTGCTCTTGTATTGTTTGTGAAAATCTTGTTTTTATATTGTCACATACAGTACATAGGGGTGACAATTTAAAGGAAAAAACTGTGTTTTTTTTTTTTTTTTTTTTTTTGTTATGCTTTGGGGGCATTTTTCTGGCATGGTTCTCCTATTTAAGATGACCCTGTCTCCACCCACAGGGGTTCACTGAATGGTTTGATGAGTATTAAAACTATCCAGTTGAACACCTAAAGGAGATTTTGGATCGACATGTTAGACAGCATTCTCTGCCACCATCATTAAACACCAGCTGAGGAAATACGGATTGGAAGAATGATGTTCATCTCTCCAGTATGCTTTTAGAAAATATGTCAAGGTGCACTGAAGCAGTTCTTGCAGCTTCTGTTGGCCTAGCAGCTTACTAAGACACTTTATGTTGGGGTTTTCCTTTAGTCTGTCACTCGCCAAATACAGATATAGTACAGTACAATAATTTTCTTTGCATATTCCAGCTTGTTAGAAGCTGGGGTCAGGGTGAGGGGCTGCCATGGTACAGCACCTTGGAGCAGAGAGGACTAGAGGTCTTGCTCAAGGGCCCAACATTGGGAACTTGGTGGTGCTTTGACTTAAACTTCTGAACTTCAACCTTCTGATCAGTATCCCAGGACCTTAACCACTGAGCCACTACCATCAGATAATTTCACATAGCTGTTACTATAACTGGTACAAATGATCTTGACCACCTTGATAGCAAATAGCCCATTGCTGATCCACACGCCACCATGGAATAACTGCAATTAACTCATCCTAGTCTGACTGCCAGAACACTGACCCAATTTACCCTTGATGTGGATCAGAGCAGAGCTTATAGCAGAGCACAAAATTTACATTTTTACGTAATTGTCATAGCTGGCCCTTAAATGCCAAAACTCTTTAATGGAGAACCATCAAACTCTCTAAATTTCACTAAGGAGCACCAATATTGTCGCACACATTTTAAGTTTAAAATTTTGCCAGTCACATACATCACGGTTTGGTTCCATTCCTTTCACAGCTACCAATCATCGCATAGAGAAGCTGGGCATCTGGGCCGGGACAAAAATACATCCACTGACCAACAGATATTAAAATATTTTTAATGTATACAAAAGCTCTCAGGACGTGGCCCCCAGCATGTGTCCAGGTGATTGACATTTTAATACAAGTCTGTTTTCAGTGTATGTTGATCTTTGCTCCATTATGGATGCTTGATTACACCACAAGTTCCTATTGAGCCATTGTTTCATAGAGGTTCTATGGGCTATGGGCTGTGACTCCACTGGTAGACAATGCCATCCAATGCAGACTAAATATAAGTAAATGGTGGCAATACAGATGCCGCCACACTGTTATACATTGTGGCACTTGCATTTATAACATCTGTCAAGACAAGTGGTCATTTATTTATATATAACTGATATACTGGTACACATTGGAACAAAATGTTTCTTCAGGACCATGGTATAACATAGATCAATGCAGTATCACGGTAAATAGGACTACATAAAATGCAAATGATATGAGTGCAACAATGTATGATAAATACACAGCAGAATGCATGTTAACTAGACAGGACAACAGAACACTGAGATGCAATTGTGCATTACACAGATCTGATACTAAGCTGATGCAGAGACAATAATATCTGCATATAGATACATTAATCACCCATGCTGACTAGCAAGGTCCAACTTCATTCCAATAAGAACATTAAGCAGGATCATTACACTGTATGACAGGAAATGTCTTGTACTAACATGGTATAACATAGAATATTATTCATTAGTATCATGGTACTGTGCATGCACATCCTTTGCTTATTCAAAGAAAAACATTTGAGTATAGCATGCATAAGCAGCAAAAATAGCTGACTAAGATTTTATTATTGTTGTGCTTGAGCTTTAATTGTTGAAGCTGCAAGATTAAGAGTTGATTATTTACTACTACCTTGACACCATATCATAACAGCAGTTAGCAAGCCATTATGTAAAAGAGTACCCAAGGGATCTAAGCAATGCTTTATTTGTAACGTTGTACTTTAAAGCAGCATTCTGTTTCTTGGAACTGTAGTTCTGCTTCACCTCTCTCAACAGTCATGCATAGGGAGACTCACCTGGACACCTTCTTGTTCACATATGTGCACACATGCCAAAGCCAGAGTATCTCCTATCCATTAAATTGAGATGTTACCTATGGATTATGGCAGATTACAACATTTCTGAAAAGGGTATTTCTACCCATTCATTCGATTGTACAGTACTACTTATTTGGTTCTGAAAGACTTGCTGGTCTTTGCAGTTACTTCAGGAAGGAAACACATTCCCCTCCCTAAGTGTTTCGTGACTGTGGATTTAATAATTCCTATGTTCTTGATCTTTAATGGTTTGAGTATTTGTGAATAAAATATTTAAAACCAGAGTCATATAGAGTTTATGGTAAACATAACTTTAAATATAAAAAGAACAAACATTAGGATTTCCCAAAGCATAACGATGAATTAGTTACATCTGGACACCCAAGCACTGGCCACCTGGATGTCAATTAATTCATAAATTTATTGTCCAAATTCCTGTAGAAGTCCACAGATTAAAAACGAATTTAAAAAAAAAAAAAAAGTTGCTGTAATTCAGTACCCAGCATTTCCAGCAGTAACCCATTAACACTGCCACCACTCAGTGCATGTACAATAAGGCTGCATAACAAAACATAACTGTGCTATACATGTTAATTATGAAATGTGAAGAGCATGAACAAACATTTGTAATTTCCACACAACCGTTTTAAAGGCAGCAGTACAATACCGACAAAAAAAATTACATCTGGCAGATTGAGTATGCATGCTATAATGAAACATGTTTAACTTTTTTCATTTTGAGAGGAGGAAATATTTCAGAGGCAAATACTGAGGGTTTTTTTTTTTAAGCTCAACATAAAATCAGCTCTAGTTTGTCATCAATTATATCTGAGCATTTTTCTTTAACAATGTACATTAGGACAGTGTAACGTATGTAGCACCAGTTGCCACTCCACAGTTGTTGTCCTTCATGGACATAAGCACATAACCATCGTTACCCCAGTAAGTGGACCAGGAGTTCTTCACCAACCAGTAAGGCTGTCCGTCCAGCACCCCATAACCCACTGCCAGCACAGCATGGTCCAAATCATCTAGCCCATTCTCTGAATCACAGGGGGAGAGAAAAGAGAAGGAAGAAAAAAAGAAAAAGATAGAACACTTTTTATAGCAATGGCAAACTCCACAGATGGTCCAAGAGACGTTCTAAGAATAGGCTGCAAAATCTGCTATTACATATACACATACATACATACATACATACAGGTGCATCTCAATAAATTAGAATGTCGTGGAAAAGTTCATTTATTTCAGTAATTCAACTCAAATTGTGAAACTCGTTTATTAAATAAATTCAATGCACACAGACTGAAGTAGTTTAAGTCTTTGGTTCTTTTAATTGTGATGATTTTGGCTCACATTTAACAAAAACCCACCAATTCACTATCTCAACAAATTAGCATACTTCATAAGACCAATACAAAAAACATTTTTAGTGAATTGTTGGCCTTCTGGAAAGTATGTTCATTTACTGTACATGTACTCAATACTTGGTAGGGGATCCTTTTGCTTTAATTACTGCCTCAATTCGGCGTGGCATGGAGGTGATCAGTTTGTGGCACTGCTGAGGTGGTATGGAAGCCCAGGTGTCTTTGACAGTGGCCTTCAGCTCATCTGCATTTTTTGGCCTCTTGTTTCTCATTTTCCTCTTGACAATACCCCATAGATTCTCTATGGGGTTCAGGTGTGGTGAGTTTGCTGGCCAGTCAAGCACACCAACACCATGGTCATTTAACCAACTTTTGGTGCTTTTGGCAGTGTGGGCAGGTGCCAAATCCTGCTGCAAAATGAAATCAGCATCTTCAAAAAGCTGGTCAGCAGAAGGAAGCATGAAGTGCTCCAAAATTTCTTGGTAAACAGGTGCAGTGACTTTGGTTTTCAAAAAACACAATGGACCAACACCAGCAGATGACATTGCACCCCAAATCATCACAGACTGTGGAAACTTAACACTGGACTTCAAGCAACCTGGGCTATGAGCTTCTCCACCCTTCCTCCAGACTCTAGGACCTTGGTTTCCAAATGAAATACAAAACTTTCTCTCATCTGAAAAGAGGACTTTGGACCACTGGGCAACAGTCCAGTTCTTCTTCTCCTTAGCCCAGGTAAGACGCCTCTGACATTGTCTGTGGTTCAGGAGTGGCTTAACAAGAGGAATACGACAACTGTAGCCAAATTCCTTGACACGTCTGTGTGTGGTGGCTCTTGATGCCTTGACCCCTGCCTCAGTCCATTCCTTGTGAAGTTCACTCAAATTCTTGAATCGATTTTGCTTGACAATCCTCATAAGGCTGCGGTTCTCTCGGTTGGTTGTGCATCTTTTTCTTCCACACTTTTTCTTTCCACTCAACTTTCTGTTAACATGCTTGGATACAGCACTCTGTGAACAGCCAGCTTCTTTGGCAATGAATGTTTGTGGCTTACCTAGTGAACCAAACTGAGAGACCATTTTGAAAGCTCAGGAAACCTTTGCAGGTGTTTTGAGTTGATTAGCTGATTGGCATGTCACCATATTCTAATTTGTTGAGATAGTGAATTGGTGGGTTTTTGTTAAATGTGAGCCAAAATCATCACAATTAAAAGAACCAAAGACTTAAACTACTTCAGTCTGTGTGCATTGAATTTATTTAATACACGAGTTTCACAATTTGAGTTGAGTTACTGAAATAAATGAACTTTTCCACGACATTCTAATTTATTGAGATGCACCTGTATGTATGTATATATATATATATATATATATATATATATATATATATATATATATATATATATATATATATATATATATATATATATATATATATGAATGATATTGTCGTTATAAATGAAAAGTCTCTGCATTACAGTTCTCCACCAAATGGGTGCCACTTTGGGTGTCCCCATGGCATTATATGTATAAATATGCATGAAAATTAACTGAACAATACATTTTATTATTAAGTAAAGTGTCCTGCACATAAATCCAACTGCAAATTTAAAATATATCATTTAAAACATTAATAAAAACTACCTACAGTTGCAATCAAAATTATTCAACCCCCATTATAAATCAGGTTTGTCAAAATTTAGACTGTCCGCTGTTTGCAATGAACAAATCAAATAAAAGCAATTGAAATAGTTCAACACAATGAATGCTTCAAGTGGTTTCCCCAAATTCAACTGAAAATGACTATATACACTTATGACATAGTTAAATAAGTGCATTATTAGATTCAGTGGCATTTCATTTGGAAGAGTTACAACAAGCAAATGACACCCATAAAATGTGTGTATGAATGAATAACTTACTGCAATCTGGTTCATAGTACACGCCATTACTGTAGAAGCTAAAGGAACGGTGAGCAGCATCGATGCCGACCGCAGTAGGACCATATTTGTACAGCGCAGCTTTCAGAGCCTCCAAATCTCCACTGGTGACATTGGTGTAGCTTTTCACATGAGCAGTTAGTGAGGATTCATTATAGTGACACAGGCCATTCTGAAACAAATACAAAGAGGCTGTACGGTCACAAAGAACAATGTAAAAACACAGCAGTACAGTAGAGGTGTAAACATTTACATGTACTAGTTTAAAATAGTGCATTACATGTTTTGTCCTTTTCATACCTTTTAATATTAGTACTACAAGATTATTTATAAACAAACCCATTTCACAAGAAGTTTAAATGAATCTTACCCTGTCAGACATGAAAAAGATTGTTTAAAAGCCCAAAGAGCATTAACCAGTTAATTAGATAGCCAGCATACTAATTTATTAGCCCCATTACTGCGATGTAGCATAGTTTAACGTGAAGTCCCTCTGCAATTGGATCCTAAACAAACAAATCTCCAACTCCCTGACAAACATTGTCACCATGCACTACTACTACTACATTATTGATGATCATACTATATTCATAGATCATATATACACTAGTCATTATGCACTGATACCAGTACACACACACACAATTGTGTAGGATGTCTTTGTTTGCTGTAGCTTTACAACTTCATTAGAACTAGAGGGCCCAAACATGTGTCAGCATGACAATGCCCCCTGTGCATAATGTGAAGCCCATGAAGACATGATTTGTCAAGGTTGGAGTGGAAGAACTCAAGTATCCTACACAGAACCCTGAGCTCAACCTCACTGAACTCCTTTGGGATAAATTGGAACATTGACTGCACCCCATTCCTCCTCATCCAACATAAGTGCCTGAGCTCACTAATGCGCATGATTAAATGGGCAAAACCCCACAGCCACCCTCTAAAAGCTACTGGACAGCCTTCCCATAAGAGTGGAGGTAATTAGAACAGCAAGGAGGGACTAAATCAAAAACAAATGCAAGTGGTCTGGTCAGGTGTCCACAAACCTTTGGCAATATACTTATGAAAACTTATACTTATGTGATCAAATGTAAAACATGAAAAGTGTTATATTTGGAGCTTAAAACATGGAATTCTTTTTTGTATATAAATCTTCACCCATTTTCATGAGTGGTGCCAATAATTTGGGAGTTGACATCTTAAGTAATATCACAGGATATTCATCCTAACAGTTTGAAAAGAAAAAAGTGAAGGGTAACTTGCAAGTTTTAACTGTGGGGAGTGACATACATCTGAGCCATGGTGGTAATGTATTAAAATTATTAAGAGTTATGAAGACTGTGCACATGCCACTTGTTACTCATGGGTAATTAATACACACCATGCCAGTGTATCCACCATAACTCTCTGCAGTTGAGATGCCACCATGTTTCATGATCCATTCAAATGCTCTCCACTCCTCTCCTCCATCACAGCCATTGTTCCCAAAGCCCCATGTACAGTCCACTAGCATCTGCTGAGACAAAACCACACGCTCCCCTGTCTAACAAAAAAGAAAGAGAAAGGACGTGGTAAGAATTTGATGCACTGTTTAGCATTTGTAAGTTTTTTCGATGAACATTGAAGGGAAGAGTAACAAATGTGAAATATTTCACTGGGGCATGATATCAGTTGTCCAACAGTACCTGGGTTTCCACTAGTAGTTCATGTGTAACCACAGTTCTACCAAGTGTCCCCTCTGGACAAACTATAAGAAGGAAGAACAGTACATGCACAAAACAAGTGTACATTCTACATACAAGCTGCATACATTTACCTTTAGAAACAATGCTCCTTCTAGTGCTCCTGTTGACGCAAAGCTCCAGCAGGACCCACACACAGCTTGGTCTTTTACGGGGGTCACAGCACCTAACACGCAGTGCAGATGGTAATAAAACGAAATACTTATCAGCAAGGTCAACCCCTGACCAAAGCCAATGTACAGAACATACCATACAGCCTCCAGTCCAGGGAGTCAGGCAGAGTGAGAGAGCGGAGTTCAGTGGGGAAAGGTTGAGCTTTGTTAGAGGTTTTCCTCCGTTTCCCACCCCTCATCACTGCCAGTTCTTCCTCTGTGCGATCAGCCAGGTGATTCACAGAGAGGGAATATGACAGGCCTGCTCTGTTCATGGAGTGAATATACCTGCAAAAGGAGAAGCACAATTGTCAGCAAATCCTTGACAGTTTTAGTATCTATAGGCTTGATTAATTTTTATACTGATCTTTACCTGGTCACAATGTACCTTTTAAAAACATAACCTGCTTGTTGGCAGTGGCAATCATGAAAACGAAGCATTTTTAAGTGATACCATATTAATGATCAGTAAACAGTACATTTTCTATATAAACATTTCAGATTGGAACTTATGTCGATTGGCTCATTCCATTTTATTGGCGAGAAAAAGAGCTCTTTTGGTGTAACAGAGTGATAACTCGAACTAGTGTACTCCAATGTTATATTGCACAGCTGCTGTGCAAAATGCATAAGGATTTGCAGGTAATGTAATATAATTAAACTACACTGCAATGATGTTCAGTGATATCACAGATATCAAATCATTGATATTGATTTGACCAAATCATTATGTTACACAAGCCTAATGTCAAACATTAACAGGTAACACACAACAGCCAACAAGTCTTGTCCTTTCAGACATTTGACCCTGATGTGACCCTGAGCCTGTTTGGATCAATTCCAAAACCTAAATCACTTCATCTGCAGGTTACAATGATAATTCCATATAAATCCTACAAACATTCAAACACTCATTCTTGAGATATCATGCTAACATGAATCTCGGACAAATAGACAGATAACGCAAACATAATGCCTCCACCACCTAGTGACAGAGGCATAAAACAGGGCTTTATAATTAATATTAAGTTATTTTTTTACCGAACATTATGTACAAAGTTGTGTTCTCGCTTTTCATGTTCCACCTCATCTTCATAGTTACGCTCATATTTTTCCTTAAAGTGCCCAAATAAGCGATGGGCATGGCCCACAGGAGAAGTATGAATCAGGTCTTGAATGGGATTGGCTAGAATTCGGTGTGCCACTCCTGGACCAGGAAAAGGACCACAGCTCATACCTAATAAGAAAACATCAATTAGATATTTCAATATTAAGAGGCACAAGAATTTATACATGCCTGTGCCAGCAAGTGTGAGAAAATAATGAACAATTTACCTTCTGGCAGATCGAAGTCTTTAGGATCTGTTTGAGGGCTGAAGTCACTGTAGTCGATGAGGTATTTGTCATAGTGGGAACCCAGAAGCGTGTTGTAGCCCATCATTTCATAATGGTAAGGTTTGGCCAGTGATGCCCCACCCTCTGGTCGGGCCACCCACAAACGGTAAGTGTTCTTTTTGTGTCCAACAACAGTGACATTCTTCCACACCTCACACAAGAGGCCTGCAAAGTATTCCATTTGTTCAAACTGTACACAAATGCAGACTCGTCAATGGGGAAATAAAACTCACAAAACAAAATTATTGTCTCATATTCAAGCATTGGGTTACCTGAACTACTTTCATGAGGCAGACACAAACATTTCTTAAAACTAAAAAGTTTCTTAAAACAAAGCTGACACCTGAAAGCCCTGTAGATCAGGCAGTGCAGCCTGAGGCAGAACTGGATCCTCCTTAGTGCCATTGACTTGGAAGCATTTCATGGCATTAAATTCAGTCTCAGTTGTCACAGGTGTGATTTTGTAGCCGACACCTTGTTCTCCTGCTGCTCCGAGCTGAAAAGTGGAGACTTGTCCTGCCAATGAGTTATCACAAAGCAGAATTAACAGACACTAATTATGCCTACATAAGCATAACCTGTGTAAGGATAAGCGGTAGGTGCAGTAGCTTGGAAATTAACTTGAGTGGTCACAAGCTAGACAAACAAATTGCAAAAACGTTATACATTTTAATATTCAGATTCAACCTCTGTACTACATTACAATATTCTTTGACAACTGCATGTTTCCCCAAAGGTTCCTGTAGAGTATAAGGAACTAAAATTTTCTGAAAATCCTGAACAAAAGCTAGAAAGTTCCCGTTTTGTGTTTCCTTCTTATAGCATGATTTTTGTTAAGCATTAGACACTTGTCACAAGAAGCAGGTCACTAGAAGGATACAAAATACAGTCATGTGAAAAAGTAAGTACACCCCATGGAAACTGTTTGGGTTTTTAATTTTTTTTTTTTTTTTTTTTTTTTACATATTTGGACAAGCAACCATTTGATCCTCTTTGAAACAGTGCTGTTGTCAAAAAAGCCAACGATTTCCATGGGGTGTACTTATTTGACATTATAGCTTCTGAAAACCACATTTAAGCATGAGGAAATTCAAAATCTTCCTGCTCATGGAATCCACACTGCTGCAGTGTTTTTATTCAATCTGGACCAAATATTGACACATAGAAGATGACCAAATCAGGTACAGAGATGGAACTACAGTGGACAGCAGATCATGTTCCAAGCAGTTTTCACTGCTCATAACAACTGATCCAGCTCATCATCTACTTATCTAGTCATGACAAGCATATCAATTGTCATGAGCTTTCAAAAGGGTCTAGGGTGACAGACATTTTACTCTGAACAAATATTTTATTGGCAGCTGCAGTAATGTGATGCAAACTTCCAAAACATGTTCCAACTTAAGATAACTGATACCATCCTTAAGCCATCAGGTCAGCACAATGAAAGGTAAAGGGGACCTAAAAACAATATTGCGAAACCAAACTCACCATGGTAATAATCAATTCTGCTTCTCTTCCACTGTAGATCATACCAGCCTTCAAATGGTTCCTTGATTTCAGCATAGGGTAATGTTATCACACCTTCAAAATGACGGACATAATGAGTCCCAATCTTAACAGCCATTGAAAGGATAAAGGTCAAAAAAGTCTTGTGGTATATTTGTATATATAACCTTTTATGTGGTATATTTGTCCAAAATCAGGAACCGTCCTCCCTGCGAGAGGTGAAGCTTGCGACACTATAGACATAAATGAAAAAGTGAGTTTAAATATGGACATCAAAACAGTCATGTGCCCTCTTAACTCAGAATACATAAAGATGGCGTATACTACATCATTGCGGAATTCTCAATTCTGATTGGTCAGAAGGTGTTGAGCAGTTTTCTAGAACAGCAGCTCCAGCAGTAGTTCCAGCTACAAGGTTTATATTAAGTCGTCCTAATACTTTATCATGTCTATATTAACTTGCCTGTATGGCAGACACTGCACACAGATTAGAAATGTGCAATTCTTGATATTGTGAGATGTACATTTAGTATTTTGGAAGGAGTCTCCAGTTTCAGCCCTCTACATTAAAGTCTTCTGGACAGGGGGTTTTAAAATGACGATGTATAGAGAAGTGAGAGGTTGGTGAGGGAATAACTGTTTATAGCTACTATAATTTAACCGATAACAGGAACTAACTTGTTTTGTGGACGCTCTGCAACATTAAACGTAACAATTAGTTAATAAAAGTACGATGTGTCGTTGTTTAATTAATAAAAACTGCAATTGATGGCAAATTGCTGTGGCATGAGCTGAATTAAACACTAGAGTGCGTGCTGTTAACGGAAAACAATCAACTCCGGGATGATAACCCTCCACTTCATACCATTCCGATTGTTTTCCTTAATCAGCACGCCACGTTGTGTTTTTATTCCTTACTTATGACAGATATATATCCGGTTACAGAAAAACAATGTTCGAGTACACAGAGGGGAATGTGTCTTTCTGAAAAGCAGTCCTACCTGAGGCACAGCTGACCAACACGGCTACAGCTAGAAAGATCCACATGGTGAAGTGACGGGTTAATAAAACACATACGGCAGCATAAACAACCGCACAAAGTCGCATGAAAACTTCGCCGCGATATAAACTGCTCTTGCTTATCAAAGTAGCGACCAGCGGCGCGCGCCAATCAAAACACGCAGCCGTGGCTCCATGAAGTCACATGACTTACAGTGGCTCGTGCTCACATGATCTCAGTCAGCTGAAACAACTCAAGTTCCGCTCGCGCTGGGTGCACTTTTAAATAGCTTCATATCCCCTTACAAGTGCACTTCATATGGGGTAGTGGCATAATAACTCACACACTAGATGGTGCACTGTGTATCAAATACGGAGTCATTTAGTATTCCGCCGTTAACATAAGATTTGCTTAGGTCAGGAATAAAAACGGGTACTGCAGTTATTGTATAACCCAAGTAAAAGATTAAACAGAAAATGCTGATCCAAATGTGACAAGCACATAGAGACAGGATACAAAACACGCAGTGTAATTCAAGATTGGGTGAAACCTAAGATGAGAAGCAAAACTTGAAACTAAACATTATACTAGATAATGACACCCTACGTAAAACTGTATTACTGTGGTTACTTTGAGTAGTACTTTACTTTATATGGTTGTCTGTAAAACAGCTAAGTCTAAAACAAACTGATAATGGAGTAAATTAAATCAAGTCCAACTGATTACATTAAGAACACTCATATGCATTTATTTTATTTTAATTAATTAATTAATTATTTTTTTGCTTTGGTTTCATTTTTAAGCCACTAAGGAAAACAGTTGTGGGGGGTTTACCAAATGACGGTTCACACACCTTTTATACCACTGTGAATTTAATTTGAATAAAAGATGATCAATGATAATGTTATCTAAGTGGAAATTCCAAGTGATTTGCCTGATCAGGCTTATGGTACACACAGTCATGGACACACACAAACATTATGTGATCACTTTTCTATTTATTTGATTAGCAAAACCATTCAGTCTTTTACGACCTTAAGAACATATCTCTTTTTAACAAATTCTTTTTATACTCCCATGGTGGAAGTACCAAACTTGCCAGTGCAGTTGGCAATAGGAGGAGGACAATATTACTTCCTTGTTGTACAACAGTACCACCAGGCTGCTTTCTTCTTTTCAAAGCATGACTCCTGCAGAAAATAATCGTGTAGCTCTAACTGCCTTCTGCAATGCTGTATGTATGCTCAGGAATCCTGAGACATGGCAACCTTGATAACCTGAAGCTACATCTTTCACACTGTGCTCCCACTGAAGAGTGGACAAGTGGTATTAATATATATATATATATATATATATATATATATATATATATATATATATATATATATATATATATATATATATATATATATAATAATTTCCTCAATATAACAATTTTGAAATACTATTTACAAAAAAACATAAGTAGGAACAAAGTAGGAATGTAACAAACTGTGAAAAAATATATCACTGAATAGACATGCTATAGACGTGACATTTTCAGTTACTGGCATTTTGTCAAAGATTCCACAAATACTAAAGTATTTAAGTTTTTTTGTTTGTTTGTTTGTTTTGTTGTTGTTTTTTAGCTGATGAAAATTTAGCTGCTGAAAATCTGGAAAGCTTAAAACTTGTTGGTTTTTGAACTCTTATGCCAACATGGATTTATTATATGTCATACGTCATCTCACCACAACCCTGAGCACAAAAGAAGGACCAGTAAGTTGTGAAGCCACCATGGGGCCAGAGACATTACGAGAGGAGGCGTAACATGGCAGAAAAGTCCAAATCCAAACCACTATGATTTTCTGAGGAGTCAGCATTGAAGTCCAGAGAGGGCCTCAAATTTTTACATATTGCTGCTTTTAAGCTTATAAATAGCAAAATACATATTTTTCCTTATAGGAACCAAGAATGCACAGACCAACATATTATATTATATCATTTATGTGACTTGCAGAATGTCATAGAGAGAAAGAAAGAATTCTCTGTGAAAGAACAAAGCAGGAAGTTGCTGGACTGTCTTGTTAGATAGACAAGGCCAGGTATGTTACTCTCAGCACAGCTGAAGGTTGGTTCTGACTGGCAGAGAGACGTCCACCCAGTTGTTGGGGTTCTGGATTACTGTATTCCACACACTGATTTCTTCTTCAGTGGAGTCCATCCAGCAAACCTTCTGACCATAACTCACACCTAAATAACATGCACACACACACACACACACACACACACACACACACACACACACACACACACACACACACACACACACGTGTAAGATGTACAGAGTTGCACACACACTAGAGGATCATTTTGAGCTGCTGTGCTGTGTTGTGTTTCTCACAAATACAAGCAATTAGCATCAACTTATAACATCTGTATATACTTTTATGTCTATGTTTTTAGACATGTTTAGTCCAATCAACCAGCATTCTAACATTCTATGTTTCAGAAATCCTTTCTGATGATAATGGTATAAAATCTGTGTGTGTTTTGCATGGGAATTCAACTATCCTTGTGAATGCAGGTCAAATCTGAGGAAGATTAAAATCCCTGGGAAGATTGGCATGTTCGTCAACTAGGATCAGTTCTACGAAACCTGAAAAGGGGGATCATGTGTGAACAGAAGCTAATATATTACTAGGAAAAATTATGACATCCTGATGAATATTTATTCTACACTGTCCGAGGTGGAAAACATTAACACAGTCAAGCTATAACAGTAGGAAAACTATCGATGAAAAATAGGAAAAAGTCAGTGAAAAAGAACAGGAGAAATGTCTGCAGTGATTCATAAACTAAACAAAAACCCCTGGAATTCTTTGTGAGATGAATTGCACAGTATTCTGCAGGATGTGAGACAGACTCTATGAATGTAATGCAAGTAGAGAGAAGTGGAAGTTAACAAAAGTAAAGGATAACTCCAACAAGACCATTGCATTTAGAAATTGTTATGCGCCACATTTTGTGTAATAGATGTTTTGGAGGTGAAAACATGATTGTGTATTTGTGTGTATCTATGTATGCATCTGAATACCCACTGTACCTGTGCCTGTGCTGAGGCGCATGCCTCCAAGACAGCTGGAAGTGTTCCACACAGTAATTTCAGCACAGGCCTGTATGAGGTCAGCAGACTGCAGACCATCATACACCATAGTGTGGTTGAATACAGGACTGACTGAGCCACGGACAACCCGCGTCTGCTGACCACTAACACCGCTCTCATCTGGCAAAATCACACTGCAAACACATCATACACACTCCCATGTACTTTTTCTAGGAGGACAAGTACAGATTTATTCTTATTATATCATATTGATACTGTTACCAATACAGTTAGTGATTTTTCTGCAGATGTTTGTGAATGTGTGTATATTTACCTTTTTACAGAGATACTTGGAGTGCCACGTTTTGGGGGAAGGAGTCCAACAATCTCCTTCAGCCAAATATGTAGCTCACCAGTAAGAGGGAACCCTCCTTCTGTGTATGTGTAAATACACGCATAATATATGATTTATTATTATTGTATATATCTCTGTTTCTCTCTCTCTGTGTGTGTGTGTGTGTGTGTGTGTGTGTGTGTGTGTGTGTGTGTGTGTGTGTGTGTTTGTGTGTGTGTGTGTGTGTGTGTGTGTGTGTGTGTGTGTGTGTGTGTGTGTTTGTGTTCAGTGACCTTCAGAGCCAGGTGGTATGAATTTAAGTGTTAGTAAGATGGTTCCCCTGCTGAGGACAGCTTCAGGACTCATTTGGACCTGAGACAGAAAATGATAGTGCAGTCAAATAAATCATTTTTACATGACACAGCACACTTAATTGGCTCTGCATTTGTCTGTTTTGGTTGCAGGTTGTATTTCACTCACCCTGGGCTGAAGGGGGTACCAGGTTGGTTTACTCTGGCTCCAATCACAATGATTGAGCTGCACCTCTACCTCCCCCAAGAACAGGTTCCTCCGCACACGCTCCATATGCCACACTGACACACTGAGGACGCGAGCCAGCAGGTCTGATTTACGTACTTTATACTGGGATAAAGATTAGAGTATTTCTCATTAATGTGTATAAATTATAAATATGGGGGTTAAAGATGAGCTATAACATTTTATGTTAAATTTTTTTTTTACAGAAAACTATTAATATGTATAAATTTTAAATCATATCGTTTCACTCTTACTCCTCATGGTGTTTACTGAATACAAATGAAAGAAGACTCCAGTTAAAATAAAATCTAAACAAGCATTAATGTTTCTTTAAATAACTAATTTATGACATAAGTTAACATTATCAACATAATACACCATAAGTAATGTAAACAAAATAATTAATACTTGTATTAAACAATATTGTTCTAAACAATTAACTAAATAAGCCAAAAGATAAACACCTATTTAACTAATGTTCATTCCATAAGTTCATAATGACCAATAAAAGTCTGGGAAAATGTGAACTGGCAAAATGTATAAGTACAGCTGAGTGGTGGCCTCCAACACTGGATTACAATGACAAGCCGTGGCTTGCAGAGTCTACATCTAACAGTCTAAAGTCTAATAACAGTCTGAAATCTAATAACAATTCACCACTCAGGTTCATATCCAGGAGGCCGTTCCTCCCTATTACATGCCTACGGACACCACTTAAGGCCTGGCTTCAGGGGTGAGTCCCAGTAACAGGATACACCTTTTCATACCTTTCATGGTGATCATTAGGATCACCCTTTGTCTGACTTCTCCCCTCAGATCTGGTTACTAAGGGTTGCCCTATTGGAAGCATTAAGCTCCGGGTGAGAGCCCTGAGGTTCACTGAAGTTCACAAACCCCTTCTTCAAGCCTGTATATTTACTAATATTTAATGTCAATTACTTGTTACTTAAACATTATTTGTGTTTATTCATGCTAAGGCTTATGGCTTGTTAATGTTAAGTAATGGACTGTATTACACAATGCAATTGTACTGTATACCTACAAAGTGACCTATGTGGTAGGATTATATGATAATATGGCCAATGAGTGTTGCTACAATGTAGATAATAGCATTATTAACAACAACAAGAAGAACAACAACAATAATAACATTATACTTTAAAGCTATACTTTACTATTCAACTATAACTGAAACACATTCCTACCTTGAGTGTTTCATCAAATACAGGATTTAGGGTTTTCCTCTTTACCGAAGTTTTTCTTTTACTGTGAGATGTGTTATCTGGAAGGAGGTATAATTTCACATACCTGCAAAAAAAAAGTAAAGTGTGAATATGGATATATATATATATATGTCTATACTTGTGAGATGGCCACTCGACATTAATGTTTAAATATCCCAACACTTACGGGTCAGAACGTTTTTTACGCGCTGGAGCCAGGTCCTGACAGCGACACACTCGCACATGAAGCTCCTCTTTTCTAGAGTCATACTGCAGAGAGAACTGGATCTGGCCACTCACAGTAACACTTCCAAAATCCCCAACACTATATAGGCTCATCATGCTGCCACTCATCTACGGAAGACAAACACATAGTGTCACAGTGGTAGCTAATGTTAGCACTGACTTACTGATACACAGCAATCATGGCACTGCTTAGGACACACAAGTAGATTTTTATTTATTTATTTATTTTTAAAAATTTGTTTCATTGTCTGTTCAGTTAAATATGTTGCCTAGCAGTATTGTCACTGGACACAAGGTATACATCACATCTGACACAGACAGTCCTCCAAAAGCCACCAGATTGCAGACTGCCTGAATTTTGAACTCATCCTCAGTGGCTATGCTCATTTCCTGTCTGCATCATATACAAGACACATGAACTTGCTAGTTTGCTATTCTTTTGAGTAAATGCTGAGCTTTGGTTATTGTGATTTGTCTCTGTGTATGATGCCTGCCTTGCTTTTCTGGTTTTCCTGCCTTAGATATCACTTTGCTCTCGTTTGCATCTGACATTCTGTGTACCTACTCTGGCCTGTGTTCTTTAAATATGATTCTGAATTTGCACTTTGGATTGTTTAATACAAAGCTTATATTGTGTATGACCCAGAATTGTTGTTGATATTTTTTTGTTGATTGTTTACCTATTGTTTATTCCTCTTTGTTACATTATAATTACAAAATAAAAAAAATTACTGCATCTCATGCTTGGGACAATTTAGAGTAGCCAGGTTTTTGTATGATGGGGGAAACCAGAGTACCCGGTGGAAATCTCTATGAACACAGGGTGAACATACAGAACTCCATGCAGACAATAACTCAAGCTCAGGATTGAACCCTGGACCCTGGAACTGTGGGGCACCAACCCCATGTTACCCATGTATTTGTTGGTCCTATTTTCTTATATATTTTGGGAATTTCTGTGAAAGTGGGGAGTTTATTCCATAGGTTACATTACATACTATCAAAAAAAAAAAAAAAAAACATGTTGGCCTTCATAGGATGCATTCACTGTGGTGGCCACTTCTCTTTATTTCTTAATTTCTCTGAGAGCATTTAAATATTTAACACTTTTGTTTTATGATTCTAGAGCCATCTATGCATGTGAATATGTTTCACACTTTTCTTTTATATTGTTGCCTTGATATACTTATGCTAGATACTTTCCTGATTCTACTAGGGAGCTGGTGCCCAGCTGTCTGTACTCTGTGAACATCTTCTGATTAAGTCAAGGTGAAGGTGCAAATAAATGCTAAAGAATAGTAAAGGCTGCTGAGATCTTCATGGTGTAACATGCCTGTTTCCTTAATAAAGAAACAACCTATTCCACTATGCACTATTCCTCATTCTGTTCATTTATAGAAGTATCTTATACATCATAATCATCCTAACAAAACATTCATGGATTAAAGTTGATTTTGGTATCATTGGCTGAAGGTTGTAGGATTGAGGAGGTGAGGATGTGTCAGTTAGAACACTGCAAAGTGTGAAATGGGTGTAAATGGCTGCATTTCTGCAATACAATGTATAGCTGTATGCAGGACTGTTTGCTTCATACCGTATGATTAGAGTACAAGGTGTTAACTGAGCCAAATCTGGTGTAGTCCAGTTCAGTGCTGCCAGAATCAATATCACCATCAGAATCAGCCTATAGATAAACAGACCACATACAAAACAGAGTTTTCAACTGATGGTATTCTTAGTCCTTACATAAGTATGTTGTGTACATACCTGTAGTGACGAGGTTGTGTTCTGCAGTGATCTGTCCTCTAATGCCTCTGAATCTGTAACACTTCCTGAAACAGTAGGATGGACAGAAAGAAGAGACAGATAAGGACACAGACACATCTGCTAGTTCCTGTTGGGTCATTTGGTTTGAAAAGAAATTACCTTCAGTAATTTCCCTTGACTCAACTTCTGAAATATCTTCTCTTTTTTCACTATTCATCTGGAGAGAACAATAGCAAAATGTCAATTATATACAAGTTTTGTGTTTATTGTAAATATTCTTTAGGGATGCCTTATTCTTTAGCAAAATATAAAAAAAAATTTAAAAAAAAATTTAAAAAAACAACCAAAAAGTGTTCAATCAAATACTCAAATGCATAAAAAAGATATTCACTGTCCAATCTCAGATTCTACTGGGGGTCTAAATTAGACTGTAAGGTACACTATACAGCCAAAAGTATGTGGATACCTGGCAATCACACCAATATGTGCCCATTCCAACACCATGGGAATTAACACAGAGCCACAAGAGCATTAGTGCAGTCAGGTACTGAAGTAGCCTGGTGCACAGCTGGCATTTAAATTCACACCAAAGGTGTTCACTGGGGTTGACTTCAGGACTCTGTCTGACTCTGTCTCTGTCAAACCATGTCTTTATGGACCTCGCATTGTGCACAGGGGCACTGTCATGATGAAACAGTTTTGGGCCTCTTAGTTCCAGTGAAGGGAAATTGTAAAGCTATACCATACAAAGACACTCTATACAATTGTGTGCTTCCAACAGTTTGGGGAAGAACCACATGTGGGTGTGATGGTCAGGTGTCCACATACTTTTGGCCATATAGTGTGCTATAAGACTATATTTGTATATATATAAATAAGACAAACCCATCTTTTAATGTTAATATAGGGTGTACACACACACACACTGCCTGCAAAACTAACCTTTGCGCTTTGTTTGGTCCTTGGACGTGGTTCAGGGGCCACACTAAGGTTGGGACTGAGGAAGATTTATTTAAGTTAGCTCAGGCTCTGGGATGTTTAGGATGACATTAATTCATGTGATTATAGGATTGAAATAGGCTTTAAATAACCTTTCTTTTTTCTTCTCCTCTACTTTTGTTTCTTTTTCTATTATGTCTCTATCTTCCAGGTCTGCCGTATTCACTTCTGTGGTCTCATCCTGCTTCTGAGATTTCTGTTCTTCAAACACTGACATCACAGGCAAATCTACACAATGAAAAACAAAAATGGTAAATAAGTGCAAAGCTGAACAAAGTATTACAATTTTACATATGCAGGACTAAAATATGGCATACAGTGAGAGCATATTTTGACACATAAATGAGCAGTGAGAGATCAAATGACCTTTATCCCTCCTTTTGCGGCGTATAGAGGTTTGAACAACATCGGTCCCTCGAATCTGATAGCGCTTGGCTCGTTGCTCATTGAACCACGCACCCGTGAGGAAGTGAAGGCGCACAGGGTCTGACTCCATTTGTTTGAGTTTACTAAACACACACACACACACCCGCACACACACAAGTACACACACACATACAGATTACATGGAGGCATGATAACATACATACACAACAAATAGCATTACTTCCCCTTTAACCTCCATGTTTTACAATATATTATAATAATATTAACATTTTAACTCACAAACACACCTGATCCGGCTCTCATCATGATTGCGCAATTCATTATCCTTCAACAACACATTTAAAATGACGTTTTGTTCGGCTTCAGTCAGATGACCCAAATCCAAGAGAGTTTCCTCCTCCATAACTGACTCACTTCACAGCAAACACTGCATCAGGAACATCAACAAGATCATCATCACCAGTCGGTCAACTCAGCATAATTCTTCAAACCCCATCCCACAGACTTGATTTTAATCAAGGATATAGTAAGATTAATAGTACACTGTTAACCTAAAGGGGCTGTATTCATGAAAATCTACAAATAAGTATATGCTGAATATGGGACACATTCATTTTGCATTAAAATCATTCGTGTGCAAATCTTTACCTCTGAAATACTCTATAAATACATGTACCTCTTGACCAAAAAAACATGACTTTAGCGTAATGACATCATGAGAGAACAAACATCAAAACTGATTGCTATCCTGTAGAGAATACAGGCATATCAGAGGTATTGGATTTTGGTTAATTTATTGTGAGGATTTTACTGTGGCAGCGTATTTCATAATCCACATGCAACCATGTAAATAAACATACTGCGCAGCTAAATCTCTGAGAAGGCTGCCCAATGAATTTCCAATATTTATTTATATTAAATTATATATATCCAGGCTTGGGGGGCATGGTGGCTTAGTGGTTTGCCTCACACCTCCAGGGTTGGGGGTTTGATTCTCCCCACCGCCCTGTGTGTGCGAAGTTTGCATGTTCTCCCCATGCCTCCAGGTACTCCGGTTTCCTCCCCAGTCCAAAGACATGCATTGTAGGCTGATTGGCATCTCTAAATTGTCCATAGTGTGTGAATGGGTGTGTGACTGTGTGTGTGACTGTGCCCTGTGATGGATTGGCACACCATCCGGGGTGTGCCCTGAGTCCCTTGGGATAGGCTCCAGGCTCCCCGTGACCCAGTGTAGGATAATGGATGGATGGATGGATATCCACAAAAAATGGATGGATGGATAGATATCCAGGCTTTTTTATTTGTTGCTTTTTTATTAATTATGCAATTAACAACAACATAATCACATACTAACACAAAAGACAATACTACATGTGTAAGGACAACCAAAAAAACCCCACAGGGAACAAACATAAAACATTGTGTACATATCCAAGAAAATCATGAACAAAATCAGGTATCAGCACAACAATCAGGTATCAGCATTGAATCCACCCACTTCAGCTATAGCTGATTTTGGAGATAACTTATGAAAGGCCACCACATAACAGCGAACTCAGAGCCAGAACCCCAAAAATTCAGTCTTATTTGTTCCAGACTTATCGTAGCACCATACCACATCTCTAGCCCACAGGGGAGCCTGAATCAATCGCCTTGCCAGCACATTTTGAAAGAGTGAAACCACTGATAATCCCAAAGACAGCTGTTAGAGGGTTTGGACATTTTTATTAAATATCTTAGAACAGGACTCAAAAATCAGTGACCTGAAAACAAACATATGGGCAAATGTAGCAGGGAATTGCTTGCATCTTGAACATGTCATGATTATTGATAAATTTTCACGTCATGATTTTTTCCAAATATGTGTGGCATTCTACAAAAAACAAGCTGTCCTATGGCTGAATTTTGAAAAACAGCCAAAAAATTTTAAACATTTGGTCAAAAAGCAGGTTTTGACCAAAATTGAGTTTTTCTGCCAGTACCACCCTTTGATGCCTGAACTTTAAGAAATTACTTGTAAATGTTTTTTTAGGCTACTTTATAACTTTGTCTTGGAGTCTGCCTGCAAAGATCATGTTGAGTAAAGAGCCAGTTTAACAAATGCAGTGGTAAATGCAGTCAGCCTGCCTAAAAAATGTCTAAAACTTGCTAGTTAAATTAGCTTTTCTCACGGTGTGGTCAAGTTTTTAATCAAATAACTACATGCCAAAGTGAAATGGATATGAGCCTAATAAATTCAGCTTGTGATCAGACACTGGCTGTCAAAATGTCCATGAAGGTCCTGCACCATCACATCAGCAGCAAAACAGAAAAGAGCACATACACACTCTGTAGAGATGACAGCGGACAAAGTTTTTAATGCTTAAATTACCTAATAAAAAAAGACATTAATAACAAGAAATTTCATCAACACAACAGAACTGACTGAATTAATCAGTGATTATTTCCCTTTAAATGGTTTAAATGCTGCAGGTGAATTTTACCTCAGGTGAACATTTACATCAGAAACCTGATGTGTATGATGCTGATAATCAAAGTAATAATCAGTAGTTCCTATGGTAAACAAAATTAGGAGTAATGTTAATTTTTCAAATAGTAGATTATGTTGTAAATGTAGAAAAAGGTGGGTCTTTAAGTGGAGTTGAAATGATATATTTAAATGACATTTTCTCACTTTTGTGGGATAACCAGATTTTAAAATTCTATAACTCACACTTACGATTGAAATATATGCCAAAAAAAAAAAAAAAAAAAAAAAAACAACTTCATGTGTCTACATTTTTACCAGGGTATCAATTAATTCATCATTGCTTTAGATATTTTATGATACACTCAAAAACACAATCAACAACAACAACAACAACAGTGGTGTATTTCCTTATGGGCACTATGCAAATCTACTGTAATTAAGGTGTCCCATCTAATGTCCTATACCAAGCAAGAAAAAGTGATTCTGGCTCCACTAAATGCCACTAAAAAAGTGTCTTACAATACAATACACGCTATTAAATGGGGTAATAAACAGTTGAAGGGGGAAAAATACTTCCCTGCATAACAAAGAGAGTTACAGTCAGGTAAACCGATGCCTGAGCCTAAGGTAGCGCGATACTGTTGAAGGGGAACTTGCCAAATATCAGCGCGCATGCGCGGTACAACTGCCAAAAGAGTTGTTGAGACAAACTTAAGTACAACCTTCAGTTTCTGGAAGAAAACCTTTTCACTCTACCTACGAAATCTTGATGAAGAACCTCTTCACACTCCTGGAAGTTGTCCAGGTCGTCAGGAACTGTATACTCATCCAACACCACTGTCAAGTCATAACTCCTGAATGACACCTTGTGGATTAAGTCCTCGCGCATATTCATGTATGTTCACTAAAACTAGTGTCATACTAATCATAACTAGTCAAATCTACTATGTGTCGTATGTGGCAGGTGTGATAAAGCACATAACGCACCTGTCTCTCTGTCGCTAAATTCCCCAGGTGTCTAAGTTCAGGATCTCTGGAGGGCAGCCAGCGTTGAAAACGGATTCTCACACCGACACAATCAATGTGTCCTGTTTAAAGTAGCATTTGTTCGAGTTGGGGATAACATCAATTCTCCGTTAGACTCTGTGTTCTGAGTTAGTAGCATTAACACCCTGAATGCGTCCGATCCCGCCCTGCAGGTGCAGTACAAAATGTGAACCGGATTCACGATAACACACACACACACACACACACACACACACACACAGGGAACCATACCATTCATCAATTCACCTCATGTTTATTCTACTCATTTCTCACTCCCACGCTCTCTCGCCTCTGACCATATGCTTCACAGGACTACAGAGTTTGCGCAAGTGCTCAAACATAAAAGCAATAATGAAAAGTCAAGGCATCCACTTTATGGAGCAAATAGGCTCTCTCCTTTTTCCTTCTCTCTCTAATATATGCACACACAAACAAACAGAGAGAAATGCGCATGTCAATTTGCATGGCGTTGTTTTGTGTGGCAGTACCTTCATCTAGTTATTTCCCAATAGCTATTAGTCCACACCTGCAAAATACACAGTAACCCTTGCCCAAGTACACCCATTAAATACACAGGAAAGAACACAAGCAGCATGCAATCATTTTGCAATTATTCAAGTGCATGCAGTCACTAAATGGCTGAAATTCTCCACTTGGAGAATCAGTATTAGCTTTTTTTTAAACAACAACAACAACAACAACAACAACAACAATAATAATAATAATAATAAGCATGTTTGCCTCGCACCTCCAGGGTTGGGGGTTCGAATCCCACCTCTTTCCTCTGTGCAGAGTTTGCATGTTCTCCCCGTGATTCAGGGGTTTCCTCCAGGTATTCCGGTTTCCTCCCCCAGTCTGAAGACATGCGTTGTAGACTGATAGGCATTTCCAAATTGTCCGTAGTGTGTGAATGTGTGTGCGATTGTGCCCTGCAATGGGTTAGTCCACTACCTTGTGCCCCAAATTCCCTGGGATAGGCTCCAGGCGCCCCCCGCGACCCTGTGTAGGATAAGCAGTATGGTGGATAGATGGATTATTATTATTATTATTATTATTATTATTATTATTATTATTATTTATAAATAGCTAGACCGGTAAATCCTAACTGTAATCTTGAAGTAACCTCACAGAACAAAAAAAAAATATGAGTTGGAAACCACGGGGCCATAAAAAATTATACATCGATTCTTCAGGTAGAATATTTCAACTCTTTGGTTTGATGATCAGTTATAACATTATTTATTTTAATTTGGTGTAATTTTCTTCTTTTCTTTCTGCTGCTTACTTGCAGGTATGACATTTTCTTATTTTGTACATTAAGTGTTTCTAGGTGCTATCATAGCAGACACACTCATGAGTGAAATGAGGAGGACAGGGTAATAATATAATGGATTATTGCAGGTGAGCATGTAGGAAGGACAACTGGCCTGCCATGGATTATAGTTACATGCAATTTCTCATTCTGCTGCTTTTCACACAACTACTGTTTAATCAAGCTTGATACTATACAACCTTGATACAACCTTCTTTTTAGCTGTTTGGATTGTCTAGTTATTTATACTGCACTATGTATTTACTGTTTTGCACATTGTTTTTAATAGTAGTTCTAGTATATAGTTCTAGTAGTTTTATTTGTAGGATCTGTTTTGTCCTACTGTATGCATGTACAGTATATAGATATGACAACCCACTTGTTTTTGGTGTATTGATAGGCAATGCACCACAATATCAGTATTTTATAATTAACATAATGTTAACATAACATTAACATGTCCACCATTATACATAAAATGGGACTAATAGAATTGAACTTTCTAATTAAAGGTGCAGTCAGTAAAATTAAGTCCCTTCTCTGGCAATGCTCCACAGATTTTAACTAAAACTTTGTTATCTGTGGGGCCTTGTCTCTATAAGAGGAAGAGAAAATACCAGATGTTGTGGACTACCAACACTCAACCAATCAGAACTAGCCTTTTTGGAGGTGTGTTTTTGGAGGGAAAGTTGAAGAAAGAGGTTCTATTTGTTTGGATTTTCAAAACAGCTAGCTTCATCTTTGACAAAACCTGAACTGAACTTTGATTAAGGCCTTCATTGCATTCATATACACCAAAGAATCACTTGATTTTACTAAATAGTTGTGTCCAATCATATATAGAAAATCCCCACCCAACTGGCAACTCTGTCTATTAAAATATAACAGTCTATAACTGTCAGACGCTGCATGCAGATCCAGTATCACAAGTAATAAGTCATGATCTGAGGGAAAAAATAGGTCATTAATCATGCAGAATAGGTTTGATTTTGAAAAAAAAATAAAATAAAAAAATAGCAGTATTTCTATTTATGTATACCCACAATAATTACTAAGCAACATTTTCGTATACATGAAGAAAGATTTAGGATCAAACAGTAATGTTTCTACCACACAGCTCCAGGCTCCCTGGGTATATTCTGAGCTTAGATTACTGTCTCTGCAGAATTTTGCATGTTCTCCCCGTGCCCATGAGGGTTTCCTCTGGATTCTCCAGTTTCCTCTCACCTCCCAAAACATGCATATAGGTGGACTGGCTATGCTAAATTGCCCCTAGATTTGAATGAGTGTAGACATGATGGCCAGTGTTCCCAGGATAGGCTCCAGATCCACTGCAACCCTGACCAGGATAAATGATGAAGATAAGTGCACACTGCGCTTAACCCCGGGTTATGGTGGTTCTAAACCCCGCTTTTAACCCCAGGTAGAGTAACGTTTCACACTTGTAATTTAGAAGCAGGGTTAGCACCGCTTTTTACCAGGGGTTATGAAACCATGCTCCGAAGCAGGGTCGCGGTGCCAAACATGTTACAGTGTGAAACGATGCGGTGTTAGAATGTTACAGCTAGATGCTTAGCAACAGACACCCAATCAGAAATTGAACAGAGTGTACCTCATATCTCGTGCTTTGTACAGTCACAGAAACCCAGTGGTTGCGCATATTGAAATGTCACATTATGAATACCCAGGATTAATTGTTAACCCTGTGTAAAGTATGAGCAGTGTGAAACGTGAAGCAGCCCAGGATAACCCAGGATTCCGTTTACCCGGGGTTTAGAATGACCCAGAGTTAACTATTTCAAGTGTGAAAAGCCCTAATGAATGATTAGTCACTTAACTACAATTAGGAGTTTTAAAAGGAGATGCTAAAATAGATGCTAAAATAGGAGATGCTAAAATAGGGGGAATCATATAGGGGTTTGGAATGTGTTTATTAAAGGGACATTTTTTAAAAAATATCACATTTTTTTGGCACTCTGAAAATGTTTTTCAAATAATCACACACAGACACACACCCATTCAAACATCCAAACATCTCTCACATACACATCAACAATCATTCCAAACAGCACTGACTATGCACTGCTGAATGTATTATCTTCTTTATCCCACCCCCACCCCTACTTTACTATCCAGACGCACATCCAATTCCATTCCTTCCATCCCTAAATGTGCTATCATAATTCATCATGAGCAGCTGCTTCTTCTGCCTTCAGTTTAAACTCCTCCTCAGTGATCCGTCCATCCTTATTGCGGTCCTGGTTGTTATACATGTTCTCAATGATACGCTGAGGGTCATAGCCAGGAGCCAGACGACCTTTGCCTTCTTCCACTTGAAGCATGATGTAGTCTGAGAACTAGGGAGACAGAGATTATTCAGACACAATTACAGACATTTGCAAATATATATACACTACACACTAACACAAATGTATGCACACCTCAGTAGGGTCCACGTGTAGGTCCTTGTTTTTGTCCATTTCACTGAAGAGATTCGGTGACACTTCATCATTCCATATAAACATGTAGCCCTCGGGAAGACCCTCCTCAACACCTGTCAACTCGATATCGAACACCAGCACTGCACTGCCAGGGACTTCTCCATCTACACACATTGATATATTGTTTCAACATTACTGTACATTCCTTATGTGTAGTTGTATTTTTATTAAACGGTATGCTTAATTAGTTCAGCTGTATTCTTTTTTTCATGAGTTGAGAGATGGGATATATGAAGAGGTGCTCCTTTTTAAAGAATTGAACACGTGTGTCAGAAGTGAATGTAATTCCACTTTGCATTGCATTTCAGCTTTATCAGCAGTCTATTGCAGCAGTGCTACATTGAAAGCAATCACTGTCCACTCGTAGCTCTAGGCTACAGTTGGAGACGATGGTCCTAATCAGAGAAGTGGAGTTGTTGCTTTATTCGTACTGCACCAAACCATTAATCAAGACTTTCAGAATTGTTACTAAAACATGATAAACGTGTTAGTATTACTATAAATACTTAAAGCTCACAGAACCTCACAGTGTGATTGCTTTTCTACCTGGCATGGAATCTTTTTCCACAGGGACCCTACGTCTGTTTAGCCAGTGTTCAACATTCAGCAATGTATGGTTTGATCGCTCTCTGCTGGCTCTAGCAAGTATTGCAGTCAGAATCATGACCATAGGACTGATGTGTGAAATTGTGTACATAAATATATTGTGTACTTGACAAGGAAATGTCCATACTGTACTACACTTATTCGTTCATGTGTACACTTTTAATGGCGTGCGCATTTTGTGACTCCACTAGAAAACTAGTGAACAGACCCTATGCTTTTTAAACTCAGCATCAAAAGAAACTAATAATATTTTCAGAGACTTCCTAAAAATGATCTGAAGATAAAATACACAAAACAACTTGGAAAAACAGTTCAAGGAGCTTTATTGTCCCAAGTTAACAAGACTCAACATGGATGAACTCCACCACAACAGCTCACGAACAGTTCTCAGTAACGGGTGTGACCACCATGACTTGCAATGCAGGACAAGCACCGCTGTCGCATACTGTAAACCAGGTTTTGGATGCGCTGTTGCGGTATTTGTGCCCATTCCTGCTGCAAAGCTTGTGCAAGCATCTGCCTGTTGATGGGT
Source organism: Cranoglanis bouderius (assembly GCA_023630585.1). Lineage (NCBI taxonomy): Eukaryota > Metazoa > Chordata > Actinopteri > Siluriformes > Cranoglanididae > Cranoglanis > Cranoglanis bouderius. The sequence goes on from CM042551.1 coordinate 13,497,464, forward strand.
CTTGGTCGTCTGGCAGCAAGACGTCGTCCCAATTCATCCCAAAGATGTTCAATCGGGTTCAAGTCAGGTGAATACGGCATCCATTGCATGACCTGCACATTGTGAGCCTCCAGGAACTGTCTAGTCAGATGAGCTGCATGAGGTCGTGCATTATTTTGCTGGAATATTGTGACGTCATTGTACTGAGTATAGGGTCTCTGTATGGCAGTCTTGCCTGCAGCTGGTGAGTTGCCAGACGCCTACGTACAGTTGAACTGCTTATTCTGGGGTTGTTCCTTTCAGCAGTTTCTGCAGCAGTCTGGGTTGCATGACGGAAGCGGTCTCTGAGATGCTGCAACACTATCCACCTATCCTGTCGAGCAGTGGTTACACGTGGTCTCCCAGACCTTGGTCGATCTCTTACTGTACCAGTTTGAGCATATCGTCTCACAAGATTGGATACTGCACCTTGACTACAGCCAAGTCTTTGTGCAACAACAGTCTGACTGACACCAGACTCCAGCATACCAATTGCCTGTAGGCGCTGTTCATTCGTCAACCTTGGCATCAATTTTCTTTCAATGTTTTTCACCTCAGAAATCATCAACAATTGTCACCAGAGTGAAATCTTTCAGGTGTCATTAAATGTTAGGACAGAAATCAGCCTTAAGCTCAAATAACCTCACTCAATCAGACAGAGCTAACGAGGCGTGACCTGGCCAATTAAAGAGTCAACAAACTTACCTGGACCTCAGACCAATCAAAACAACCAAAACATTAGCTTATTACCAATAAAATTGTATTGAAATATGTCTTTTAGAACCTATTAGTTTCTTTTGATGCTGAGTATATAAATTCACCATAGTCTTGATTAAATGAAAAGTAATATGTAGCCTACCCACATAAAGTTAACTGACATCCAGGAATAAGTCCTTGTCAAAAATTATAGGTGAAGCCCTTTCCAATAAAGTTGTTTGTGTTTTGGGATATTGGTGTAATAATGGACAGCGTACAGCACCAATGACAGGCTAAGACTGCACTGATTTACCAAATGATGATGGTAATGGTTTATGATGACTGGCTTGTTTTGAGTTGATTTTAGATTTCCAAGGGACATCCTCTTGGAAATGGGATCTGAATTTGAGCCAGATGATCATGGAGATAGTTTTTGGATACTGAAAACTTTGTGGTAGTAGCAATAGATAGTTATGAGTGAAAAATTGAGCTGTCCATTATTTATTTATTTATTTATTTATTTATTTTTTGAATAAATCTGGGACATTTTGAGTTTCCAAAGATTTAGGATGGAAGGTATGGAAAGTTTTATGCATGAGGCCCCAAACTCTCCTTAATTTCCTTTACCCACAGAGAAAATATGAGGCTCTTGTTCTTTAAAGCTGTTAACAATAAGGCACTCTTATGTGAAACACTACTACTTGTCTGAGTCACATGGTGGATCAGCCTTTGTTTTGTGTGTGTGTGTGTGTGTGTGTGTGTGTGTGTGTGTGTGTGTGTGTGTGTGTGTGTGTGTGTGTGCATGCACGCGTGATAAAGAAACAGATTGCATTACATTGATTCAGTCAGCAAACACGTTTGTCCAAAGAAAACCAGAATACCAAACTAAAGCTGACCTCAATGGCTCTGTAGTGTCACTGTGGTCACTGTTGGATTTTACTAAATGAAAATAAGAGACTTACCCACTCCCCTTTCTCCATAGCCCAGGTGAGGAGGTACAACAACTTTGCGTTTCTCCCCCACACACATTTCCAGCAGGGCCTGCTCCATACCTAGAATCACCTGTCCTGCTCCCAGAACCACATCATATGTCTTCCCATACTTGTAACTACACACACACACACACACACACACATATACAAACACAGTTTGATACAGTTTGAATGGCATATCTAGTCAGCCAACTTCAGCGCGTATTATTTCATATTGATTGGTATGTGGTAGAACTTTAAACCTCAAAACAACAACATAGCAACATCTATGTACTATATGTGTGTGTTACTTACGAAGCATCAATGTAAGTGCCATCCATAAGTGAAGCGTTGTAGTGGTATTTCACAAAGTCACCACGTTTTGTGGTGTAATTGCACTTCTCTGGCTTCTCACTGGTGATCTGGACTGTGTCAGATGGGTTGTGGAAGTCAATGATGTGGACGTCAAAGACCAGCACAGCAGAGCCAGGGATCTTAGTGCCTGACACAGAGCCAGAGAGAATGAACGTTATACAAACGTGAACCCATTAAATTGGACTGCAAACTGAAAAAAAGGTGAAGTGCAAAACCAGCCTACAGTGGAGAACACAGAAAAAGGAGTCAAGCGTGACACAAAATATCCTAGTGTAGTTAGTATGAGAAAATCCTGACAATGATCATGCCTGCAAAGAGAGTATGGCCTGTAGAGGGTGTAGTGATATAGCAGTGTGAGCTTGTATGCCGCTGTTTCTACCATGGTACTCACTTAAGTATCCTCCTGATTCACAATAAAGTAATTAAACATACCTGTTCCTTCTTCTCCATATGCCAGATGTGGTGGGATAGTAATCCTTCTGTGCTCTCCAACACACACACCCAGAAGACCCTGGTCCATTCCAGCAATCACATAGCCTTTCCCAATGTATGTATCATATGTGTGATTCCTTGAGTAGCTGCAACATGTACACACAAATATTAACAAACTTTTGCTACATACTATTGGTATTTGTAGTTTTATTTTATCTTTATTTATTTAAAAATTCTTTTGTTTTATTATTATTTTTCATTTAATTTAGGCTTTTTATACATTTCATTGTATTCTATATTTCTGTACTTTTTTATGTCTTTTCACCATTTGTACTTATATTTTATGTTTTTGTATTTATACTTCATTTTTTAGTTAATCCTGTGCAGTGCATTACAAAAAGTTTATTATTATTATTATCATTATCATTATTATTAATATTAATATTTATATTGTAAATCATACAAATACGGTGTGTATGAACAGACTCTGCATAAGAGACATGTATTTTGAATTGCCTATTGTAAATAATATATATGCTATAAGCTTCTGTAGTTTTTCAGTTACCTGGAGTCAAAGGGGGTTCCATCCAGCAGTGTCCCGTTATAGTGGTAGCGCATGAAATCTCCCTCCTTGCTCTTGCGTTGGCAGGAATCTGGCAGACTCTGAACCTCCACTGTAATCTCATCTTTGGGGTTATGAAGGTCCAACAGAACCACATCAAATACTAGAGAAGCCTGACCAGGAATGTCACTTCCTGCAGAGTGTTTGAGAGTGAGAGGGATCAAACATTTTCTCATTCGGGAACCAATTTCACCAGAAAAATCACATTTCTCCTCTAATTAGTTGTTAACTCCCACCAAGCTACCAAGACAGGTGTGAGACACTTAAGATATGTGAAGCCATGTGAGGTTTCTTTTCAAACTGCAATCATAGCACAGCTGTGTATGTGCTTGGAGGGAAGAGATAATGCACACCTGTACAAACAGTTGCACCTGGGAGTTCCATATCGTATTAGCTATTACTCAAAGTTCATACCCAAATTCATAGATTCTCAACGTTGGGGCTGTGAAGTTATTTGCTAGCTGTTATTTGTGATAACCAGGGTTCAGTGCTGTTGTGTGTAATAAACTAAAGTAGCAATCTATGCTGGATGTAACAGTTGAGATGAGACACATCTCTTGACTTGTGCAATACACAAGACCGGTCCAATCATTAGATGTGATGAATACAGAGTGCCTGTAGTTGTGGGCTCTTAGGCACATAAAAGAATCACTGAATGTGTAAATATATATATTATATATAAACAACATTTGACATACATGTATATTTTTATGTGTTGTGTTTTTGCACTGATTTGTTAAGATCATTAATTTTTTTAGAAAGTTGCACAGAATCCTGTGGATTGTGCACTTATTTACAGTAATGCACTATAAATTTTTTAAGTAGTCTTATATTAGCCTATAGTTTCTACTAATTCCTACTGTGAGTGATTACAAATTATACTTCCTAAGTTGTATCTTTGCTCAGCTTACAGCAGAACTCCAGAAACCGACATGACTGTCAGAAAAACATGTCTACCATGGATGTCTACAACACAAACATTTACTATAATTGAATTTGCACTGATCAATAGCACATCACTGACATCTGTCATACTGTCAAATATCGAGATATGTTCAGATGTTTAATTCCATCACTTCACAGAATGATATTTACCGTCTCCATGTTCTCCATAGCCAAGGAACGGCGGCATCGTGATGATGCGTTTCTCTCCCACGCACATTCCCAGAAGTCCTTGGTCCATACCAGCGATCAGCCAGCCAATCCCCACATATGTGTTATATGTCCTCATGCGTGTGTGACTATAATGAGAGTAAAGAGCACACTAAGCACACTTACATGTACACAGGACAGCTGCACAGCAGGTGTCTGGACTACTGTTTAGACTGTTTTGCTCACCTAGAGTCGAAGAGTGTGCCATCGAGCAGAGTACCATTGTAGTGATAGCGTACATAGTCAGAGACCTGCACGGTCCGGCTACACTTTTCTGGCAGGTGGTAAGTTTGAATCTTGACCTTGTCTTCTTTGCTCCAGATATCAAGCAAAAGCACATCAAAGTGCAGGATGGAATCAGGGGGGATGATGTCACCTGGGGAGGAAGTTTACAAACAGTGATGCTCATTCCTGTTAAGCAAATAAGCAAAAACCTTTCAGAATGTACATCATCACAGACTCCTTCATTCTTGAGACCTTATACACAGGCTTTACTCAGCTAACTTGATTTCAGTTAACTGGAGTTTTAACAGTTTTGTGACTACACAAAAGAAGTCTATGAAAATTGTGTATGCCCTTTCCCACATGCGCATCATGATTTCAAAATAGTAAACTTTGTGTGGAAATGTACTTGTTGCCGTGCACACACTCAACCATGTTTACTGGTGTGTGTGCTTTGGCACTTTAATTGGCAAAGTAATAAATTACTAAAACATAACAACTGATATTGGGAACATTGGCAATTTTAGAAAGCCATCATCTTGAAATGTGTTCTGAACTGAAACTAGCATGGTGAGATCATCTTGATTGCATCCGGTCCCAACTATAAATCATTTTGAATAAAAGCCTCTGCTCTGCTCTACTGCCTGCCCTAGCATCTCTCAGTCATTTCTGAGCCATATCATGCCATCTTTCTGTCATAATTAAGATGGCACCCAAATACATCAATAGTTTATCGAGATATGGCACGTTTTTTTCTTCACAACTTGTACTAACATGTAGACATGTCTTTACAAATACCTTTACAAAGCCACTGCCTTCAGCAGTCCACACCCCCAGCTGTTCTCTCTTCCCCACCCCCAACATTTGTCCTCATCCCAGGTTTACATAAACGCCTTCCCTCTTTGAACATCCCCTTTCCAACACACACACACACACACACACACACACACACACGCATGCACACAGTACAGGCTCCATGAGCAATGGCTATGGTATTGTATGCTTGAACCAGATAAGTGGTAATGGGAGCCATAACATGCTTCAAGACAGAGATTAATAACACGAATGTCTCACACACATACTAAAAGATGACACAAAGGCGTGAGACCAGTGATATGAGAAGGTATATGAAATTACCATATCCGTCTTTCCCATAGGCAAGCTGTGGAGGGATTTTGACAAGACGTCTCTCGTTCACGCACATTCCCAGTAATGCTTTGTCCATCCCAGCAATCAGTTGTCTTTGGCCAACATACACATTGTAAGTGGTGCCACGATCATAACTGCAAATACACACACATGCACACACACAGATTCTCTTAGTAGATTAGTCAAGTGGGTTACAATCATGGGATAACTTGTATATTGGAATGAAATGTATTTTTAGGACCATTTGTGTGAGACAATAAAATAGCAGCATGGCATACAGGACTATTTGCATTTGTAAAAAAAAAAAAAAATTAATTAATTAAAAAAAAAAAAAAAAAAAAAAAAAAAAAAAAAGCACTCTGAGTTCAGGAAGGAGACTGCTGCAGTTTGACTGCCTGCATCCATCAGTGTTGTGTGTTCTCCTGTTCTCACAACAATCTCAGTCATTCACTCCTGTAGTGCATTAACCGGTTGCTCCATTCTTTAAAGCATTCTCATCATCATTTGTCTCATCAGCTCTTCTTCTACATGCTTTTCATAGATGCACAGATCCTCAGATCATTCCTCAGCCTGAAGGAACTCATCTGTTCATGTTCATCTGCCTGCGTGGCTGAACGCCACTAAACATAAACTCTGTTAGATGCGCTGCCTGGACGGAGCAAACCTTATCCTTAAACACCAATCAAGTAATAAAGTGCTTCAGTGCGTTTACTGACCTGGAATCAAACTTTTTGCCGTCGGGAAACATGCCGTGGTAATGGTACCGGACGAAGTCGTCTGACTTCACGGCTCGGTCGCAGCGCTCGGGGATAAAAGTCTTCTCTATAATGATGTCGTCTAACGGAACCGGTGGGGCGTTACAGGCCACAAAAGTAACCAGAAACGCAAGGAAAATCATCCTCATCGTGAGGCGGATCATCTTCCGCTTGGTTTCTGTTCGGTTTGCAAAATGTTTCGCGAACAGGCCCGGTGTCCCCAAATTGTGTGCCTCTGTGATTCAGGAAAGGGAGGACGTGGAGCGGAGCAGGCACTCGGCGCAGATTTGTAGACGTGGTAAAGCAGGCCAGCTTTCCGACCAGAGAGAGTATAGTGACGGGATTTACGACTCACTTTACTGAATCGATTCTTTCCAAGCGAATCGAACTAGGCGAGTTTTGATTCATTTGATTCTCAGGTATAATGATTCTCAGAATACAGAATAGAGGCAGCGTTTCACTACAGGTATTAATGAAAAGGAAAAAAAAAAATAGATGTAAGCTTCTTTCAACAAATAGAAATACGACTTATTGAAGTCGTAACATTACACCACCTTTCCCTCTTTTTCTATATACTTCATGTATTTATTTGGTTTGACATACCACTTGACCCTTCGTGCCTTCTATTGGGGTTTTAGTGTGGTTCATTGTGTTTTCTACCTGTGATATTCCTGTTTTTTCCTCCATCCAGTCGGTTAGCTATTTGAATTTCATTCACTGTTATTGCTTTACTCATGTTTTAAAAATCTGCTCGCTTGTGAATCGATTCTCCCGACTCGTTTAAAAGAGTTGTTCAAAATGAAACGGTTCACTAGAGAAAACGCCCATCATAACGAAAGGAAGCTCCTCCATTCCCAAACATTCCACTGTCTCCGGTCTCAGTTTACGTAGGGGTTGAGTTTTGAACGGAAACGCGTAAACAGCGCAGCGCTTCCAACGTGGCACAGTGTGGGGAGGTGGAACAAGGGCACTTCTCTGATGGGGTTCGTATGAGGGTTTAATTATAGAGGACCAAAAAAAGTTCTAATTGATGTAGGCCCCGTGCTTCACGACAAACCTACTGTACTCCACCACACTTCTCTGATGATGTCCACGGTTCCTTTTATGAGTGCGCTTGCTAATAAGCCCAAAGTGAGCCTATATATATATATATATATATATATATATATATATATATATATATATATATATATATAAGCTAAATTCAGTCCTGATACACAATACAGTTTTTGATTCTTCTTCATACCAATTATTTACTTTAGCCAGGTTGTAGGCTGTTGTTAGCGTTTACAGTTTGGATTCGCTTTATGAGTAAAGCAAATCAGTGCAATCTGAATTCCAGTAGTGAAAGGGGGAAGGGAGCAACGCAGACCGTGCAGACGTGGAGAGAGACAGGGGTTGCCAGATTGAAGTACTACCTCCACACCAATCAGCTGCTTGATATTCACATAGATTTTATATTTATATATATATAAAACAAATATCTATTGATGATTAACAGCATGAACTAAACTTAACTCTTAACTTTTTTCATTTAAACAGCAGCTTTTTATACACACACACACACGTGTGTGTGTGTATATATATATATATATATATATATATATATATATACACACACACACGTGTGTGTGTGTGTATAAAAAGCTGCTGTTTAAATGAAAAAAGTTAAGAGTTAAGTTTAGTTCATGCTGTTAATCATCAATAGATATTTGTTGTGTTGTTTTGGTCCATGTTTTGCCATAAAAATGTGTGTATATAACTGCAAGATATTCATTTATCAATGAATTACAGTGGTGCTTGAAGGTTTGTGAACCCTTTAGAATTTTCTATATTTCTGTTTAAATATGACCTAAAACAACATCAGATTTTCACACAAGTCCTAAAAGGTGACAACAAGAGCCCACTTAAACAAATGAGACAAGTATTATACTTGGTCATTTATTTATTTAGGAAAATGAACTATAACATATGTGAGTAGAAAAGAACCTCTAGGATTAACAGTTAATTTGAATGTGAAATTAGTGTCAGGTGTTCTCAATCAGTGGGATGACAATCAGGTGTGAGTGAGTGCCCTGTTGTATTTAAAGAAAGGAATCTATCAGAGTCTGATTTTCACAACACATATGTGTGGAGATTTCTGAGGACCTCAGGAAAAGAGTTGTTGATGCTCATCAGGCTGGAAAAGGTTACAAAATCATCTCTAAAGAGTTTGGCCTCCATCAATCCACAGTCAGACAGATTGTGTACAAATGGAGGAAATTCAAGGCCATTGTTACAAGACCATTATCCCCAGGAGTGGTCATCCAACAAAGAGAACTCCAAGAGCAAGACGTATCATAGTCCATGAGGTCATAAAGGGACCCAGGGTAACTTCTAAGCAACTAAATGCCTCTCTCACATTGGCTAATGTTAACGTTCATGAGTCCACCATCAGGAGAAAACTGAACAACAATTGTGTGCATGGCACAGTTGCAAGGAGAAAGCCACTGCTCTCCAAAAAGAAAATTGCTGCCCATCTGGAATTTGCTAAAGATCACATGGACAAGCCAGAAGGCTATTGGAAAAATGTTTTGTGGATGGATTAGACCAAAATAGAACTTTTTTGATTAAATGAGAAGCGTTATGTTTGCAGAAAGGAAAACACTGCATTCCAGCATAAAATCCTTATCCCATCTTGCAACATGGTGGTGGCAGTATCATGGTTTGGGCCTGTTTTGCTGCATCTGGGCCAGGACAACTTATCATTGATGGAGCAGTGAATTCTGAATTATACCAGCAAATTCTAAAGGAAAATGTCAGGACATCTGTCCATGAACTGAATCTCAAGAGATAGTGGGTCATGCAGCAAGACAATGACCCTAAGCACACAAGTCATTCTACACCAGATACTGAAAGCAAAGTTTCACATACTTTTGCCACTCACAGATATGTAATATTGGACCAAATATAATTTATTTATTGCACCAATAAATAAATTACCAAGTATAATACTTTTTATCTCATTTGTTTAACTGGGTTCTCTTTATCTACTTTGAAGACTTGTGTGGAAATCTGATGATATTTTAGGTCATATTTATGCAGAAATATAGAAAATTCTAAAGGGTTCACAAACTTTCAAGCACCAATGTAAATTAATCCATTGGAATATTATTCAATGTCCCTATAGGTTGTAGTATGTTATGTAGTGCCATATATATATATATATATATATGCAATGTAGCTATGTCTGGATCATAGCTCATAATGAACAGAATATCCAGTGCTATGATAATCCTGCACTGCACTGTCCAATCCAAAATACCACAATAGTACTTTCCAATGCATGTATCTACATTCTTAGGAAAAATGAGGTCCCTTTGCGGTTCTTTGGATTGTTAAGTGTTCCTTACTTCCTGTGGACGTTAGATTTAGATCCCACTCTGATTGGGAGACACTCTGTTCTAGAAATTGACCATATTTAAGGGTATACCCAAGAGGAAAAAGCCAAAGAACCCAAAATAATTAGAGATTTGACCGTTTTCTCTCCCTTAAGAACTGATATGTTTGAAGCGAATAGAGAGAGCGCCATTTATAGGACACAGGGTGTTTACCAGCCAAAGGCCGATGGTTAAATATAGCGCAGATTTATGCGATATCGCCCAACCTGGCAACCCCTGCCCTGGTCCTCGGCTCTTCTCAACTTGTTCAAACTCACACACGGAGCGTAATTCGCCCACTTCAAACCCAAAATGGCCTCCTTGTGCTACTGTGTGACATTCGCTCTGGTTTTCTGTTTCTTCTCGACGGTTCTGGCTCAGTATGAGAAGTACAACTTCCGAAGCTTTCCGCGTCACGAGCTCATGCCACTGGACTCGGCGTACAGGCACGCGCTGGATCAGTACACTACGGAGAAGTGGCGAGAGACTGTGGAGTATCTGGAGGTGAGCCTCCGCCTGCACCGGCTTCTCCGTGACAGCGAGGCCTTCTGCAACCTGAACTGCAGCTCAGCGCGCCTGGACTCAGAGGAGCGCTTCTCCGACTTCCCCGAGCTGCGCGCTTTCGGGAACGTGATGAAGCGCGCGCAGTGCCTCAAGCGCTGCAAACAGGGCCTCCCAGCCTTCCGCCAAACTCTTCCCAGCAGAGAAACCCTGGACGACTTTGAAAGACGAGAACCTTACCGATACCTGCAGTTTGCTTACTTTAAGGTGAGTCTTACATTACTGTTAGCTGCCAGTACCGAATATGCAAATGAGTCCTCTGACAGAGTCTTCCTCATGAAGCATTAGAAGTATGACGGAAAAGTCCTAAAGGAAATTGACATCCTTATGGAAACTGACCCCTAGGTTTACAAGAGTCCACTTGTTCTTGAACCAGTAAAGATCCAGGATATAGTCAGTATGTGGACCTGAATTGTTGCCCTGCTGAAAAATCCAGCTTTGTCTGACCAGCTACTAAAACACAGGCAGAGCTGCTCAATCTGGCAGACCACTAGCTGGTGACCACTACTATTGGTACATCGTAGAGAGATTTACTCAAAAGTAATAAATAAGCTTGAAAATAACTTACCAACTGGCCAAGATGACCAAATCAAGCTGGATTTTTCATCAGGATATATTTTAATGGAATATTGGGCAGTCGTGTCTTGATAGCCATCCATGCTATATATCAGTGTTTTCCTGAAGTGCAAGGACATCTTAAATATTTTAGAAATCAATTCGGTCCATTGAACTGCCGTTAAACAATATGGTTACCCTCAGAGACCCATGGACTCCAGTAGGACACCTTTAAATCCCATTAGAAAACCATCAAACACATCTATAATCGTTTATAGGACACATTTTAAACTACTAAGATCTTACACACTGTTTTGGAAAACAAAAAAAGGTATTACTAATTCCATATTAATATTGTCCATATCAGCATGTGCAGCATATCATTACATAAATGGCATTCACTCTGCTTCGAAGAAATGAATGTAAGAAAAACTGTTATAAGTGGGACCATTTGTACAGTTACACTTGCTTTGTTGTATGTTTGAAAATCTGTTGGAATGATAATCTATGTGAGGTGGTTGCATGTGTTTCAGAGCGATAAACTGGCAAAAGCTGTGTCTGCTGCACACACCTACCTAGTGAAGCATCCTGATGATGAGATGATGCAGAGGAATATGAACTACTACAAGAGTTTACCTGGAGCTGAAGAGCACCTTAAAGACCTGGAGACCAAGTCATATGAGGCAAGACACACACACACTTTTCATTCACACCATTTAAACAGGTGACGGGTGTTTTATGAAGAGGTACTCTTGTAGCTATTGAAGCAATAAAATTAACATGCTTTCTGTCTCGTTTTCATATGCCCAATTTAAGTGAAATGTCTTGCCATAAAAATGAGACACAAAGCATGTTTGTCATATTTGCCAATGATTTCAACTCAACTGGAATACAATCAGCGCAACAGTACAAGCTTCCTGATTGAAATTCCGATGTCAGTTTTTTAATGATTGAGTCACTGTATGACAGATAGATGTGTTTTGTGTGTTGTGTTTTCTTTCACTGTTACAGATGCTGTTTATTCGAGCAGTGCGGGCTTATAACGGTGATAATTATCGAACATCTGTGTCTGACATGGAGCTGGCACTCCAAGACTTCTTTAAGGCTTATGATGAATGTATTGCTGCCTCAGAGGGTTCCAGGGAAATCAAAGACTTTAAAGATTTTTACCCCTCCATTGCAGGTTGGTTAACACTTCACTTTCTCTACGATTGGACAAAGAGACAAAATCGTTGTCCAAACACACTGATAATGAATTTCCATATGCAATCAAATTAAAGGAAAAACCAACATAAAGTGTCTTAGTAAGGTGTTGGCCCACCACTAGCCACCAGAGCAGTTTCCGTATGCCTTGTCATGGATTCTACAACTCTGTGGAACTGTACTGGAGTGATGAACACCGTTCTTCCAAAAAGTTCCCTTTGTAACATGTCAGTCCAAAAGCTCCCATAGGTGTTCAGTTCGGTTGAGATCTAGTGACTGTGAAAGCCATAGCATATGATTTACTTCATTTTCATACTCATGATGCCGTTCAGTGAGCCCTTGTGCCCTGTGCATGGGGACATTGTCCACTCCCATCAGGAGAGAAATGTTTCATCATAGAAAACAGGTGATCATCAGTCAGGAGAACTTTGTATAGATTTGCAGTGATGCTTCAGGCAGTGGTCACCAACCCTGTTCTTCGAGATCTACCTTTCTGAAGACTTTAGCACCAACCATAATTGTGCCCACCTGACCATCTAATCATTGCCTTAAGAAGTTCTTGATCAACTAAAACAGGTTGGTGACCACTGCTCTAAGGGAACAAATGGACCCAAACCATGCCGGTAAAATTCCCCTCAAAACATAACAGAATCACTTGTTTTTACTTTAATTTGTGACCTGTCTACATACTTCTGTATGGTATGTTTTACTATCTACCTTTATCCACATACCTGAATAACAGCAGTGTCATGTACCTCTCATCCCTCTTGTGCTCTCTTTAGATCACTACACTGAGGTTCTTCAACGGAAGGTTCGTTGTGAGAGCGATCTGACTCCAGTCGTTGGTGGATATGTTGTGGAGAAGTTTGTGGCAACCATGTATCACTACCTTCAGTTTGCCTATTATAAATGTAAGCCAAAATGCCATTTAGTCTGCACACAAACATTCGATGGGGAAAAAGTGATATATTAAAGGAGTTTGTCTCATTTCTGTTTAATAATTAAAAGGTATGTGTGTGTCTCATGTTGGCCACAGTGAGTGACTTGAAGAATGCTGTGCCATGTGTTGCAAGCTACATGCTCTTTGACCCTGCTGATCAGGTGATGAAGAATAATGTGGATTATTATCAGTATCACAAAGAGAAGTTGGGTCTTGCTGATGAGGACTTCCTACCCAGATCCGTCAGTGTTTCCTGTCTTTCAAAACACGAAGCACCCATACAAACATACCGTTTATAAGAACATACATAGACATGTTTTTGCATAACATTTACAGAAGTAATGTACTCTCTCATCGAATTCTCTGTGTCTGTTCACAGGAGGCAATACGATATCACAACCAGACAACCCTACAGCTGCAGATGTTAAAATTTGCTAAAGAAAACCTGCGGCAGGATGATGAGGTGAGCAGAGCAGAGCAGAATCAGTAGTCATGCAGTTCTGTTTAGTCATTGACACTTCATAACACAAAATGTTTAAGATAGTCTTGATATTCTGTGAGTTCATTATACAGTGAGCAAATAATCTTACTGTAAATTAATAACCTTAAATAATCTTACCATTAATTGGGAACATGATATGTATTTTAAAATAACAAACTTCTGCAGGTTGTGGATAGTCCTGACGTCAACAATCAGGAAAAGCATATTATAGTGTTACACGTTATAGTGTATAGAATTAGAAGGTAAGGGAGCCCTACTTCATGAGTGCCACCAATCTAGGAATAGCATTGTTCAATTTATGTTATACCACAGCACTGTTGAATTCTTAAATCTGATTGGTCAAAAGGTGTTGATTAATTTTCTAAAATAGCAGCTCTTCCGGTTGCAAGGTATATATTAAGGCTCAACTTGTATGGTGGCCACTCATAAAAAAACAAACAAACACGTGTTATCATTGATATGGTGGTGTTTTCTGTAAGGAGACATTCAGGGGTAAAGCTGTTCCTTTGTTTTCTGACAAACTGCGTTTTTTTTTATCTTATTAACTGAAAGAGAAACAAAAGCAAAGAGGCTGGTGAGGAAATGACTATGTTTTAATGTAAGTGCTAAGATGGATGTTACACAACATTAAACATAAATTTGAAAGGAAAATATGTATGAAAAAAATTCTTAATAATAAATAAAAAATTGTTAGCATTGGCGGTTTGCTGTTGGAAAATTATAAGAGGAATAAAACACTTGGGACATGTGACATGCTGTTTTAGGAAAATAATCAACTTATTATTACAGCTCATGCAGGTATCCAATCACCCAATCACATGGCTGTTGTAACCCATCCACCTCAATGTTTGATGTGCGTTCTGAGGTGCTTTTCTGCTCACCACGGTTGTAAAGAGTGGTTAGTGTTACTGTAGAATTCCTGTCAGCTCAGTCCAATCTGGTCATTCTCCTCAGATCTTTCTCATAAACAAGGTGTTTCAGCCACACACAGGATATTTTTGTCTTTTGCACCATTCTGTGTAGACTCCAGAGACTTTTGTGTGTGAAAATCCAAGGAGATCAGCAGTTTATGAAAAACTCGAACCAGCCCTTCTGGTACCAACATCCATGCCATGATCAAAGTCTCAGAGATCACACTTTTTCTTCATTCGGATGTTTGATGTGAACATTAACTGAAGCTGAAGAATATGTATCAAGATGTTTTGCATTGCGCTGCTGCCACATGATTGGCTGATTAAATAACTGCATGAATGTGCAGGTATACAGGTGTTCCTAATAAAGTGGACGGTGAGGGCATTTTTATAAAAAATAAACTTTGCATCAGGCTGTATCACACAACAATGTCTTTGATTATTTTCTGGTATTAGCACACCCAGTCATGTTTTAATCCATACTTTATCATATGCTCTCAAAATTGATGTCATGAAAATGGGATTTAAACAGGTTTTTAGTATCTGCTTAACTTCAGAAATGTGATTTTTTTTTTTTTTTTTTTTTTTTTTTTGGCCAAATATTTCAGTATTTAATGTTTTTCTGTCAATTCTGCCATCAATCTAATGCCAACATCTTATGTTTCTTTTCTCGCACATAATACAGTAAAGCTTTTAACACATTTTGCTCAATAATTAAATGCATATAGGCTAACAGCAGTTAACAACTGACATGCCTGAAAGAAGATTTTACAATTCTGAAATGAAAGCTCTCTAAATACAGTCTGAAATAATTTAATCATCACGCTATTCCATGCTATGATTTACATTTCCATCAAATGATAGCACTAGAAACCAAACGTACTGAAGCTGCAGTTCCTTGCACTCCTGTACAGAGTAGAATTTGCTATTGCATAACTCCATTTGTGCGTACTATAACACATGTAGCCATTAGGGTGCAGTGTACACTTGTGTCATGTTTTGAGAAGAGGAGCACAATCATTTGCACTGCCCTCTAGTGACTCACCTTGAAACCACCACCATGAAAGTCTACTTTAATTAAAGTGCTCTTTCTCTTTTTCAGGGAGAAGTTCTGGAGTTTCTAGACGAGTATCTTGATGCTGAAGAGGAGTAGTATTGAATGAATATTTTATACACTGAAAAGTAACGATAGGAGCAAAACAGTTTTGTGAACAGCGATCTTTTTCCTGCATATGTTTGTATTTATTTTGGGCAATGGGAATCTTTCGTATTCTGTAGGTACCAAACACATGGTCCATATACGGTTGTTATGGTATATAAACAAATTGATTTTGTTCCATCATTTGTTCCATGATGTCTTACAGTACAATCACTGTATTCAGAAGGATGAATAAAAATTCTATTTGTTGTTATTTTAGAATAAATGTCAAATTTGTTGCTGTCAATTGTTTTACTGGTTTACAGAGTGCAAGCATATACATATATCAGTATAATTCATATCACAAAATATACCCTCAGCTAGAGATTATGGCAATGACACCAATGACGCCTGTACTCTCATAATTGTGCAATATTAAATTATGGTTACCTATTGACTGAGGTACTAATATTGCCTTATGTTGAAAGTATCAGGGCTGTCTGGCACCTGCCATAAAGTAAAGAAACACATTTAAACTTTTAAAACTTTTAAACTCTTAAACATTTCAATCTTTTTGCTCAAATTTTGTTTTACAAATTGACCAAGGTATAATTTATTTATCTTGTACAATGGAAATATTATAGAATGGTTCAAACCATCAGATGTCTGTTAAGTTGCATGTTGGAAAATGCCAATTACAGAATTGGAAGTACACACTAAGGCACAACATTCCTAGACTCATGCACAAAATGAAGAGTGTAGATCCTAAAATAACCTGACTAAATTTAACAGCAAAAGACTAAACTCTGAAGTTTATGTTCAGACGTTTAAATTTTATATGTGAATGTGTACTTAGACACATACCCACACACATAAACCCTATTTTCTGCCTGAAATGCTGACCCATGAATTTCTCTCTCTCTCTCTCTCTCTCTCTCTCTCTCTCTCTCTCTCTGTCTCTGTGAATGTTTCTTACATTGGTGTGACAAACTACACAGATGCTCCATGTTCAAACACTTTAAAATGAGCCTCTGTTCCTCCTGTTATAGGGCATGCATGTGTTTGACTTTAACCATGGATATTTTTCGTCAGTATTTTTAAAAAAAATACTCTTTAACTAATTACCAGTATGTATACAATTACAAGGGACACAGACAAATTCGATTTTAAATAAGAACAAGTGTAAGTTGTCACAAAATGAATAAAGTGGATTTTATTTGTAATTGTTCAGTTAGTTTGTCACACAAGTGTGCAGCAGTCAGATACCACAATAAAGCTTCCCTCTGAAGATATATTAAACATTGATCAAATGTGTAATATTCTGATATTATATCCTGATACATCACAAAAACCCTAAAAAGAAATGGTATTGATCAAATCTTATAACAGGGTATATCATTTCATAGGCAAAATAAAAAATAGCAGGAAAAAAGACCATAGTGGGCCATGCCTGTTACACCTGCAGACTATAAATTCATTTCAGATCAACCACATACAGTGATATCTGTGTCTGAAGAATTTAACATTCCCATGTACTCATTTAAAGAAGCATCACTTTCAACAGCATTACTAGTAACATGCTGGGAGTCTGCCTAGTCACAGAGAAGTGTCAGGTACTTAGCCTACAAGTACTTAGTGTACTGCTGTGCGACAGAAGTGAGACCTACACTAGATTGAAACTGGTACATAATACTGAAAAGTATTCACAGGCAAGTCGATATCAGCTCTGAATAATGTTAAATTACAGCACCTACCTTGATCATACTCCTGAATAAATAAAAGGCTTCATGTCATAATGATATTTAGCATACAATTGCTTTTGGAATTGGCGATGCATTTTTGAGGACCTGTGCGAGTTTCTGATTATTTTACAAAGAATCACAATAAGAATAAAAAGGTGAAATATGTGAACAATTATGTGTTCCTGAATTACAGGGAGCGTAAACTAAAAATAAAGACAGTAACTCACCCTGGCATCCTGCTTCTTAGCAAAAATTATGTGAATAATCAATACTTTGGGATGTATTAAAAAGAAAAGAATTCATTTAATTATCCCGGCTGGTTAATTAAGCTTTTCATAGAGAACATTTAAAATGATGTTTAAAATGATAAGCATGCAATTTATAACATTAAAATTAACTGACTTTCAAATAGTCATCTGGTCAATAAAATTGACCATCAAACTTCTTAATCAAACTAACTGACAATTAAACTTTTTAATTGAAAAACATTTTCAATTTCAGCCAAATAAATACAGTCACACTACTCGACATTGTGTTGTTTACCTCAGCTCTATCGGATAAATCCTTGATAACACTTTGTATTGCTTTAATACTCCAGAGTAATGTTACTACCCCATAATGTGACTACCTATTGACATTTATGGGTGACTGCTTTTACTTAGTAACTGAAAAATTTTGAAGACGGCTATCAGACCACTTGAAACAGCAGCACTAGGGATACCTAGCTAACATCCACACTTCAACTCGGGTTAATTATAAAATGTGTAAAGCTTTACAATATATCTTACTCTGAGTAACTACAAAGAACTGATGAAGAAATCAGTCAGTATCATCTGCTAGAAGCAGAAAAGTGCTAGGCAAAAACAATAAAACACTAACATACAGTATTTGTTATTCCTAATAGGTTTAAATTAGTCTCTACCACCATGTTTGTGGACATCCATAAAAATACCTCATCTGCCCTTCAAGCTGAATATATAACTGTCATAGAGTCTCCACCCTATAGGAGACACAACACTGATTGCACTACAGCTGAATGGTCCTCTCTTGCTCTGCCTCTGTTCTGGCTCCACATTCTCAATATCACCTTCACTGATTACTTGTCCATGGAATCATTAAGATTTAGATATGTACTTTCAAAGTTCTTAGAGTACTTTGCAATACATTGCAGATATAAGGAGCATTTATGAACCAATTCCCTTGGTTATTTGAGATCCTGGCTACTTATTGTGTGTCTTTTCCTGTTTTCTATTGATTACCTCTGTTACCTGTACTCCTGGCCTTTCTGCCAATTCTGATTCTTATAAAAGCCAAACAAAAACAAACAAACAAACAAAAAACACTTCCAAAACAGACAAAACCTGCCTTTGATGACTTTGGCACATTATAACTACATTTCAAATACTTCCTAAATAATTACTATTTCTTGTATTTTTATATAATGTTTATTGCTAGTATGTGAATGATACTTGCTAGAGGTGCTATAAAACTATATTATGCAGTACGTACTGTAGAATGAATGTGAATATAAAAACAGGGTTGAATATGCAGTATCAGTTCCCTAAGCATATTGTCAACTGATGGAGCACTAAAATATTCAACACTACAGTTTCACTGTCTCTATTTGTCTGAATGCCAATTTTCAGCATTTATATTCAGTGTACAAACACTATACTGGTCACATTATATTGAATCTGCTAAGGCTGATACACAAACCTCTTTGAAAAACATTACTGTCCTGTAAAATTCAAACATCAATAAGCATCTAGCGTCTCAAACGCAAACATCAATAGCCTTTCAAATGAGGTCCACACAATGAAAGGAAATCCACAAAGAAATAATTAGGCATCATATATAAGCAGGTATAACACAAGAAATAACACACGCACACTGCACTGCAAATATGAAAAAATAAAATGTGTTTTAACAAAGCACTAAAGCAATTCTCTCACTGCCCAGTAAAGAAATTTCCACTTTAAGGGACATGAGGAATACACCCCCCCCCAACTTTGTGTGTGTATATTAGTATGTATGTAGGTGCATGTATTTCATAATGTTCACACATATATGGTGTTTGTGTAAGGACATGTGTGTTAGGTTACACAGTCTGCTGGAGTTCGATGCATTGTGTTTGTCTGTTAGTTCCATTCAGCTGATAGTGTGAGGTCTTCTGTTGCCTTCTTTTGTAACACCATACACCCAAGGCCACACCTGCAATCGCTGCTACAATGCCAACAATGATAGCAGCAATAGTTGGCCCATGGCCAGCTATGTGGCAAGGGTGTACAGTGCAAGATCCATTGTCTTCTGGTTGATCCAGGCTACGGTCCACATCTCCTTCCATCACACTCTGATTGTCATGGGTTTCTACAAGTACATCATCATCAACAGTGGGAGTCTGATCCACAAAATGGTCAAGATCTTTGGTTTCCCAAGAGACACTCACTGTGGCTGTGGCCACATTGCTAATGACATGGACTGGTAAAGCAGGTGTGGTTTCTTTTGGTGCCATGCCTAAAGGTGTGGTAGTGCGTCCGAAACCCATCCCTTCTTGGCTGGTGCTGACATTCTCAGGAGCGGTACTGGGTGTGGTAGCTGTGATCTGAGTGTGGCTGATTAAAGGTGTAGGACTCAATTCAACATCATTTGCACTGTCAATTATACCATTAAATTGTGGATCTTTAGAGCCATCATCCACTTTCTCATGTTCCATCTCCACTGGTCTCTTGGCTTCTCCTTCCACCTCCTTCACTGTTGGTGCCTCTGTAACAAAATATCTTTCTTCTGAAAGAATAGGCACTACATCAGAAACCTCTGCTTGAGGCATGCCAGTCACACCGTGAAACTCTTCCTCTTGGTTGTAAAACACTTCCCCATAACTCTTTTCTCCCACTCTTTCAGTTACATTCTTAACCCCCACATCCTGATGATTAGTCACTTTACTAAACTCTTGCTCCTCAGGCATCTCAGACACACCTTCAGTTGGTTCCTCTCGGTGGCTGTAGATACCACCTCCCAGACCTGCCTCTTTTGGGATGTTAGTCACACTTTTAAAATCCTCCACCTTTAAATTGTCTGTCGCAGTCTCCATGTCCACCCCCTGCCCTGGTACTGTCTCCCCAGTAGACCCTCCACCTGTTCTCTCCTCCTCCTGGGGAACAGGATATCCATCAAGCCATGACTCCACTGTGCTGCCTATACTGTGACTGGCAGGTTTGTCAGTTGGAGGCTGGGTCATATACTCATCATGCTCCTCTGTAGTTATCTCAGGCTCTGACTGGTCTTCACCAGTCTTGACTGAGATGTAATTCTCATCTGGGGTATGGTCTTTAATAGGTGTGCCTGTGGTGATGAGAGGATGCTCCTCTTCCTGGAAAGACTCTGAGGGGAACCAGAACATGTGTTTCTGGCTGAGTTGAGATACTGGAGGCTCTGTTACAGACACTGCAGAGTTTTTCTTAATCTTGTCCATTGCTTCCCCTACCATGACTGGCTCTAATTGGTCTGGTTCAGGTGTAGACTCTTCCTCATCTCCATGATCAGTAGGTCTAGGCATCATACTCACACGATGCACCTCCTCCATGCCATCATAGAGATGATGGTCATCTGGGAGCTTGTCTTCGTAGTCAACGAAGGCCTCGGCTTTATCTGTAATACATCAAATACACAAATGCTAACAATTCACTTTAAAACTCACAATTCTTATTTAGCTAATCTAATGTTAGTCCCAGCAAAACATTGCTGCTCTTAGGAATTATAAAGAAACAATTAGTGCAGGTGTAAAAAGTATTATGTGGGTCTTCAATCGTATCCGCAAAGGGCCGGTGTGACTGCAGACTTTCATTACAGCCAAACTGGAGGCACACTTGATAGTTGATTGGAGACTAAGATGGACTGATTAAACAAGTGAAACCAGGTATGTCTACTGCTTGGTTGGAATGAAAGCCTGAAGCCACACCAACCCATTGTGGATAAGATTGAAAACCCATGACCTAGGCTTTCATCACAGTGCAACCTTCAATGCTTGATAGTAATACTCACTTGTGTTCCATTAGGCTTTAATAAAATACTCTAACTGTTGTTGTTACAGCCATTTTAAACAACTGTTGGGCCAACCTACCAATAAACCAAAGCATTTCCCCTTGACATGTACTCCATCAATATCACTTATGTGTTAAATATCAGTTGGTTAAATCTCAGTACTGTTCATCGTCTCACCTTTTACACAGAGCTGCACCAGGCCATACCACTCTCCACAGCTGTCACACAACAGGCTAAAAGCTGTCTCTCCATTGGGCAGAATGTATCCTGGGTTGCAAGCATACAGAAGCTCGTCACCCAGCTCCAGGCCTGTCCGTCCCTGCAGACGTGTATTGGGAAATGAGGGTGGTCCTCCACAAGGAGCCCCTGATACATGTAGGTAAAGGAAATAGGTTTCAAAATAGACTTCTCTTTTTAGCTGACATGTTTTAGTTAACAATAATTTACTATAGAATACTTTGAAAATATTAACACTTAGGTTCCCCTCAACATTTCACATTACAAGATTTTGAACTGACCAGTGTCTTTCACACAGAACGCAGCCAGTTTCTCATACGTCTCAGTCACATTCTCCACCTGCATGTCTACTGCTCTTAAGCTTCCAGAGATGCTCCTGCACACTGTTGTCCTGCAGGCAGACCAATTAGAAAAGTAGTTACTACTAAATGGTGGAAATTAATCAGAATGCCCATTAAATTATACTTTTACATGAATGCAGTTTGAATTAAATATTTTACTATTCTCTACACTGCTTCTTGAGTCTCACATCCAGATACAATTTCCTTGTGGCCACAATGACCACTATGGGTCCAACACACTTATACACTTAAGTGTATAAACAGTGTGCATGAATGATGTGCAGAATGAAGCCTGATGTGGCACATCATTCATGCACGCTGTTTATACACTTAAGTGTATACGTGTTTTGGACCCATAGTGGTCATTGTGGCCACAAGGAAATTGTAACTGGATGTGAGACTCAAGAAGCAGTGGAGAGAACAGTAAAATTCTAAATTCTAATAGTAAAAAGTAACCCAAACAGCATAACTCAGGACTGTCATAAAGAAATTTCATCTTCACTGTGGCTAATGTAGAGAAGTGGGTATGGGTGTGGATTGGTGTTGGCATGCATGCTTGGTAATGGCATGTGCCACTATTCTCAGTTCTTCTATATTTATTTTTGTTCACTTGCTGATGATAGGCTTTGCAATTGCAAACTACAAAACTGAAAAGTGCAAAATACAACCCCGGATTTCCATACCCATGACTGGCTTCATGCTTGCCAAACATGTAGGTATAGATACATCTATTGCAAAAAAGTGCATCAACAATTTGTGGAACAATTTCAGAATAATGTTCCTCAGCGTAAAATTGTGAAGACTATGAATATCTCATCATCTATAGTACATAATATCATCAAAAGATTCCTAGAATCTGGAGAAATCTCTGTGCGCAAGGGACAAGGGTGAAAATCAATAATGCATGCCCGTGATCTTCAGGCCCTCAGGTGGCACTGCATTAAAAACAGGCATGATTCTGTAATGGAAATCACTGCATGGGCTCATAAACACCTCCAGAACTCATTGTCTGTGAACATAGTCCGCCATCCACAAATGCTGGTTAAAACTCCGTCATGCAAAGAAGAAGCCATATGTGAACATGACCCAGAAACGCTGCCATCTTCTCTGGGCCAAAGCTCATTTAAAATGGACTGAGGCAAAGTTGAAAACTTTTCTGTGGTCAGACGAATCGAAATTTGATATTCTTTTTGGAAACCACTAAGACTCTCTAAGATACTCTTTTATACCCAATCGTGTTACTGGCCTGTTGCCAATTAACCTAATTAGTTGCAAAATTTTCCTCCAGCTGTTTCTTTTTAGTAACACTTACTTTTCCAGCCTTTTGTTGCCCCTGTCCCAACTTTTTTGAGATGTGTTGCAGCCATTGAATTCAAAATGACCTTATTTTTTCCTTAAAATAGTAATTTTAAAATAAAACTAATTTCCTCAGTTTAAACATTTGATATGTTTTTGATATGTTCTATTGTGAATAACATATGGGTTTATGAGATTTGTAAATCATTACATTGTTTTTATTTACACAGTGTCCCAACTTATTTGGAATTGGGATTGTAGGTTTATGTTATATGTTTACCTGTCAGACATTCTTTAAAAACCCATGAATTGTGTAAGTTTTTGCAACTCCATCTGTGCCAATCCTGATCCAGGAAGTTGAATGAGTGAATCCTGACCAAGATTCACTCCTCTCTCATTCAGTGGATCAGTTGAGTCAGTGAGTTCAGTGAGTCCTGATCAGTGCTGGAGATTGCCACTGTTGGAGTGCATGCAATAATAGTCTATATTGGACTGGGTGTGAAAAATAATTATTTTGCTAAACACAGACATACTTATAGAATAACACAAAATGGCAACAATTGTTAGCTAGTTTTTATATTAGTGAAGATGTTTTGCTGTCTTAGACAGCTACATGATCAGGCTGTACATTTGGCAAACTTACTAAACTGGTGAATGACTGAAGAAATCTTTTTCAGAACAGACTGAGGTGACAAGTGTTACTGAAAATAGTCAAAATTTTAATCTCCAGTCCTAAGTGAAAGGCAACCTTTACAGCTTCACTACTGGAATTTTCCTCAGTGCTTGAAGTTGACAAGAAATTGGTTCCTTATCCCAAATTGTAACATTCACTTGTAGAATGTGAGTCAGAATTGAAGTGTGTGTGTGTGTGTGTGTGTGTGTGTGTGTGTGTGTGTGTGTGTGTGTGTGTGTGTGTGCGTGTGTGTGTGTGTGTGTGTGTGTGTGTGTGTTTGGGTGTGCATGGGGGTGTCAAGATTTTACTTTGGGAAAACATTAGGACAGTGTAAAGTTACCTTGGAAATGTCCCACTACTGAGTTCACTTATTATTGGTATAGCCAAACTGGAACTGAAAACTACCATGGCACATTACAGCCTAAAATTAATTACATTCGTTTATTTCCACAGAAACATTTGCTGTGACACATTCTTTATTGAGCTCAGGTGCAACCCGTTTTCATTGATCATCCTAGAGATGTTTCGACAACTTAACTAAAGATACCAATGGTAAATTCAGTTAATTGGATCTTATATGGAAAGCAAACCTCTGTCTATATTAAGCTCCACAGTTGACGGTGCATGTCAGAGCAAAAAGAAAGCCATTAGAGCAAAGGAATTGTTCATAGATCTCTGAGACTGGATTGTGTCGAGTCCCAGATCCACAATTTTATTAAATAGATGAAGTCTTGAACCACAGAAACTCAAACTAGAACTGGCTTCTCAGGTCATCTTGGCAAATTCAGAAAAAAGTCTCCAGTCAGGAAGGTGACCAAGAATCTGAAGGTCACTCTGATGAACTCCAGAGGTCCTGTGTGAAAATGTGAGAACCTGCCAGAAGCACAACCATCTTTGCAGCACTCCACTAATTATGCTTTAACAGCAGAGTGGCCAGATGGAAGCCTTTCAGTAAAAGGTACATGATGCCTTACTTGGTGTTTGCCTAAACACACCTAAAGGGGTCTCAAGCCATGAGAAACAAGATTCTGTGGTCTGATTCAACTAAATCGAACTCTCTGGCATGAATGCCAAGCATTTAATCTA